>JAKSZT010054389.1:1001196-1015649 GCA_026826555.1 Tolypeutes matacus
TTTCTCTCTCAGGTATCTTTGCATTTTACTAAGCACAATTCCTTACATCCATAAAATGAAATTATATAGGGAGTCGATATGGAATGAGTTACTAGTGTATTTCAGAAACCACAGCTAAAAGAACAGCATTGTGGTAATTAATTATAGGTATTAGGCATTCAATATGTAATATGTATCAGATTATGGGTTTAGTAATTTACAAGCAACAGCTCACTTAACCCTCACACAATTATATGAGGGTATTGATACAATTATCTCCATTTTACAGATGAGAAACTGAGGTAAAGAGAGGTTAAATAACTTGCCCTGGTTTAGACAACTAATAAGTTGTGAGTCTGAGTTTCAAATAGGGCAAGAATTAGTCCTTGGTTTCAAGTTGTTCATAGATGAGCAAAGAAATGTGTTAAGTTCACACAATACATAAAATTTCCTGAATATAGAGGCATTCATCCATCCATTCATATATTCATTCATTCATCTGTGTATTTAACAAATGTTGATGGAATGCCTTCTTTATGTCACTGCTTTCACTGCAGAGAGTATAAAGTAAAGCCAAAAGTTGATTAGTATCTTTAAAGAATTGCTGCCTCACTGGCATTCAAGTTTTAGATTGTGAGTTATGAATATCCTGCTGGCAAGTCATGGATCATAAAGCTTGAACTCAACTGTAATGCAAAGGGTATAATAAGAGTTTATTAATCAACAAATAATTATTTAGAGTCCTTTGTATTTTAAGTTTTTGTGATAAATTCTGGCTTTAAGTGGTTATTCAAAATAGATAAAGGACATTGACCTCATGGAGCGGAAAGTCTGGAAAAATGAAACAGTCATGAATCAATCACACAATAATATTAGAAATATTATATTGAAATATCATGCAAATTAAAAGTACATGATAGAGAGAGAACATATAACAAGAAGATAGGACTTATTCAGAAAGATTAGTTAAGGAGATACAGAAAATAGAAAAGTTTAAATATATGAAACACCAACTTAGACAGAAATTGAAAATGAACATTATTAAAAGAGATTTTCAAAAGCAACCCAGGAAAAAAAGATATTTCACCTACAGAATGATAAAAAAAAAAAAAATACCCTGCTATACAGTCATACTGTACAGCAAACTAAAAGAAGTCAGAAAATAAATAATTCTTTCTACTGAAAGTAAATATCTATCAATTTAGATTCCAAATCAAAATGAACTCTTCTTTTAGAATGAAAGATAAAATGAGACATTTTTAGGAAAATACAGGCAGAATTTATCTCATTCAAACTCTTACTGAAATAATTAACTAAGGGTATATATCATGAAGAAGAAATCCAAACCCAGAAGCAAAAGAGGGATGCAAAAAGAACAGTGAAAGAGTCATTGGATATTTAGTAAAGGTAGGCAAATTTAAAGGAACATTCAACATAATTATCAGTGTAATCATATATAACATATATGAAATAATATTTAATAAGTAAATAATAATTTAATATCAATGATTTAGTTGATATTTTGACAGAATAACACATATTATAAAAATGAGAGGCATGATGGTTTGAATCTGTATGGACCCCAGAAAAATTATGTTCTGAAAGGTAATCCATTGTTGTGCATGTAAACCTATTGTAAGTAAGGCCTGTTGATTAGGTGACTTCAGGTAAGTGCCTTTTCAGTAGGTTACTTCAATTAAGACATGGAACAGGGTGGGTCTACATCTACTCCTGGAGACCTTTCTAAGAGAGTGAAATTCAGACAGAGAAAGGAAAAAGCCACAGAAGCAAGAAGGTGAAGCAACGAAACCCAGAAGAGAATGGAGAGACCAGCAGATGCCACCATGTGCCCTGCCATGTGACAGAGGAGTCCAGCATCACCAGCACTTGGTCTTTGGGGAAAAAGCATTGCCTTATGATGCTTTGATTGGACATTTTTCTCATTCTCAGAACTGAAAACTTGTAAGCTAATAAATCCTCAGGGTAAAAGCCATCACATATCTGGTATGCCACTTTCAACAACCTAGCAGACTAAAACAAGAGTAAAATTATACCATGTTCTTTTCACTATTCCACACCAAGATAGAGTAACTGATTAATGGAAGTTCAGTTATTTAAAAATATGTATAGAAAATGTTAAAGGAATCTACTAAAATGGAAAATAGAACGTATAGCTATCAACAAGAGGTAGAAAGAGAAAGGAATTTTAGCAAAAACATGATTTAATTTAGAAAAAATTTAAAAGTACAATATGCTGCTGTCAGAAAATATAGCTAAATATCAACATTCACAACAAAATATTAAACTCACTAATTAAATAAACTCAGTAAGCATGAAAATAAAAGTTTAGAAATACACATAATAGGCAACAACTTCCCAAAAACAACAAAAGTGCTCCATTATATATTAATGTCAGAGAAAATAGACTTTTACATTTTAATCCTTATCAAATATTGGATATTTGATATCCAATATAAAATGATAAAAATAATAATAATCCTATTTAATTATTTAGAAAAAACTAAAAATACATCCATAAAGTTTAAAGAAAAAGAAAAAAAAAGAAAACAAACAAAAAAACAAAAAAACAAAAAGAAAGAAAACAAACAAAAAAACAATAAAGAAAAAGAAAGTTACAAGGGGAAATAGACAAATATACAACCATCATGGGCTATTTGTGTGTGTGTGTGTTAGATTTTTCTGATTAGTTTATTAGAATGGTAGAAGAGGCCTCTCCAATTCCAATATATTTACACCATGTCTTTTCTCACATAGTATATTATTTATCTATTAAGGGCTTCTCACCAATATGAATGTTATTAGATTATCTGAAGAAGTATGGATGATGACAGGAATTTCTGAACACATTAAAAACAGTGTTTCTTCAGAATGTGAGTTCTCTGGTATGTTTAAAGGTTAAATCTATGGCTGAAGTCTCTTAAATATGCAAAGCATTTATAGTGTGAGTTGTTAAATTTAAAATAGAATATTGACTGAATGACTATCTCCAATTGTTGACATTCATAGGGATTCTCTCCATTTGATTAATCTATTGTCTAAGGCCAGAAAAATTAAGGTTTTCCCATACATATGATATTATGGTTTCTGTCCAGCATGAATTCCTTAATGTTGCCTGTGGGGAGAAATACAGGTGAAAGGTTTCCTACATAGACAATATTCATGCAGTTTTTCTACAGTGTGAATTCTCTCTTGGTGTTTAAGATTAGAAAATTGGCTGAAGTTTTTCACACATAAATGACACTTATAAGGTTTCTCTCCAATGTGAGTTTTCTCATGTTGTTTAAGATGGGACTGTTGACTGAAAGTTTCCCGTTTGATGAAACTCATAGGGCTTCTCTCCAGTGTGAGTTGTCTCATCATCTAAGATTAGAATAATTTCTGAATGCTTTCACATATTGATGATATTCATAGAGTTTATCTCCAGTGTGAATTATTTCAAGTTTTTTTTTTAATGGAAGAGAGAAGGAAGAAGCATTTTACAAAAGTAATGCATTCATAAAAAAAAAAAAAAAAAAAAAGTACTGCATTCATAGTATTTCTCCGCAGTGTGCGTTCTCTGTTGTTGAAGATGAGCATATCGATTGAAAGCTTCCCTGCACAGAAGACATTCATAGAGTTTCTCTCCAGTGAGTTCTCTCATCATGGGCTATTTTTACACATAGCTCTCAGTGTTTGTATAAGAAATAATAAAATATTTGTAAGGATTCTGAAGATTTGAAAAAACAAAGATCACCTGGATTCCCCTAAAAAAAACTGCCTTACTCAGCTCCCATTGCTTCTGAAAATGCTTTTCAGCACCATTGGCTTCCACAACTTGTTTGTCTCAGGAAGAAATGCCAAATTGGAGTGGGAATTGACCATGAAGGGGATGGCTGTGAAAATTGACCAGTAGGAAATGTACTACCTGGAGAGCCTATAGGGTAAAATCATAGATACCTCACATCAATTGTCTTTCATTGGGAACTCCCAAATGAGAGGATGGAAACTTTGGGTTTGGGAACAGGCCCGGTTTGGGTAAGTAAAAGGATGATGAAAGTATGCAGAACTGATGACAACTCAAAAAGCCATATGGACTAAATATTTGTAATGGTGATCAAAATAAGAGGATTTCTTCAGGATTAAATGTAGATTGTATATAACATTGTTTCCTTTTCATTCTCTTAGCCACTACAACTGGATCAATGGAGCTGGTTTCCTGGACCTATGATGAAATAATGGAGATGTACTCTTGAGAGAATATAGACATTTCCATTCAATTTAAAGTCAACTTCACTCAGAGAACATTAAAAAATATTCTAGTTTTCCAAACTTCCAGACTGAAAGATTTATTTAAATCTATCCTATGAAAATAAACTGTGATGATACAGACTGATAAATTGGCCCTAAAATAAAGAACCCAGAAACAAATTCATGAAAATTTGATACATGATAGAGTTTGCATTAAAAATGTCTTGAAAAGAGTTTGTATTATTCAATGAATGGGAAATTATTTTCCTTAAGAAAAGAGAATTATACTTTATTTTGCACCATTTATAATTCCAGAGAAAATATAGACTTAAACATGAAAAAGCAAAAATTTAAAAATATTGGGAAAATATAGAACATTTTTATAATAGGAAATAATTTTTAGGAAAGGTACAGAAAGAATAAGTTTAAAAAGACAATTAATATGTTTGAACTAAAATGGAGGAAAAATGGAAGAAATATTACATATATAAAAAGAAGTGAGTCTGTAATTTCAAGCATAGGTCCTAAAAGAAAAAAGGAAAAAAGTAAGCACCAAATTTAAAAATAGGTAAGGCAAATGACCTGGAAAGGAAATTCACAAGACTAATTGATATTGGCATTAACATATGGAAATATTTTATAATGAAATATATAAACATATATATGTATACATATATAGAGATAAAACATCAAAATTTAATCTATTTTTTAAGGGAAAAGAAGTGTTAATGAAAGAGTTGAAAAGAGGCATCACATAATGGTGAGGATACATTAAGCATTAAAATGAAATCATCTAATCATCTGAAGGTTTTATCATCTCCTTCAAAAGCCTTATGAGGA
Source organism: Tolypeutes matacus (assembly GCA_026826555.1). Classification (NCBI taxonomy): domain Eukaryota; kingdom Metazoa; phylum Chordata; class Mammalia; order Cingulata; family Chlamyphoridae; genus Tolypeutes; species Tolypeutes matacus. Next base: position 1,006,264 of record JAKSZT010054389.1, read on the forward strand.
TTCCATTGTACTGGAAATCATTCTTTCTAAGATAATCTCAGATATGCCCCAAAGATCTTCCTTGGTATATCATCTGTATAAAGGAATAAAAACATATTTGCTGTGGTTGACAAATTGCAGCAAAATAGTTTGGAAATTATTAAGCACTATCAAAAGTAAGATGTTGCCATAGCATGTGGTAAATTTGTCTTACATAACTTTACACCAGTATGAGTACTAATGATGGAATCAGCTGTTCTTTTTTGGTTTTATAGAACAATAACAGTACCTGATGGTTTTGTCTTTGAATTTCTATATGTGTGTGTGGGTAATTTTAATTTCACTGATATGACACGGTAAACTCTAGCAAATAATTGGACACATTCTTCTAACTTCCATATGTAAAAGACAAAAATTACTCAATGACAGAATGTGATTTGTTCAAGATGCTCACTAATGTGTCAGATAATATATATAAATATAGATAAGATATATAACTTACATGAGTCCAAAAAAGTGTGCCGCATTTAACAAACAATTTCTTTTGAATAATTTCCCTTAATTCTCTTTTAACATCTTTGTTACTCAGGCTGTAGATCAAAGGATTTAACATAGGACTCAGAAAGATATACAAAACAGTGACAATTTTCCCCTGTTATACAGATGTCTCAGAAGTGGACCTCAAATACATGCAGAACAAAAAAGATGGTGACAGCCATCACGTGGGACCCACAGGTGGAGAAATCTTTGCACTTCCCCTCAGCAGAGCGGGTGCCCTGGATGGCTGTGAAGATGAAAATATAAGACATGAGGATGATGGTGAGAGAACAGGTGAGGTTGAAGCCAGCAGCACAAACATGGCAATTTCTTTGACATAGGTATCTGAGCAGACGAGGACTAAGAGATGTGAGTCTGCAAAATAAAAGTGGTTGATCTCATTGGGTCCACAGAAGGACAGACCAAGCATCAAGATGGTATGTGCCAGACCATTAGCAAAGCCATAAATATAGGGAGCAGCGACCAAAGAGAGGCAGGTACATTTGGACATTTTCCTCCCATATAACAAAGGCTTATAGATGGCCATGTAGCTGTCGTAAGCCATTACTGCAAGCATATAATAATCTATAACAACGAGGGCAATGAAAAAGTGGAATTGTAATAAACAGCCAGTGAAGGAAATGCTTTTGTTCTTGGATAAGTAGTGCACTAGCATCTGAGGATTGACAGTGGTGGAGTAACAGAAATCTACAAAGGAGAGATGACTGAGGAAGAAATACATTGGAGTGTGAAGTTTTGATTCACTTCGGATTAACAAAATCATGGCCATATTGTCAATTACTTTTATGAGATAGACAACTAGGAAAACTACAAAAAGGATAGGTTGCAACTCTGCTCTAACTATCAGTCCCAGGAGAATAAATTCAGACATGGTGTGTAGTTTTTCTCTAGCATTGTATTTTCTTGGCTTCTAAATACATCTAAAGAAAAGGATATGAAATTTATTTGTATATTGTCATTTATCCATTACCCTAATCATATCATCTGAAATTTCTTCCTTTAATGTCAAATGTAATTATATGTGACCTAAAGAAATGCCGAGTAAGCATGGGATATTTTAAACATCTAAATTGATATAGAGCCCCTTATGTATAAAGGCTCTCTTACATTTTTTAAATAAAGGCACCTTTTCTGTAAATCTTTTTGATATTTGTCCATTTCAAATTACCTTAGACATGTGGATGAAAACATTGCTTTTCTTTGAAATTGTAATCCTTTGTTTTACAGGATACCTTTGCAAAGGTATCTAAGGAATTATTCTTGAAACTTAGCTATTCTGTGCCTGGATGAATGGACTTGGGCATAAACAGATCTGAAATATGGAGCATATTCTTATAGAACTGGGATCTCCTTTACTGCTTCTCTGAAGACAAGATCATCTTCCAGCTGTTTCCTCAACCTGCTGTGCATGTCCATTTACTCCACTCTAGTCCACCTCAGTTGGCCGTCTTATCACCAAATCTTACCTAACTTTTAAGACACGACTCAGGATCTCCTCAGTTTTATAGACCCTTTGCCTGAAGGTGCAAAAATTGGTACTTGGGGATGAATGTAATTCTTACTGTTTTTATGCCTAAAGTACAGATATATGCAGAGTCTCTAAAGAAATACATATATGTGTATGTGTATTTATCTAAATCTAGCTGTTTTAGTCAGCCAAAGGGGTGCTAATGTGAAATACCAAAAATGGGTTGGTCTTTATAAAGGGTATTTATTTGGGGTAGAAGTCCACAGTTACCAGGCCATAAAGCTTAAGTTTCTTCCCTTACCAAAGTCCACTGTCACGTGTTGGACCAAGACAGCTGCCGACATTTACCAGGGTTCAGGCTTCTTGGGTTCCTCTCTTCCCGGGGCTGTGTTTCTCTCCAGGCTAAGTGCTTCTGTTTCCTCCACAAGGTCAGCTGTAGACTATGAGGCTCTCTAGGCTTTGCTTCTCTCCACAAGGAGAGAACTCTCAGCAAACGGCTTGTCTCTATCCCGGGGCCTTCTCTCCAACATCAAAACTCCAACATCAAAACTGCTACTCAAAACCTGCATTAACTCTGTTCTTGCTATGCCTTTTATATTTGATCCCCCACCCACCAAAGGGTGGGGCTCAACGCCCTACTGATGTGGCCTAATCAACACCCTAATCATAACTTAATCATGTCCAGATTAACAAATCAGTTTACAAGCACGATCCAATTATATTTTTGGAATTCATAATTACATCAAATTGCCAAAGGGCTAGATTAGCTATCTCTAATCTCTATATATTCAGAGATAGATATAATTTTCAACGTGGGGTGCAGGGGTGATCAGGGAAAAATAATATATAAAAAGTCTCCCTTTTGGGACTACAATGAAAAAAAATGAGAAATATTGCCCCAGACCATAATGATCTTCTTGTAACTCTACTTCAGCCTACCTCCTTGTAAATTAAAAAAAAAACCTAAAACATGCATTCAACTTGTCATTTAAATCATGTATGGAAACAATGTTAAATAATAATAATAACCAAGCGATTGAGATGGTACTTAAGATAACCTGATGTGGATATCCTAACATTTAGCCATGGTAAAAGTAAACATAGAGATCAGCATGGAAAAATCTACATCCTTCTTAAGTAACACATAAACAGGTATGGCAATATTATGCCCCCTTTTTAAATTAATACATTGGCAACTTGGAAAACAGGTCATTCTGTAAAGTATTTGTAAATCCATCAGCCAAACATATTTTCCATTGTATTATCTCATTCTGGACATGAGGATATTGGACCTATTGACTAAGGTAATAAGATGCAAGACAGGTTAATTAAGTCAATGGATTCATACTTATTTTGAGTTTTATTTTGTTAAAGTTCATAAGATCCAAATGAATTTTATCACAATAATTGTCAAATACACAAATATTCATTTGGTGTCAGAATGCAGTCATAGCAAACATTTTTGGACTTTAGTTCATGATTCCTCTTCTTGCCTTCATAATTTATTTAAAATGTCAGCTTGCTCACATCACTTGTCCAATATAATTAAAAGATGATGAGATTTCCATGGTATTTTTAATATCTCTTTTTTATTGAAATATTAATAAAGAGTTGAAATAATTATCACCATTTATTCCCTCTTTATTGTGAGGAAATGCAAGCAAATTAACTTTCCAGATGATTTAACTGAAACTTTATGGTAATAACATTTATTTAAAGAAGCAGAACACAACAGCCTACATGGTTTGATCAAGGACACCTTAGAGAGAAACGTTTGTAAGTGAACAGAAGTGACCCTAGGGTGTTTCAGACTTTGTGCTCCTAATACCCACCTTCACCCATGAGCTCTCTCATGTAAGTGATTGTTGCCACTGCTCAGTCCCCCAAGGCATTTAGAAGACAGGTCTTCAACTTTAACAAGGGTGGAGTTCCCTTTACATGTAGTCATGGATGGAGTTGAAGGGAAAAAAGTTTAAGGAAGGCATATTCCTGAAACATATTTTAATTAACTTTAGCCAGATTAGCCAATTCATCCTGAAGTGGGTACAGCCCATTATGCATTATTATCCTTTCATTAAAAAGGTAACATTGTTAATTCAAAAGAATTCAGAAAGATTATTGAATAATGTAACCCTTATTTTTGTTCATGAATCAACAGAAAATAAAAATGCTTAGTTATTGTGAGTCAGCAGAGTGCAACAATTACTGGGAAATATTCTGGAGCCAAACATCCTGGGTGGAAATCTCAGCTCCTTTAGTTTCTAGCTGCATAGCTTTGGAAAAATCATTAATCTCTTTGCCTCATTTCCTCATTCATATAATGTGGTACATAATCGCAACTCCCATAATGCAAGGAGATAATTCAGGTAAAACTTTGTAAATATTCATGCCATGTGGTAAGCACTTAATAAGTGGTAGATACTATTTTTATTTGGTGACAAAGCTAGGTCTAATCCAGGACAAGATTCATCATTAAAGTATGGAATCCTTAGTGTCAAGGATTTTGTCTAATCTATAGTTGTAGCCTCAGCAGAACCTAGAAATAGTGCTTTTCCAATTGTAGGCAGTAAATAATTGTGGATAGAATGGATTTTCCCTTATGTCTAGTTCCCTTTCCAATAAGTAAATATCACTCCATTGTACATTTATAAATAACTGAACTCTGAGAATAGAACATAATAAGCTATTCATTTTAATAGAGGTATTTATTAATTAATCAGAATATGAATTTCAGTCTTAAGTTTCATGTTTACTAATTAAAGATTTATTTCTAGATTCCAAGTCAAAAAAATGTCTAAATCCTACCTGAGAAAGCAGTGCGGTTTCCCTGAGACATAATCAGGAAGAACCTGAAATGTTTATAATCAAATTATCACATAGGGACCAAATCCCTATGGTTCAATTATTTCTGGCAGGAAGTCATTCTCACTGTGAACACTAAATACCTTTTAATCTTCTGATAATCCCAAACTCATTGAGGAAATGATTTTTGCCCACTCTCCATTATCATAAAAGAATTAAGTCTCTCAAAATGATGAGATAATGGGATTCATTATTTATTTTAATTTACACTTAAAAATCTTGGTATTTTTTGACATAGGAATAGTGTATGGTATAAGAAGAAAGTTTTGGATTCTAAAAAACAATTGAAAGATCAATTATTATTTTTTCTTTATTTTAAAAGAAGTTTAAGATTATCTAAGTTACATCAAAAATATAAGGCATTCCCATACACCCAACCTCCTCCCTTTCCCACACTTTCACCCATTAACAACTTTTTTCAATTTGTTGTAAGTGATAAAAATAATATTGAAACATTGCTACTAACCATGGTCTATAGTTTACATTTTGGTTCATACTTTGCACCGTACAATTTTATAGATTTTGAAAAATTGTATAATGGAGTGTATCTGTCATTGCAATATCATGCAGAACAATTCCAATGTCCCCCAAATGCCCCATGTTACATCTATTCTTCCCTCTCCCTCCCCTCAGAACCTCTGGTTATCACTGTCTTTATATCAATGTTAAAAGTTCTTCCATTACTAAAATAATAATAAGTCTACTTTAGTCCATATTTGCATTCCCTCGTTATTTGTGTTCATTTCTCAATCCTGAGAATTTTGGTATGGTGATGCCCACATGGTTCAGATTGAGAGAGGGGGACTTAGATCCCAAAGGTCAAATTGATGGAACTGTCTTGCTTACAATTGTAGATACTCAGTGAATTTTGGGGGTGGGAATTTATCCATCATCATCATTGTGTTAGTTGTTCTGCGTGAGTTTGATTAACTGGAGAGTAAATGTTAGCTCCAACTCTTCTGACATTCAGAGCTCAATGGGTTTATGAACAGATGAAGATTTAAGTCTCTGGGACATATATTTAATGGGTATAGTGCTAATTATAGATTCAAATAAAAGAGTCAGAAGAAGCATGTGTAGGAAATGTTTAAATGAGTCGAACTCTGATACATTGGGGAGATAGGTTATCATTTATTCCAAGGTAAGGCCCACCAATGGGGTACCAATGTCCTGAGATTGTCTGCCCTACCTATGGTGTCTTGATGTCCCTAGAACCTTAGGAGCACCCCTGCTGGAGACACTATTTACTGTGACACTCAGAGTGATCCTCTTGAGACGTACATAAACTTAACCTCTGAAATGACTTCCCAACTCACTTTGAAATCTCTTGGCCATAAAAACTCATTTGTATTTAATATTTCCCTCTTTTGGTCCAGGTCTTTTTCTAAATGTATAGCTAGTTGGTGCCTGGTAATAATCTTTCAGTTCCATGGAGGCCAATCCCCAGGATTCATGCCCCACAATGGGAGGAAAGCAGTGAGCTTATATGTTGAGTTTGGCTTAGAGAAAGGCCACATTTGAGTAACAATGAGGTTTTCAGGAAACAACTTTTATGCAATATATATTATTAGGCTAAGTTTAAATTTTATAAGAATAAAGTTCATAAGTACAAGCATTCCTATCAAGGGCTTGGCATACTTGTCTGTCCTTTTTTGCTAGGAAGTATATACTCTAGAGATTCTTGCACCTGTATTAGAGAAAGTAGCAAGACTCCCCAGCATGGAAATTTATTATTTTGTTGGTTATTGTGTACATCTCCACCCACTGGGATAACATCCCATGACCACATAAACAAATTCATATTCCATAGAGGCATGCCCCAGGTGTATCCTTCACTACACATTCCCCACTGACACCTTGTACCAGTGATCCTCCTCTGCCATAGCTCTAATTTTTCTCTAATCCAAAATGTCTCCAAAAACAAAGCCACATTTTTTTTGCATTGTGCCTTCCCTCACCATAAGATGTATTATCTTCTATGTATACTGACAATTTCTTCTGTATGTTCCCCCAGTGTGTTATTATTATTATTATTATTATTTTACTTTATCCTCGAAGAAGCTCTAGGTTATAGAAACATAACATAGAAAATATGGGGGATTTCCATATACCATGTCCCCTCCCCTTCTCACTTTTATTTTCCCCCATTAACAGCATCATATATGAGTATGGTACATTTGTTACAATTAATGAACAAAAATTGAAGCATTACTACAAACTATGGTCAATATTTTCCATTATGGTTTACCCTTCCTATAGTATACCTTTATAAGTTTTGACATAATGTATAATGGTCTGTAGCCACCATGGCAAAATCATGCAGAACAATTCCAATGCTCTAAAAATGCTCCATGTTCCACCTATTCTTCCCTCTCCTTCCCCTCAGAAGCTATGGTAACCACTAAATTTCATTTTTTTCAATAATAAGTTTCATAGTTACATCCATTAATATTAAGGGTTTGACAAAAATCATTGAAAGATTGATTAATTTTTGGTGAAGTTGGACTAGGTATTTACTGATGTTGAGCACTGAACCTTAACCTTTATATAGAAACAACTATACGTAGGTGTGTTTATGGATATTATAGATGTTTTGGTGATTCTCCTTTTGCTCCTCCTAATTCCAGCCCAGATCTATTCTTCTCTGCCTTGCTTTGTGAACCTGGATTTTAACCCCTAGAGAAGTTTCCAGGTGAGTATGACATTGGGAGATGCCAACAGGATTTTAGAGGTAGAAAGAAGAGAGGAGTTGCTCAATTTCTTTCTCATTCTGTTTCTGCTTCATTATGAAGATTCTAGAATAAGTGCCTCCCTCTAAGAACGGTACCCAAGTTGTATGTTGAGATTGAAGTTGGCAAGTGACCTTCTTCCTACCAGCTCTTACTGGTGTCCGGTGAAGTAACCACTGCCTTTCCCCTTCAGGACTTGGGATGGAAATTGCAAGAAGCAATTTTTGCAATTGACCTCCAGGTGCTTCTCCTTCATTGGTTTATTTCCTTAACTTTGCCCCATTCTCTATCTTGTCATTAAATTCTTCTCAGCGAACACTTCCGAGTGGAATTTTGTTTCATGCTGTTTCCCTGACTAGGCCAAAGCAGCACGTGGTAGCTACTCAATTGAGATGCCAGCTGTTTTAGCAGGAATAATAATTATTGTGATGACCATTTTTTAAAAAGTTTTGGGATATTTCTGGGCTCACCATTGTTGGAGTTTAAAGGAGCCACTGAATTACCCTCCTCTGGTATCCTGAATTAAGTGTAGACCTCAGAAAAGAGACAGATATTAAAATTGCTAACAGGATTGCACATAAACTTGTATTTGAGAATTTGTCTTAGACTTATGCTCTTGCTCTGCTTTCTTCTGACTTGGAATCCCTCAGAGAAGAGGAGCTAGAAAAAATCTTGCTCAGTCCTTCCCTATGTGACCAGCTTCAGTAACATAGAGGAGAAGGGGACACATTGGATTCAAATTTGCAATTGCAATGGTCCTTTTCATGATCTCTCCAATCTCCATTCACTTGACTGATGCAGGAGTTTGGAGAGTATAGGGAGAGGAGCTTGAAATGTCCTCCAAAACCTTTTCCTCTAATGTCATTTAAACCTCTCCCATAATTGTTACTAACCTGCTTGAAAACTCCTGTTGATACAGCCACTTGAACTAATTTAATTTAAACCAATCTTGAAAGTAGATCCCAGAATCTAAAAATGAATTTCCTGTATTTTTCATTTACTAGATAAGAAGAAATGATCTTAGATCATTATGAAAGAAAGTGCTATTTGTATGAAAAGCCATAAGATTTACAACCCTCTCACCAAACATCACTATTTAATTATTCATTTATTATCTCTTCAATAAATCTTAACTCAGAACCTAAATTTTTGTTCAGATCTCTACAGGAGATACCAAGAATAAACAGACATTAATTTTGTCTTCAGAGCATGTACGGTATAATAAAATAAATAGAAAAGGTAGAGAAGGTGACAAAGACCATAAGGAGGCAAAGAAAATCAGCAGGTGGAGGGAAAAATATTTCAGTTAAGGAGGTGATAACCACTGTTATGGAAAGAAAATGTTTTGTGATTATGAAGACAAGAATACCTTCATAACTGCCCTGAATTTGATCCCAGTATAAAAATTGGCATAGTGTGTTTTTGTATTTACGAAGTGATACCTTGTGCATCTAATGATTAACTCATTAACTGGGATTCTACCCATTCAAATGTGACTTTTGTAAACACCTCCAGAGGGAAGAAAAATGATATCTCATGGGTGATTTCATGGTGAATTCCTCAGGGATGAGGGTCTCAAGCTTAGCCATTCAGGTATAAATTGTCCCATTTGAGAAATTTGTGGAGGCTAAGAAAGCATTACACCTTCACAGGTATGTCTGACCATTTTGAAAATCAGGAACTCATAAGACAAGACATATCATATTGTTTGATTTCTTCCTATTTCCTTTCATCAAACATGGAATGAAAGTAGTAGTGATTGTAAGAATTGCGACATTAAGTGAAAACCA
>JAKSZT010054389.1:1042383-1092588 GCA_026826555.1 Tolypeutes matacus
ATTAAATTAAATTGCACACAGTATTTTGTGGATGAGCAATAGAAATGAGTTAATGTATTCTTAAAGAAAATAAATTAGTTTTTTACATATTGATTATTTAAGCTTTTAGTCACGGATGTATCTATTGAGGTATTACTCTTGTCTGCCTTGTCAGCGCTCTTCACATCACAAACTAGTGTTCATTCCCCTTTCTTCTCATAAAATGCTTTTATTTTTGCCCTTTCTCTTGTACTTAAAGTTTGTTTATAGCCTTCCCAATTGTTATCTCCTTTACAAATGAGAAATAATTTAATACATTTTATTATAAATTTCCTAGTACTGTATCAATTTTTGTGAGTTCAGCCCTATATATTTTCTATGTTAATATTTGATATTATTAGATATGTTAAAATAAAAGTAAAGGAAAAAAATTTAAAAAAAAAGGAATTTCACAAAAATAAATTTTGGGGAAATTAAACAGAAATATATAATTCTAAGGATTGAATTTATAAACAATTGGATTGATTAAAAATATAAAATAGTTTATGAAAAAGTTAATTATAAACAATAAGTAAATGGATATCTTGTATATACATAGTGCAAATGCCTGAATTATTGGACTTTATTTTCTTTGATTCATTTCTTATTTTTCTATGACTCTTCCAAAGCCTAGATTATGTGGAGTTGTGGAAGGAATGAGAATTAAGGGTAGAGGGAGAATGGAAGCCATCTGCAGTAAAAAAAAAAAAATTAAAAAAAAAGACATAAGTGAAACATAGAAGGTACTTTTATTTTGGATGCTCTTATCTGCAAGAAACTGAAAAATCTATTTAAAATGGCTTAAACAATAAAAAGATTTATTGCGTGACATACATAGAATGAAATCTAAGGGAATATAGTTTTGGTTCGTTAGATTCAGCTGTTAAACACTGTTATCAAGGACAAATTTTGTTCCATCTCTGTGTTTTGCCATATAAAACATAGTGTTTATCCTGACGAATTCTGCTCATGGCCATTAAATGACTGTCTAGCACCTAGTAAAATATGTTTTCTTTTGTATAGCAAATGTCAGAGATCAACCACCATTTTTCCAACATTAGCAACAATGATGTCCTTTCTGTTTAATTGACTGAAACAAAGAAAGTGATTTGTTCAGTAACAGTCATCAGAGAATTGCTATTTCAAATTAATAAGGATTCACATCTTAATGGAACTATCTTTTCAAGAACTGTTTAAGTGATTTAGTCATGTGGTAGATAAATAAAAAAATAAAATAAAAGTTTGTTCAAAAATAGGAAATAGGAAATGAATGCTGATATAAAATCACTATTGTCTACTATGCGGGGAATGGAAGAATAAGTGAGGTGAAGATTAGTTTAAATAACTCACTAAGAGGAGCATACCAAAAAGTTTAGGTACAGTCATTGAAGAGATGTGTTGCCAAACACACACTAAAGCACACCAAATCGTTAATTTGATTCAGTGTCTGTTTTCTTTGTGGTTTAAGATTCAAAAAAAAAAAAAAAAGAAAAAAAAAAACAATGAGCTGCAAAATCTTATTTTACTATAAGCTTTAGAAGGCTAGTAAAGAGGTCTCTATTTGCAGTTATACTTCCAATACCAAGGAAAGTAAGTACTTAATGAATATTTGTGAATAAATTCATAAGCGATACGGCTAACATAAATTGATAATTAGTTATGTAACAGGTCATAGTTTAAATCCTCAGAAAAATGGTAGATACTATTAAACTCCATTTTATTGATGACGGAAATGAAGTACAGAAAGATGAGGTAATTGGGTCAATTATGTTAGTGGGCATACATCTGAGATACCAAGCCAAAGTCATCTTACTTGAGAACCTCCTTTATTAGGTGCCGCTACAATACATTGCCTCCCTAAACTTGAAATTTAACAGGAAATATTATATATAGACTCAGAAGGCCATGAGGGAAAAAATGATAAGGAAGTGCTAGGACAAAGGCACAATGGCATCTCTGCAGAGTGTTAAGTGAAAACAGAGTTAAGTCGCTCATCTTCCCCTTAACCATAAGCATGTGCTACTATGTGGCTTACTAGTATACTCATAGACATGAATTATGCAGCTGAGCCATAGCATATGATCACCGGTACTCGAATGCCAGGGAATAACCTCCTTAGAAGCAATAGCAAAGCTTACATTGGTGGTCAGTAAAGAGCCCTGGAATACTATATTGTTTCTGCAGTTTAACTGCTTAGTAACTGTGGGCAAGTCCTCCATTTCTCCATTTGGAAGTGGTAATAGTAATGTGTTCTACATCCTAAAGCTATTGTTGTTTACAGTTCAAGTTAAAATAATGCTTTTCTGCATTGACCCTGGAACTGTTTCTGGACAAAATGGTGACACGTGTTCATTAAACATTTTTGTGGTCACTAGCAGTGTATGCAGTGTTCAGTGGAAAACCTCTTAGAAGGTTCACATTTGAGGTTTGCATTGTCTACTTACTGTATTAGAGAGCACAGTATCACTTGGATTTGAAGGAAATTCTATGTAAATAGATCAAACATAATGTCCCACATTTGCAAAAAACAAAGTCTCCTATGAATTCCTGTTGAAGGAATTTGTGGTCAGCAGAGTATGAATGAATAAAGCGAGAGAGAGATACAGGTAGGGGAAAAGAAGGTTCTCTAAATTTTGATCATAGTATTGTTTGTTTATCCATTTGTGTTTTTCCTTTATGCCAGAAAGAATTTAAGGAGTTTAGAGTATATAACAGAATTTGGCACATTCGTGTTACCGGTAAACAAAAATTTGTCTCTAAGTTTTTCAGCATCATGCATAAATAGTTCAACCTTCTTTTTTGTAGAACTCTAATGTCCAGAAGTTATTAAAGAAAAAACTGATCAAGAAAAGTTGAAGTATCCTTAGTTTAAGTTCAGACAATACTAATTATAATGAAAGGCTTATACTTTCAAATAATATTACCTGTTCAGATAATAATCATTAATGAAACTATAAAATGAGAAAGGATTGTATCAAAAGTCTGGGATATATCCTTTTCCTACATGGATTCCTGGACTTGTCATATATTATTTTATAAATGGTGCAAGAATGGAAGAAGGGACCACAAACTCAAGTAACTAAGGAAACCATTTAGATAATGGAAATGAGTGGAGTGAGTCATGTCCCACATTGGGGGGAAGGTAATGCAATCATATGCTGAGTTTGGCTTAGAGAGAGGCCACATTTGAGCAACAAGGAGGCTCCCAGGTGGCAACCCTTAGGCACCCCACAACTGCAGGCTAAGTCTCAGTTACAAGAGCAAAGACTCAAAAGGGTAGTCATCAATAAAAAGAACACATCAGTGGGTCATCCTCTTTTGACAGACACTGTCCCTGCACTCAGAGGACTATTGCTGCTCACTTGGAGACTGTGGCAGAGCTCTCCAGGCTAGGAATTCAGATTCCCTCATTTATTGTGTGATTGTCCATCCATCGTGACCATGCCCCATCTTTTGATCTTTTGAACGATTTTGTATATCTTTCATGTATATTCAGATGAACTAATTCCCATGAAACCCCCCTCCCAGACACCCCCCACCAATAATCCCCCGCAGTACCCATTGTAACCCTTCTGTGATCCAAATCTTCCATGAACATTTAGTCTATAAAATAATCAAATACACTTACTAGGAAAAAGAAACAAGTGTGGTAAGATTACATGCAAGAGATAAACATAAGGAAACTCGGGGGGAAAAAAAAAAGAAAAGGAAAAAAAAATAAACAAAAAAACAAAACAATATAAAATATAATTAGCGGATTGGGACATTCAAAAAATGGGCAAAAAGGCAAAGGAAATGCCTTTGTTTTTACCTTTTCCCCCTTTAATTCAAGGTCTTTTTCCAGTTGTGGCCTCCCTGGCAACGAGGGATTAATACCAAGTGCCAACTGGCAACACAACTGGAAAAAGACCTGGAACTAAAGGGGGAAAAGGTAAAGACAAATGAGTTCAAGTGGCTAAGAGACTTCAAAGAGAATCGGGAGGTCAAGCCAGAGGTAACTCTTATGCACACCTCAGTAGGAGCTCATAGAATATCTAAGTGCCTATCACCCCACATAGAGGGCTCCTGAGAGCTCTGGAGACACCCAGGTCCTATATAAGTGGGGTTAGACCCAGAGACTGATGCCTTATCAGTGGGCCCTATTTTGGAATCTGTGCTCCTGAGAGTGACAGAATTGGACTCAAATAAGTCCTCCCTGCACATGGTTCATCAGTCCCTTCTATTCAAACCTATATGTGATGCTGAAATTCTTAGGTATACTTCCAGAGACTGGAGCCTATTTCATATTCTTTCTTTTCCAAATATGCAGCAGCCAACACCCCACAGCTTAGAAAGAAGATAAATTTTGACAATAGTACTTCCTGACATGCATGAAGATACTTTAGTTTAAAAAAAATACCCTGCTTCTTTTTCAGTTCACTTTTAAAAGAGACTGCAGCAGATGTAGAGCAATCATGATTAGGAATGAGAAAATGGGACACAAATAAATGTTAAGTGTGTTTTCACCTGAGTTTTTAGTTTAGTATTTTCAAAACTGTGGTCAACAGAGTTTATGAGAGGAGGGAGAAGGAAGAGTAGGTTAACATAGGGCATTTTGGGGACTTGGAATTGTTCTGAATGACGTTGCAATGACGGATACAAGCCATTATACATTTTGTCAAAACCTATAAAACTGTGTGGTACAAAGTGTAAACTATAATGTGAACTATAGACCATGGTTAATACAGTGATTCATTATGTGTTCATTATTCGTAATAAATATACCACACTAATGAAAGATGTTGTTAATGGGGAAAAGTGGAGAAGGGAGAGGTGTGAGGTATATGGGAATCCCCTATATTTTCGATGTTACATTTATGTAATCTAAAGCTTCTTTAAAAGTTAAAAAAAATTAAAAATCACTGGAAACAAAATAGGTCTATGGCAAAATAAATGTGGAAAATTGCACGTTTTGAAAATGAGATAAAATGGGTTTCACTATTGTAGGGATTCCCAGAGCCTTTTATATGTCCATGTGCTTAAAGGTGTGGGTAGGAATATGCAGCGTTTAACAAGCTGACTCATTAAGAGACTCTGCAACATCTCGACTGTTCTCTTTAGTCTAAGAAACCTAAATTCCACAATGACCAGAGAGTGGTAGAATCATTTCTAGACAGTCTCAGTGTATCATAAAGTCACATATACATTTATATATGTGTATCCATATTAATTTAAATGAAACTATTAAATGCATAAGATAAATATTGTCAGCAAATGTAAAATATCTTTGGTAAATCTATGATAAACACAAATTTGCTGCATTAGTGCTAAGGCTTTCTTTCTGCTAAAGTAACTTCTCTGAATGATCACCAAAATTTTAATGGAAATTCAGCTGAAGATTATTTCTATTTCTATAAGTAAATTCTTTTAGAACTTGCACTACCAGCATGTCACAGACTAATGTTTAATGACTATGAAAGTCATCTTTGATAGCTTCCTATTTACTATTGACTGCACCAAGTGCACCTTGTTTTTTGAAAGATTTCTTGCTTATTTCATATTTTTGCAAGCAGTAGCAAAATGCTTCTCCCCAAACTCTTACCATTTTCTAACTACTATCTCAATATAGAATGCCAAGTAATTCATTGTCAAGTAGTAGAGAGACTGTAGAACATTTATGTGTGTAATACCATGAACATTGTGGACTCTCTGTGACAAATATTACTCAGATGAATAAATAATTCTCAGTTATTCAGGGCACCAGAGAGTCTTTTATGTAAGGGATCTCCTATGACATTCTCTTATGGCATCTTAAGATTATCAGTAAGTAGGTGTCAGTGGAGTTTTCAAAAGTCTAGTATCCTTATTGAAAGATAGATAATTAAAATAAAATTCCACATGAGGTTTCATTGGTTCAAAAATATAAAATTTCTTCTCTTGGGATTGAAATGAGCACAGATAACAAAATATTTAGAGAGAAAAGATATTTATTCATGCTGATAAATTTGATTCATATGAATATCAATACTCATATATGTTTATTGTTGATTTTGTAAAGATGCATTTCCATTACTTGTAGAATAATAGTGATTATTAAGCAGAAAACCTTTTATGGTAATGTGGTATAAAAAGATAAATACTTTGTAAAATTCAAAGATCCAAGGATGTTCTTTATCCTCTTACTCAAATTAAAAAAAAAAAAAATCAATAAAAGTACAAAGCTCAACTATACATGGGTCAAGATATCTAAATTACTACTTTTTTAAATGTTTCTTTGGGGTAATTTTTTATTCAGTTAAAGTGCAGATTTCCTAGGTTGCAGGATAGCATTGAATTATTATCAGTTACTAATCCATATGCATAGGGTCACAATTTTGCAGTCCTATAAAATGGGTTAAGTGTGAGATTTGGAAACATTAAAGTCAAGAAAAAGATCATAGAAAATAGAATTAAACCTTACTGAAATTTAGTTTCAATAAAAGAGTCCAGAAACTACCTCAATTTGGCCTTAAATCATAGAAAAGTCTGCCAGAAAAGCTGAGGAAATATTGATATTTTAAGTATGAAAGTTATTAAAAAGGTTTATGACATGTTGTAGATAGAGCCATGCATAACATTGTATGTGAAAGTGACTATCATTTCTAACATTCTAACATTTATGATAATTACCAATCCTTCCCACATACACCTATTATTAGTGATAAAAAATAGTACCTCTTAGTTAATATTAAATCTTCTCCCAGAAGTTTTCTTCTCAGTAATTTTGAGAAAAATCTAAAATTTTCTATAATAGCTCTAAATTTGCTGTAATGAATATGATTCTTCTTTGAATTTGGCTATTTCTCTTTTAATTATTTGATAAAGATTTTAATGGTGACTACCTTTGAAGAGATATTCTAGAAATATTGATAAGTTGGTGAATTTAAGCAGTTATTCAAATATGGTTATTTAATGTGTATGTAGTACTTGAGTGAACAGTGAAAATGTCATTTTTAAAGAAAAATGATCAGTATAAAAACATAATTCCAATAAAAGTTGAGTGTTTTTCTAGTGATCAATCTAAATCAGAAATGCCTGCCAACTCCTTGAAACAGTTTAAGTATTTAAGGTAACATTGAATGTTGCTTTTGTTGTTTCCTGACTCCTTCTGATGAAGATCTAAACTTAACTATCAAGAGAAAGTGCAATATGTATATCAGAATTTTAATTTCTACCTAAGCCCTGGATAGATTTTCTCAGACACTTAGTGGTAGAAAAGATGAGCTCATGATAATGGTTTATACCCATGTTGTACTTTTATCCCTAAAGTATTTATTCAGCACATAATGAAGAAGTAATTACAAAATTACTACAAGTGACAATCCTAGGAAAAATAGTAATTGGCATAGACTCACACTCTCTAGACTCTTGGGATTTGTTCAACAGGATTACATAAATTGTGATCGTGTTCAGCTGATTTCTTCATGTGATCAGGAATTTATTCTCATGGGATTTTTACATTTTAGGTCATCATTTATTCCAGTCAGATGACAAAAAAATAATAATAATGAAATAAAATAATCTCATAATTAATGTGCTCTGATGCTTTCTATGGCCCTTACCTGATCTGAATTTTGTTTTTTTTCCTCCATGTTTTGCCAGAGAAGTGAATTTCTTATTATTATCTTACACCCCTCCAACTTCATAAAATTATTTAATTTTAATTTTTACCAGAGTTTTGAAGAGTGTGAGATGCACTGAAGTTTCTAGCTACAAAGAAGAAAAGGCACACAATGGAGAAAATGATCACTTGTACTTAGAGAAGTCTAGAAAGTTAACAGAGTTGCAAGGGATGAATTTGGAGCCATATTTCCTTTATTAGGTGAGGAAAAGAGGACAAGATATTCGGCATACATGAAGTCAGAATATCTTGGTTGTCAATTGGTGCAATCACGTCTTTTCACTGTGTGGGTTTATGTAAGCTTGGTGGAAGAACTTTCTTTTTGCTCCTGAAATCACACTGTCCTTAAGGCTGGCTGATACTTAAAGCAACCTTCTTTTTGTTAATTGGCAATTTTAATCAGATGATGATGATGATGGCAGTGATGATAAAAATAGTACTAATGATATAAAAATTTCTTCACCAAAGAGTAAAATAAATATAAAAAAAGAATAAAGAAAATAAATCAATTGTAAATCCCCATACTGATGCAAATACTGTTAACCCTGAACTGCCCATCTTAGTTTTTCCTCTTTGAATAAACTATATATGACGTTATTCATGTATCAAGTTATTTGGCAATTATTTTGCCTAACAAAGTAATATGAATATTTTTCTACCATATAGATCTTCTGCATAAATTTATTCATGTATAGAATCTGGAACACAGTTAGAAAATAATTATTTAACTAATATCTCATTATTAAAGATTTTATGTGTTTGTAATTATTTTAGCATTTTTACTATATGAAAAAAATGAAAATAGTCATAAGAATGCATTACTTTTCAAAACTGTTATATTTTTACTGGAATATTTAAGGGCACTAAATCAATGTCAACATTAAATCATCTGGAAATGCAATTTAAATCCACTAAAAGGTGCATATGAATACCTACTAGAATGATTAAAATTGAAAGGTTTTATATTACCAAATGTTTTTAAACATAGGGATGAATAAGCTCATATGTTCCTTCTGGAAAGGTGAAAAGTTACAATTACTTTGGAAAATCATCAGTTTCTTATCATATTAAGCTT
The DNA here is from genome assembly GCA_026826555.1 of Tolypeutes matacus. NCBI lineage: Eukaryota > Metazoa > Chordata > Mammalia > Cingulata > Chlamyphoridae > Tolypeutes > Tolypeutes matacus. The sequence continues at coordinate 1,051,116 of JAKSZT010054389.1, forward strand.
ATATTTTATGTATGAGATGAAAATTCCACTAGGTGTTTACCCAATAAATAAAACCATAAGTCCAAATAGACATAAAAAGCAGCTCTTTTTCATAAAGTCCTAAAACTGAAAACAACCCAAATTCTAACAACGGGTGAATGGACAATACATTGTAATATATACTTAAATTGGAATCCCCTTAGCAACAGAAAAATTCAATCAAAGGATCCATGCAACAAGAAGATTCTCAAAAACATTTGAGCCAAAGAAGCTAAACACAAAAGACAATATACATTATGTTTCCAAACATATTAAGTGCTAATAGGGAAAAAAATATCAATTTTTAATTGCCAGGTCCTGAGTATGCATGGAACAGGTTGTTTGCAAAGGATAAAAAGGAAATTTGTTGGGGGATGGGCATTGATGAATCTATACCAAAATTGTGGTGGTGGTTTTATGGTTGTACAAATCTGTGAAAACACATTGATTTGCAGTTAACATTGATAACATTTTATTGGTTGTAATCCTATTTTAATAAGTTAAATAAAAAATATGATATGGGGTTGTTATTGCCAAACAAGAAAAGAAGTTGTCACCTGTCCAAAGTACATCTATCAAAATTTAGAAAGAAGATTCATGTTCATGTGTAACACATTAACTATAAAGGCTTTTGCCTCCCCAGAGAGCAGTAGATTGTGTACAAATCAGTGTATCCACACTTTTTTTACTTCAGTCCACATAAGGAAAATATGCTCTGACCATAGTTCCCAAACTGTTAAATGGATTGTTTCTTTTCTTTATGCTTTTTCCCATTACTCGTAAGCATTGAGAAACTTCCAACTCTAGAGTTTTTTTAACTAAATTACTCTATTACATGGTATCTAAGTACATTTTTCTCTACCTTTCAATATTTATGAAATCAGGATGTGTCTTACAAGCACTATTGACCAAACATCCATCATGTCTTAGCTTATGGGTGTGCACATCAAAATTTACAGATTGAGACTTCTGTTTCTAATGACAGAATAGTACTGACAGAGATTAATCTTCCAACTAAAAAGTGGATCTAATTTTGGGGATCTGTGATTAGTCATTAACATCTGCAACACAGGACTGAGCTCCCTGGGAGAAGAAAGCAAATAAAATGCCCAACTAAGTCATCAGTAATTCTTCTATTTTGATAAGAGGATAGAAATAATATTCATGCACAATACAGTGAGATATTGGACTTCAGATGCAGAAAGAATGGAAAAAATTATCATTAACTTGAGGATCCAGCTGAGACAACTTTAAGGTCACATTTACAGAGCAGAATAGGGGCTGCTCTATATATGCCCTAACAAAACCTAAAAACCTATCTTCCACTGGGTCAAAACCAGTCATCAGAACAAAGAACATGCCCAAACAAAACTCAACATTCCATTAAGGAAGGCAAAATAATTCCAGATACCTTACAGTATATCATCCACAATTTACAGCATACAATAACAAATACTAAACACGAAAAATACAGGAAAAGTTTAAACATAATCACAAATAATATAAACAAAGGCCAAGATCATGCAGGTGTAAGAATAAACAGAGAAAGGACTCTAAAGCAGCTATGATAAATACATTAAGGACATATCAGAAAACATGTTTTGAGTTGTTTTTTTTTTTAATGATTAAAAAGATGAAGAATGCCAGTGATGATATGAAGACTTTGAAAAAGGACAACATGAATTCAGTGCTGAAAAAAAATACATATCTCAAGTGAAAAACTCACAAGAGTTACCAAATATCATATTGGAGATGGAAGAAGAATCAGGTGTTGGAAACCACACTGGAAATTGTCCAGTGTTAAGAATTGAAAGAAAAAGCAGTGAAAAAAGCAATCAAAAGAGCACTACTGCCCTGTAGAAATACCAATTAGTCAACATACACTTTATGAGGATACGAAAAAACAAAAAGATATAACTTTACCAAATTGGAGAAAACATTAACTTAAAGATAAATATGTTCAACCACTATTAAGCAAGTTAAACACATGGGAAGCCCTACTTAGATGGACAATATTCAAAATCCTTGAAAATGAGGATAAAGAGAAAACCTTGGAAAAATGTCACTTACACATAAAACAATGATGCAAATGATGGTTGTCTCCATATCAAAAACAGAGGTAGACAGCAGACAGTTTAAGAATATTTAAAAGTACTGTAAAACTTAGAAAAAGAAAAAAAAAAAACAAACCAGAATTGTATATCGGTGAAAATATTGACCAAGAAAGAAGTTAAAATTGAGATTTCATCAAGAAAGCTGAATTCTTTTGTTGTTTGCAGACTTGCACTGCAAGAAATAATAAAGGAAGATTTTTTTATGCTATAACAGAATGATCGATGCAAACTTGCAACTACAGGCAGGAATGAAGGATATTGGAAATAGTAAACATTTGGACAAATATAAAATCTATTATTTTTCTTTTTTTAAATTTCTTTAACAGACACGTGACTATTACAAGCAAAAATAGCATCAATATAACATAAGGATTATACGCTTTAGCTATATCATAGGTTATGTGAATATATCTCAATAAAACTACTTAATAAATAAAAAAATAATTGTTCAAGAATAGCCAGAGACAGCAGCTATGTACAGCATGGGAAACAGAGACTGAGAGGTGAAGAATTTTCTTGTTTGTCTATTTTTTATTTTTTATTATTATTGAAATAATGAAAATGCTCTAATAATGACTGAATTGATTAATGCACAACTATGTAATTTTACCAAATACCATTGATTGTACACTTTGGATGAATTGTATGCTTTATTAATAAGTATCACTCAGATTGATTTGTTATAAAATGATAGAAAGTGATAAAATTTGAAATAGATAAGCTTTAAAAATATGGTATAATGATAGATACATATATAAATAGATGATAAATATAGATAAATGATAGATATAATTGTTTATGTCAAACAAAATTAACTTCATGACAGAAGCAATACCAGACAAAAAGAAATATTTAACAATTAGTAAATTCAAGAAAAGTAGATCATAAATCAGTGAGGATGTAGAATATCTGAATAATACTATTAATGAAATACACTTAATTGATTTTAACTGAATATTACAACCAACACCTGAAGAATGCACATTCTATTCAGGTACATATGGGATAGTCACCATTATAGACCATAATGACCCATAGAAATAGTCTCAGTAAATTTTAAAGATTAACATCACAAGGAGCAAGTTCTCTGTTAGCAATGGAATTACATTAGAAATCAATATCAATAAAATATCTATAAAATGCTCAAAAATATTGTAATTAATCCTGCACTTCTAAATAACCCAAAAGATAGAAGAAGGGAAAAGAGAAATGGGAAAATAATGCACATTGAGTGATAAAAAATAAAGAATCAAAATTAACAAATGGTAATTAAAGTAGTGTTTTGGGAAATGTATTGTTTTAAACACTTATTTGAGAAAACAGAAAGTCTCAAATCAATTACCAAAATTTTCATTTTCAAAAACTAAGAAAGAAAATAAAAGTAGCCCTCAAGGCAACAAAAATAAGGAAGTAAGAACAGAAATCTATTAAATGGAAAACATATACAATGAATAAAATAACAAAATTAAAAATTGATTCTTTAAAAAATCATTAAATTTACAATTCCCTTATCAGACTAATCAACAAAAGATAAAATAATAGAAAATATAAATTACTCCTTTACATAATGGAAGAAATGTTTGAATAGGTAGTACAGACTTTAAGAGGAAAATAAGAGATATTATGAACAACTACTTACTAATATTTGCTAGCAGTAGTTAAATGGGCAAATTCCTTGAAAGACCACAAAATTACCCAAGCACACATAAGGAAAAGAAAATATGAATAGCCCCAACATATATTTATAAAAATTGAATTCACAATCAAAATTTTCTACAATGGACTCCATACCCTGATGACTTCAATGGTAAATTCTAACAAATATTTAAGGAAGAAGTAATATTTCTTTATCAAACCCTTTCAGAAAATAGAGGAAGTTGCCATTTAACTCATTTTATGAAACCAGCATAATCCTATTAATAAAATTTTGATAAAGAAATTACAGAAAGGAAATAATAATTATCTCTCTTAAACATAAATGAAAAAAAATTATATTTCAAAAAATCTAATCCATCAATAGGTATAAAAGACAACACATCATTACAAAACTGATTTAATCTTAAGAATGCAAGACAGGTTTAACATATTTCACCACATTAAAAGATTAAGAAGAATACCATGGGACCATTTCAATAGATGCATAAAACATTTTACAAAATTCAACACCCATTAATGATGAAAATTTTCATCAAATAAAGAAAAGAAAGGAAATTGCTCCATTAGATAGACATCTAAGAAAAATCTATAGCTAATGTCATCCTATTTCATGATGTATTAGATATGACACCCCTAAGATGGGAACAAGACATCAAGACATGGCTATCTTCTCTCATGACTTCTATTCAAAATTGTACTATCAGTCCAAGGCAGTGCAATCAGTAAGTGAAAATAAATAAAATTCACAAATATTGAAAAGAAGAAGTAAAAACTGTCTTAATTCCCAGGAGGCATGAAGTAAATATTAAGGTATATATAAACACAAATCCTATTAGAATTAATAAAAAAATTTCCAAGTGTTCAGGACAGAATGCCCATATTCACTATTCGATTATTATAAAACTTAGCAACAAATAGAGAATGGAATGGAAAATGAGATATAAGTTTTCTTATCAACTTACAGTCCCACAATCCTGTTGTTTCTTGAGATCCAGCTGTATCCTACATCTTGGGCGCTGTGAGATATGCTCTATGCTTCTATGCTCATAATAAATTCCCCTTGTTCACTTATCTATTTAAGGAGATTTTGTCACATATTAAAAAATGATACCTTCCCAATAGAGTTATTTTATGCTAACTAAATATATATTTATACTTACTTTCATACTCTAAAGGTGGAATGATAGGCTTTATTATGCAAGAAAGGAATTTAGGAAATAATCAGCCTTTTTAGGCATTAAGAGATTAGGTGTTTCAGGGAAGAGAAAAATTTTTATTTACCCTTTAAATATCAATTAAGCATAGATGCTAAAGGCAAAACCCAAAACTGGGGTTTTCTGATTGGCCAGAGCAATTTTCAACCCTCACTCAGACGACATCCCCCTCTAATGACACATGAATTTAAAAATGAATCACAAATACTTACTTTACTATAAGTTTTAGAAGCCCAGGACAGAGTTTTTTATTCACATCGAGACTTCCAGTACTCAGGATAGTAAGTACTGAATTCTTGTCGAATAAATTCATAATGGTTATTGTTAACACATATTGATCATTAATTATGTAACAGGTTGTAGCTTCTATGCTCACTGCATGCAATAACAGATTTAGTGAGAAAAACACTGCATGGTTGATACTATTATTACACCCATTTTATAGGTGATTAAAATCATGTAGAGAAAGATGAAGTAATTGAGCTTAGGTCATACTGTTAGTGGGCATAAGATCAACAATACCAGGTCAAAGACATTTCATTTCAGAATCTCCTTTATTAAGTATAGCTGCAATACATTGCCATCCTAATCTTGAATTTGCCAGGAAATACCTATATAAACACAGAAAGCCTTGGGGAATAAAATGACAAGGAAGAGCTAGGATAAGGACACAATGGTATTTACATGTAGTGCAACATTTTTAAAAAAAGTTGAGTCACTTATCTTTTCCTTAACCATGTGGCTTACTGGTATACTAATAGACACCGACTTTGCAGGGTGACCCATAATATGTCATCAATTGTACTCTAACATTAGGGAATACCATACTTAGAAGCAATCACAATTTGTATTAGGAGTCAGTAGAGAGCCCTGGATTACAATATTTTTTTCTGCAGTTTAGTCGATTAGTAAATATGGGCAAATTACTCTATTTCTCCATTTGTAAGTGGCAATAAAAAAGTGTCCTGTGTTCCTCTCAAGCTGTTGTGGACATCAAACTGAATATTCATAAGGTAAATATTTATTAATATTCAAGATTTTGTACATTAGGCACTGGTCACATATAAGTGAAGAAAACCTTCAAAAATGCCTCTCTTCTAGAGCTCACATTCTAGCGTGCAGAGACAGATAGTGTTGCAAGCCAGCAGTATATAAATGATGCTGCAAATGGCAGTAAGTTTTATGGGGAAAATTAAAGGTAATGGAGTTTGGGGGAAAGGATGCTGCTGAAATTTTAAATAGGAACATCAAGTATACCTCACTGAAAAGGTGACATTTTTAAGCAACAAAATGAAGGAGGGGGAAGAATATCTTGGGAAACGTCTTCTAGGAAAAATAAACAGAAGAAAAAGATTCCACACATGATCACTCTTAGTGGAGTGAGTGCGTATATGTGTATGCAGAATTCATTGTGAGAAATGCAGAAAATTCTAACAAAGAATTTCCCTAAGAAAAAATGTTTCACTTCATTGGAAGACAAATACAGTATTCTTATAGCTTTCCTATCAAGAATATCAACAGTCTTCACTGGAGAAGAGGGGTAAGAAGTAGTAGTACCTTCTCTTGAAGAATTGTCTAGCAGCAAATATTAGAAAACAGCATATTTATTTTTGTTGACAGAGAAAGGTACCATTAAGAGATATTTTCTTGCTCCTCTCCACCCAGGAGATTCCACATAGAAAACAGCTGGTGGTTGCCAACATAGAGACAAATCAGAGGAAAAAACTCAGGACATGGGACTTTCAGATTAAAAAAAAAAATGGTAAAAAATGGGATTTTAGGGATTTGTTAACAGAGAACTCATTCATTGCATGTCATGTAAAGACTACCCTTGGGATCAGAATGGGTTTTGACTCACAAGCTCTGTGAGATATACCCAGTTAAAGTAAAGCAGAAGTCCTGAAAATTGGAAAGGGGTTAAAAAGTTGCTAAGAATAGGATAGGTTTACTGAGAAAAATAAGGTGCCTGTGTCAAAAATAAAATGCCTTCTGAATAAGAAACTTCCAGTTTTACTGTAGCTGTCAAGGGGAGGCGCTACCCAGAGGAGCAAGCTGAGGGAGAACCTGCTGGGCAAGAGAAAGCTATGAGTAGTCTGGATCTAACACCAGCTATGTAATCCACATGGCCCGTGAAAAATAAAAACATGGGGACCCTTGTCCAAAACTTTTAAAGAATTTGATAATAAATTATTTATTTAATAATTCATGTATTTAATAACTTATTAAGAAGACCCACCTCCTGAGCAGAGGGGCCTATATAGCCACACAAGTCTCACACCCATCAAGAAGGCTTTGCCAGGGCCTAGAGGCTGACAAGAGGAATATAGGAGCAGAAGGAGAGCACCCCCCACCCCACACACACACAGAGGAGAAAGCAGCCGTAAAAGAAGTGTTTCAGCTAGGTAAAGATGCCATCTCAAAGCAGGAGCAGTCCAGATAAATTTAATAGGCCCTTCAATTACATTCAATTAAATGCTAATGAGAAAATACTATTTTGGGAAAATAAAGACAGAATTAAGAAAACATCTTAACAACAACTCATTCTAAGAATGGTTCTTAATCTTCTTTTGTTTTGCTGTCACCATTAATTCTTTGAAAGCACCAATAATACTATGGATTCTCCATCAAAATAAATGCACATGCATACATACCCAAACGCAAAAGAATGTAAAGTGGCTCCAGATTGCCTGAACCAACCATATGAACTCCTTTTCCAGCCACTTGTGAAAATGCATTTATGTGTGTGGAATGAGGACTGTTTGCTTTTCTTGGTTCCTTTGCACCAAGTGACATTTCTTTAGAATATTGTCCAGAATGATGAAAGCAAATCCAAAAAAGCCTGTTCACAGGGAAACTAGTTGAGGCTCAATTTTGCTATTTAAAACAGAAAGGGCTGCATGGGCATATGTTTTGGAAATAGGGTACACCCAAAGTAAATTTGTCCAAGAGGGCTGCAGAGGGGAAACATCACTTTGTCAATTTATACTTGCATAGGTGGATATAAGCATATATGAAATGAACAGTGAAGTCATAGAAATCAATCACCTTATAAGAAGCAAACTTAATAAAGCTGTCTCATTTGCTGGAAATTTGGAGGAGCAATAAAAAATAACTAGACTAAAATAGATATTGGCTTCAGAAATACATAAAGCTCTATGCCATAGCAAACTACAGATAACCAGAAGTTGACTCCTCTTCTAATCTGTGTTTAAAATGATTTTCTCTTTAGGAGAAGGAGAATAGATGGGGCTATATTTATCTTCTTCTCGTTGCCCTCCTTTTCTTCTCTCTCTAATGATGAGTTAGAAATGTTTAAATAGATGATGAAGGAGAAGAAATGATTAAACTCATGAGGTAAGGTGCTTAAAGGCAAATAGGAAAGTCTATAATATCAATTCCCCAGAGGCTCTGGAAGAAAAGAAAACACACAGAGAGTGTTCCAGGCTGAGACATGATTCTCAGAGTCAGAAGAAGACTTGAGTGAATTTTGACACATGCAGCCCTGGGCTGTGTCAACGCTCGTTAGAGCTGTGCATGGTCTAACGCTCAGCACAGCCTTGGGGATAGCCCTTATGATCAGATGCACAGGGCCAGTGGCTCACTAAAATGACAACTTCCTGATCTTTCTCTCTGTGCTCAGGGAATTCCTCAAGTGAACCAAGGTTCTGAATGGCACTAGGACCCTATACTCACATCTGTCTCTCAACAAAGTCTCTGCGTAAAATGCGGTAACATTTAGCTTAGTTGCAAACTTTACAAAATAAATGAACCAGAATAGATTATGCTGGAACTGGTCTAATTTCTTGAAAGTCTAAGGAGTCAAATATTCAGTATTTTAAAAGTCAGAATTTCTTGAAACCAATGCCAATTAGTGATACTAAGTGTGGCATCACGAGGAACAAATTCTGGATTTTGGCAAGGTATTTAACCTGTTTGGATAAAGTATGAACATAATGAGTGCTTTTAAAAATAGGTAACACTTTTCATAGTTGACCTCTGTTCCCTTCTTCTTTGCCCACAGCCACTGAGAGAAAGGCAGTTCCTGTTTCAGAGACAAAATTCAACATTCCTCTTTTCCACTGATTTTTTATCTTTTTTTAAAATTTTTTTTCACTGATTTCTAAAGTTAGAGAAAACCTATTTCTAAAGAGGGAAAATGCATACGGTCTGTAGACCTCAGTGTAAGCCTTAATAGAATTTCCTCTTTGCTAACAATAAAAATGGTAAAAACAAAAAGACTTACTTTCAAATCTGATTTGCAACTATTTTCACAACCTTGCCTCTGTAAGCTATAAAATGTAGGTGAATTTATACTAAAATAAGGGAGATGGATACTCACTCCTTAAAGCAAATCTCAGAAAAACTTAGGAGCAACACAGAGGAGTGTTACATTGTGAATCATGTCTCTTGGGTTTAATTGGAACACTCTGGGAGCAGGAAGTTAATCATATGCCTCAGTGTGTTACTGTAAGTTCAAATTTTACCAGTGTTTATTTTAAAGTTCTGTGGAAGGCACACAAAGAAGTTTCATCCTGAAATTTTGACAATGGTCTGCCTTTTTTGCTTTCTTTTTCTCTCACAGTAAAACTATCTATTCTCCTAAAATTCAGAGCTCTTAGCAATGTCCTCTCTTATATATATGCTTTCGATTGGATAAGCGATTAGCAGGATTGTGGAACAGTGTAATTCAGGGAAATCTTTGGAGAGCACTTCCCATATGTCAAGCAATTTCACATAGGTATGTTAGTTGACTCTTCAAAGTAATCCTGTGAAGTAGGTACTCCATCCTCACTTTCAGCTTTTGAAACAGATGTTCAACCAAAAGAATAGTGACCGACTGACTCACCCAGAGCCACATACCTAGTCAGTGGCAGGGTTGTATTTGAATTTCTGTTTTCATATACTGAGTTGAATGTTTTCTTAATTGTAGACAACTACCAGTCCTCATCCTGTGTCACAATCATAGTGCATCGTTCCTTCTCTCAACCTTTCTTTTATTATTTCCTTCTTCAGCTTCTCTCCCTTCAGCCCTGTTCTTACTTGCACAAGAACTAAGATGCTCTCAATAGTAATAAAGTTTCAGTTTGAAATAATCTAAAAAGAAGCCTTCTCTGCCTCCACAGAACTGAATTTGACCTACATCCCCACCCCCAGGCTTCCACAGAACGCTGCAATTATCCCCATCGAAGTAGGGAGCACACTGTTGCAATTATAAATATATGCATCTTTTCCCACTGTTAGACTACAAATTCCATATGGGCACGGCCTTTGGTCTCCATATCTAGCACAGATCCTGCTACATAAGAGTTGGCCTTCAACCAATTGCAAATAAATTAAGGACTGTGTAATGTTCATTTAATTCAGAAAGTATGTAACACATCTTGGTTTTCTCTCTCAGATATCTTTACATTTTATTGAGCACAGTTCCTTACCTCCATGAAATGAAATTCTATAGGGAGATGATATGGAATGATTAGTGTGTTTAAGAAACCATAGGAAAGAAAACAGAATTGTGGTAATTAATTATAGGTAATAGACATTCAATACTTAATATGTACCAGACTTTGTCCTTAATACTTTACAAGCATCAGCTCACTTAATCCTCACAGATCTATGTGAGGGAGCTAATATTATTATCTCCATTTTACAGGTGAGATATTTAGGTAAAAAGAGGTTAAAAAACTTGTCTTGGTATATATATTTAGTAAGTTGTGAGGCTAGGATTCAAACTAGCCAAGACATAGCCCTTGATATCAAGTTGTTGATAGTTTAGAAAAGAAATTTGACAAGCTCACGCAATACTTAATTTTCTCTGAGTATATAATCATGCATCCATCCATTCATAAATTCATTCATTCATTTGTATATTTAACAAATGTTCAGGGAACATCATCTTTATGTCAGTCTGCTGTCATGTAGTGAACATAAGAGGAAGTGAAAAGGTGATTTACATCCTACAAGAATTGTGCCTCATTGGGAGGGATGAGCCAAGCATATATCAAGTCTCTCAATCAAATTTTAGATTTTGAGTTTATGAAGATCATGTTGAAAAGTGATTAATTATAGAGCTTGCACTCAACCATGATGCAAAGTGTATTATGACAATTTATTATCTCAACAAATACTTATTTAGAACTATCTATATTGTAAATTTTGTGATAAATGCTGGCTTTAAAATGGTGGCTGAAACATGGACCTTGACCTCATGGAGCTAAAAGTCTGGAAGAGGATACAGCCATGATATAATCACATGATAATGTTAGAGCTATAACTTCAAAAGTCATACAAATTAAAAAGAACATGATGTAGAACATATAAGAAGAAGAAGGGACTTATTCAGAAGATCAGCCAAAGAAGCCCTGCAAACAGAAAAAGATAAATGTAAAATACACCAACCTAGAAACTAAAAATAACCAATTAAAAAAAAAATCTTTAAGATTCCAATATGCATATATATTTATATATCATTTTGCAAATGTTTGTATGTATTGTGAGAATTTTGATTTTTACCCACAATAAAAATAAATAAAAAATTAAAAAAAAAAATCTTTAAAAGCAACCAGGAACAAAAGGTATTTTGCCTAAAAAGTGATTTAAAAAATAGCCTTGTAGTACAGTCATACTATACAACAAACTATTAGAAGTCAGAAAATGAAATATTTTCTACTGAGAGAGTAAATATGTATCAATCTATATTTCAAAAATCAGATTAACTCTTATTCAATAATGAAAGTTAAATGAGAACAGTTTCCAGAAAATAAATATAGAATTTTTCTCAAATAAACTCTTCCTGGAAAAAAAACAAACTTAATGTTGTATAATATGCAGAAAAAACTAAACCCAGAAGGAAGAGTGGGATGCAGAAAGAACTGTTTTAGAGTAATTGAAACATTGGCAAATGTAAGTAAATTTAAAGGAACACTGACCTTAAATAAAAATTCAACATTATTATAAGTATAATCATGTATAACATATATAATAATATGCAAAATGTCAGCTAGTAAATAATAATTTAATAGCAATGATTTATTCATTATTTCAACATAAAGACAAATAAGATAGAAGTTAGAGGTAACCAGAGTAAAAATATTCTAAGTTCTTTGCATTGTTTCACAGCAGGGTAGAATATATGATTAATGGAAGTTTGATTAAGTCAAACATGTATAGTAAACATTAAGGAAATCTACTAAACATAGAAAATAGAATGCATAACTATTAATAAGGTGTAGAAAGAAAAAAGAAATTGTTTTTCACCATTAACAATTCCAGAAAATAAATATTTAAAAATTGAAAAACAAAATTTTAAAAACTTGAAAAATATATAGAATATTTTATAACAGGAAATAATTTTTAGACAAGGCAAACAAAGAACAACCATAAAGAAAGACTGATAAGTTTGAACTAAAATAAATGAAAAATGTAGAAAATATTACTTGCATAAAAAGAAATGAGTTTGTATCTTTGATAAGAGGTCTTAAAATGATTAAGAAAAAAAAAAAGCAAAAAACAATGTATACACAATAGGTAAGACAAAAGACCTGGAAAGTAATTTCACAAGATTAATTAAAATTAGCAATAAAATATGAAAATATTATATAATGAAATATATGCATACACATATGTAAACATACATACAGAAAGAGTGGAGAAGAGGCATCACATACTGGTGAGGATATATGTAGGTTAAAAAGGAAATCATTTGAAACATTTGGCATCTCATTCAAAAGCCTTATGAGAGCTGAAGATTCGTTCTACTGGAATCATCATTCCATAGATCTTTTTAGAGAAATGATCGGAGATAAACTACAAAGATCTTCCTTGGTATATAATCTCTATAGGGGAATAAAAACACATCTGCTGTGGTTGACAGATTTCTGAAAAATAGTATGGAAATTATTAAGCACAATCAAAAGTGAGATGTTGCCACAGCCACAGCATGCATTAAATCTGTCTTTCACAGTTTTGCACCAGCACGAGAACTAAGGATGGAATCACTTGTTCTATTTTGATTTTATAAAACAATGACAGTACCTGCTGGTTTTGTCATTGAAATTCTATGTGTGTATGTAGTGTGTGTGTATTTTATTTCATTTATGTGACACTGTAAACTATAGAAAATATTTTGACATATTCTTCCAACTTCCAAGGTAAATTAAGAAAGACAAAAATTACTCAATGACAGAGGAGTTTTGTTAATTTAAGATACTCAATAATGAGTCAGATATAAAGATATATTACTTACCGGAGTCCCAAAAAAGTATGCCTTATTTAACAAAAAATTTCTTTTGAACAACTTCCCTTAATGCTTTTTTAACATCTTTGTTCCTCAGGCTATAGATCAAAGGATTTAAGATTGGAATCAGAAAGATATTAAAAACAGCGACAATTTTCCCCTGTTCTATGGATGTCTGAGAAGGGGTCCTCAAATACATGCAGAACAGAGTTCCAAAAAAGATGGTGACAGCCATCAGGTGGGACCCACAGGTGGAGATAGCTTTGCTCGTCCCCTCAGCCAGGCACATACCCAGGATGACTGTGAAGATGAAAATATAAGAGATGAGGATGATGGTGAGAGAACAGGTGAGGTTAAGCCAGTCGGACAAACATGGCACTTTCTTTGATGTAGATATCTGAGCAGGCGAGAACTAAGAGGGGTAGGTCTGCACAGTAAAAGTGGTCGATCTCATTGGGTCCACAGAAGGACAGACCAAGCATTGAGATGGTCTGTGCCAGACCATTTGCAAAGCCATAAATATAGGGAGCCATGACCAGGGAGAGAAAGGTACGTTTGGACATTTTGCTCCCATATAACAAGGGCTTACAGATGGCCATGTAGCGTCATAAGACATTACTGCAAGCATATAATAATCTGTGATCACCAGGGCAATAAAAAAGTGGAATTGTATAAAACAACCAGTGAAGGAAATGGTTTTTCTCTTGGATAAGAAGTTAACTAGCATCTGAGGAGCGACAGTGATGGAGTAACAGAAATCTACAAAGGAGAGGTGACTAAGGAAGAAGTACATCGGAGTGTGAAATTTTGGGTCAATTTTGATTAACAAAATCATGGTCATATTGCCAATTACTGTGATAAGACAGATAGCTAGACATACCACAAAAAGGACAGGTTGTAACTTAGCTCGATCTGACAGTCCCAGGAGAATAAACTCAGTCACAGGTGTGTAGTTTTTCTTTAACATTGTATTTTCTTGGCTTCTTATAAGATATAAAGTGAAGAAATAAAATTCGTTTCTGTGTTGTCATTTATCCTTTATCACCATGATGTCTGCTAATATTTCTTACTCTTCGGTCAAACTTTTGATTATATGTGACATAAAGAAATAGCCAAGCAAGCATGTGATTTATATTTTAAACATCTAAATTGATATAATGTTTCTTATGTATAAAGGCAGTCTTGTTATTTACTGCCATCTTCTCTGGAACACTTTATGATATTTGTCCATTTCCAGTTTCCTCGGATATTTTGATGAAAGCATTTCTTTTCTTTGCACTTATAATCCTTTTATTACAAGATAACTTTGGTTGAGGTATTTAAAGTATTAGTCTTGAATCTTACCTATGCCATGCCTAGCTGAATGGACTTGGGTATAAATGGAACTGAAATATGGAGCATATCCTTATAGAATTAAGATCTCCTTTCCTGCCTATCTGAAAACAAGATAGTCTTCAAACAGTTTCTCCGACCTGCAATGCATATCCATTTTGTTCACTCTTGTCCACCTCAGTTGGCCCTCTTAACACTAATTCCTATCACCTTTTAAGAGACACCTCAGTATCTCCTCAGTTTTGAATATTTTTTCACCTGAATGGGCTAGAATTATTACATGGGAATGAATTTAAATCTTACTCTTTTTATGTTTAAACCCAATATAGATATACACAGTCTATAAACAAACACATATATGTGTATATGTATTTATCTACATCTATCTCTATCTCTCTCTAGAAAGAGAGAGATTTATAGATTTTTATATATCTATAGGTAGATATAATTTTCAAGGTGGAGCAGTGTTGATTATGGAAAAATAATGTATAGAAAATCTCCCTTTTGGGATTTCATTGGAAAAAAATAGTTGAGAAACATTGCCCCAGAACATGATGCACTTCTAGTAACTTTACCTTGGCTACTTCCTTGTAAATTAATAAAAGCACTATAACATGAATTCACCTTAAATTACTTTAAACATGCAAAAGGTTATAGTCATATAACAGTGACGTTAACCAAATGTTCAAGATGGTACTTAAGGTATCATGAAGTGCATGTCCCAAAATTTAGCTAAGAACAAGAAAGCAGAGGAAGCCATCAAGGAAAAATGTACATCCTTCTTCAGTGACAGATAATCAGGTATGGCAAAATTATGCTCACTTTTTAAAATAAATACATTGGCAAGTTTGGAAACATGTACCTTTCTAAGGTACTTTGGAAATCTGTCACCCAAATCCTTGGCCATTGTATTACCCCATTCTGAACATGAAGACTTTTGACCTATTGAGTAAGATAATAAGATGTGAAGCAGGCCAAATAAGTCAATGGAGTCAAAATTATTTTGTGTTATATTTTTTAAAGCAACTAAGTTCCAACTGAATTTTATCATAATTGACAAATATATATTCATTTAGTGCTTGAATGAAGTAATTGCAAAATTTGTTGGACCTTAACTCATGTTTTCTCTGCTTCTTCACGGTCTACTCCTCATGATTTACTAAAACGCCAGCTTGTTCACTTCACTTAGACTCACACAATCAAAGTTGGGCAGATTTCCTTGATATTTTTAATGTCTCTTTTTTGATATGTTAATAAAAATTAAAATAATTTAACATTTCCATTTATTCCATTTTTATTGTGAGGAAATGAGTAATGCAAGCAAATGACGTTTCCAGATGATTTAACTGAGGTCTTTATGGTAATAACATCCACTTAAAGAAGCAGAACACAACAACCCTCATGATTTGATATAGGGCACCTCAGAAGGTAGCGTTTGTAGGTGGACAGTATGGGCTCTAGGGAGTCCCAGATTTTGTGCTCCTAATATCCACCTTCACCCTTGAGCTCTCTCATGTAAGTGCCCTTTGCAGCTGTTCAGTCCCCCAATACATCCATAAGACAGGTCTTCAACTTTAACAAGGGTTCTGTCTGCTTTACACATGGTCATGGACAGAGTTGAAGAAAAAAACAATTTAGTGAAGGCAACTTTGTTAAAAGCATTTTAATTTAACATTAGCCAGATTAGATAGATAGATAGATAGATAGATAGATAGATAGATAGATAGATAAATGATAGATTATGAAACCAAAATTGGCCAATTCATCATGTAATGGTTATAGCACATTATGCAAAATTAGGCTTATAACTGAAAAGAGTAGCCTTGCTAAATCAGAAGAAAACAAAAATTATTGAATACCATTGATGCCCTTATCTTTGTTAATGAATTAACAGAGATTGAAAATGCTTATTAAGAATCAGCTAAGTGCAAAAATTACTGGGAAATATTTTGGACCAGAATAACTGGATGGAAATCCCTGCTCTCTAGTTTCTAGATTGTGTCTTTGGACAAATTATTAACCTCTTCGCCTCATTTTCCTCATCCATAAAATATAGTTAATAATAACAACTACCTCCATGAGAGGGAGTTAATGCAGGTAAAATTTTGTAAATGTGTACACCCATGGTTAGCACTTAATAAGGTGTAGCTACCATTTTTATTGGAAGAAGTAGTCAGGTCTAGTCCAGAACAACGTTCAACAAAAAAGTGAGAACTGCTGAGGGTCAAGAATTCTGTCTAATCAATAGCAGTAGCCTCAGCAGTACCTAAATAGTGCTTTCCCAGTTGGAGGCAGTAAATAATAGTGGTTTGAATGAGTTTTCTCTTAGGTCTAGATCGCTTTCCATTAAGTAAATATCACTCCATTCTACATTTATAAATAACCATACTATGAGGATAAAGTATGATAAACTACCCATTTTAATAGAGACATTTATTAATTCATCAGAATATGAATTTCAGTCTTTTGTTTCATGTCTATTGGTTGAAGATTTATTTCTGGGTTCCAAAATCTAAAAATATTTCTAATCCTACCTGAGAGCAGAGAGTGATTTCCCAGAGATGTCATGGACATGGAGAACCTGAAGTGTTTATAACCAATTTATTACATAGGGACCAAATCCCTATGGTTCAATTATTTCTAGAAGAAAGTTGTTCTCCTATGAATACCCACTATCTTTTAATCTTCTGATAATCTCAAAATCATTGAGGACATGATTTTTACCCATTCTCCAAATTCATCAGGGAATTAAATCTCCTTAGAATGGTGAGGTAATGATATTCATTATTTGTTTTACTTTACACTTAAATATCATGATATTTTTTGACTTGGGAAATATTAAGTACTTTGGTTTATCACTTGTAAGAATGGATAGTGATTGGTATAAGGAAAATGTTTTGTATTCTGAAAAACAATTGAAAGATCAATTAATTTTTGGTGAACTTGAACTAGCTATTTACTGTTTCTGAGTTTTGTACCTTAACCTTTTAATAGAAATTATTATACACAGGTGTGTTTTTTGATAATATAGGTGATTTAGTGATTCTTCCTTGTCCCTCCTAATTCTATCACAGATCTATTTACTATTCTTCTCTGCCTTGCTGGTGCACCTGGAGTTTAACCCCTAGATAGTATCAAAAGGTCTCTTTTGGTGCCTAGTTTCCAGGTGAATTTGCCAATGGGAGATGCCAACAGGATATCAGAGGTGATTAGGAGAGAGGAGTTGCTCAATTTCTTTCTCGTTCTTTTACTGCTTCATTATGAAGGTACTAGAATAACTGCATCCCTCCAAGGAGAAGTCATGCCAAGTTGTATGTTGGGAATGAAGGTGGCAAGGGACCTTCTTCACATCCCAGGTCCCACTGGATTCTAGCGATGTAACCACTGCTTTTGGCCCTTCAGACCAAGAGGTGGAAATTGCATATTTCAATAACCTCCAGGTGCTTCAAATTCATTGCCTGATTTATTTAACTTTGTTCCATTATCTGTCTTTTCATCAAACTGTTTTCAGCTAAACCATCTGAGCAGAATTTTGTTTGTAGCGGTGTTCCTGACTAGGGCAAAGAGGCACATGTTAGCATTATTAGTAGCAATAGTAATATAACTGTGTGGGAAGCAGATGTGGATCAAGTGACTGGGCTCCTGCCTACCACATTAGAAGTCTCTGGCTCAGTTCCTGGTGCCTCCTAAAGAAGACAGCTAGCTAGCACAACAGGTAGGTGGGACAAGCTAACACAACATGATGATGCAACAAGAAACACAAGAGGAAAAACATGAGTGAAACAGCAAAGCCAGGAGCAGAGGTGGCTAGGGCAAATAGGCATCTCCCTCCTACATCAGAAGTCCCAGGTTCAGTTCCCAGTTCCTTCTAAAGAAACAAGGAAGATGAACAGACACATCAAGTGGAAACAACAAGGGAGTGGGGAGAAATAAATAAATAAAATACTTTTTTATTAATAATAATAATATTACTGTGACGATAGTTATTGTTTGTTTTAAATTTTCTATTTTTAAAGAAGCTTTCAATTATATAAAAAATATAAAGGTTTGGGATATTTTTGGACTCACCATTGTTGGGGTTTAAAGTAGCAACTGAGAGACCCTCCTCTGAGACTAGGAATTAATTAAAGACTATCTTAGGAGTCAGACATTAAAATTGCTAACAGGACTGCAGATAAACTTGTATTTCAGAATTTGTTTTACACTTATGCTCTTGTTCACCTTTCTTCTGACTTGAAATCACTCAGAGCAAAGCAGCTAGAAAAACTTTTGCTCAGTCTTCCCTCTGTGACCAGATTCAGTCACATAGAGGAGAATGCGATATTTTAGGTTCAGGTGTGCAGTTGCAATGACACTTTTCACCAATCACCATTCACCCAACTGAGGGAGAGACGTGGAGGGAAGGGGGTTGTAGGGAGAAGATCTTGAAATATTCTGGAAAACCTTTACCTTTGATGTCATTTAAACCTCTCCCACTATCATTTCTAATCTGCCTGGGAACCCTCTAGATGCATCCCTGTGCACTAATTTAATTTAAACCAATCTTGATAGTAGATCCCAAGTCTAAAAATGGATTTCTTATATCTTTCCTTTAAGAAATAAGAATAAATGACTTTAGGTCATAATGAATAAAGTGCTATTTACATGAAAGGACATTAGGTTTACAACCCTCTCCCCACAATCATCGTTTATTTACTCATTCACTATACCTTCACTAAGAGGCACCAAAAATTTTGTGCAGTTCTCTACAGGAGACACCAGATGAAACCAGATAATTCTGTCTTCAGAGCATGTATGGCATAATAAAACAAATAGAAAAGCTAAAGAAAGAGCTAAAGGCCATAAGGGAGGCAAAGAAAACTACAAGGCGGAGGGAAAACTATTCCAGCTGAGGAGGTGACAACCACTGTTATGGAAAATACTTTGTGATTATGAAGACAGGAATACCTTCAAAACTGCCCTGAATTTGACCTCAGTCTAAATATTGGCATAATGTGTTTTTACATTTTCCAAGTGATACAATGTGCATCTAACAATTAACTCATAAACTAGGATTCTACCCTTTCAAATGTGACTTTTGTAAACGCCTCCAAAATGAGGCACAATGATGACTCATGGTTGATTTCTTGAAGAATGCTTCAGGGATGAGTGTCTCAAGATTAGTCATTCAGGCATAAATCTTCCCACGTTTGAGAATTTTGGGGAGGCTAATAAAGAACTACACCTTCACAGGTAAGTCTGTGTAGGAACCCAGGTTGTCCCCCAAGTCAATGACATAAGTTTAAGGCTAAGGACTCTCCCCAGAGAGGAGACACTATATAGATGGTTTCATAAACAATAATCTTCCCAAAGCAGTAAATGCCCTTGGTAAAAACGTCCTTCATATGAGTGAAAAAATCACCTGCTCCCATATGAACACTTCACATGATCCTAGCAGAAACTGTTCCCATACTTTATGGAACATCCTTGTTCTGAAACTGTGTATGTCAACCCTCATTTTCCCATCTCTTTGTTGAGCACTATCTTCATTATCTAAATAACTGCCAAGAGAGAGCCTCTGCTGTCCATAAGTTCCAATAAAGCTCATGCCTGACTCAGCACCAGGTATGTTCTTTGCTGTCACGGCCACACCAACTCATACCCTTAAAGAGTTGGGTTGGAACACTAGGTGACCATGAAGCCACTGGTGACATCAGAAAGCTACAAAACATACATACCATGAAAAAGCAAATGTAGTGAGTTGACAAAGTTACCTTATGATTCATTTATCCATTCAATAATGGTGGCTTTGTATTTACTGTGACTCAGGTTCTCATCCATGTTCTGGTGATAAGACACAAACAAATTCCCTGCACTAATGTAGATAAAATTATAATGGGTGATGATAGACAACAAACATATAAATAGATAATAATTGTAGTATGTCATAAGTTATAGGAGGTAAAATAAAGCATGGTTCATAATTACTGAATAATTTCAAATGGAGCTAAATTAGACAGGTGCCTAGGTAATACTTTTCAGAGGAGGTGTTATTAGAAGAGAGATGTAAACGAATTTATGAGGGGAGTTACTCAATTATTTGGGGAAAGAGCATACTAGGAAGAGGGATTAGCAAGCCCAATAGCCATACTAGGCAGAATGTGCAGAGCATGTTCAAGAAACCGCTAGAAGATCAGTGTGGCATGAGTAAGACTGAAGGAGGAATTTATAGCTGGTGGAGCAAGCATACCCTGACCTGTTTTTTATAACCCACACTGCAGAAAAAACAGCTCCTTCCTAAATTAGGCTGCAAAAATTTCCATTTCTATTTCTGCCTGTATCTCAGCTCTGATCACAAGCCTATGGAAGGAATTTGTTGTTTTTAACAGCTATAACAAGACCAGCCTTAATTAACATACCAAAAGATATGCAGAGTTAAAGGAACTTTAACCTAAGAGAAAACTTTGCCTTATTAAATAGTTAGGGAAATGCATTGGCTCAAGAGATTTTGCTCCCATCTACCATATAGGAAGTCCAGGGTTAGAGACATGGGCCTCCTGGCAAAAGGCAAGCTGGTTCTCTGGGCAAGCTGGCCTGATTGGAGAGCTGGCTCACCTGGAGTGCTGGAGAAGCAAGATGATGCAACAAAAAGAGGAGACACAGAAGAGAGACAGTAAGAAACAGATGAAGCAGACCAGGAAGCTGAGGTTGTACAAGAGATTGAGTACCTCTCTCACACTCTGGAAGGTCCTGGAATCGGTTCCTGGTGCCGCCTAAAGAGAATACAAGCAGACACAGAAGAACACACAGAGAACACACAGCAAGTGCAAAACAATGAGCGGGGGTGATAAATAAATAAATAATAAAATAGTTAACATCACACTCACTGAAACTGCCACATACTAACCCACTAGAATAAGCCCTCCCTTATTAACTTGTTAAACTTTTACTTTTGTCTTTCAGAAGTAATGAGGGGCTTATCTAACCCAAGGATAAATCCCTGCTTTCTTCTTTCCCCACAGAACAAACTGAGACTATTGAAGCATGCACAGAACTTAAAATGGTCCTGAGACATAAAATATCCTGTGAGCATAATCAAAGTGGTCAAGAACCACAGAAAGAAAATATCAGACCTGAGAGAAAGCAGGATTTCTGATGTCAGGCTACAAACTCACTCCTCAAGATAAATGGACTCATCAGCCAATAATAATAACCAATTGCAATCCCTAATTTGAAGGTGGCACAGCCAATGATAATAACCAACTTGCAATCATTAATTTAAACTAGCCACAACCAATGCACCAATAGCCCTAATATCCCTAACCCCACCACCCATTGTTTAAACCTTCACCTTTCCAGCTCAGGAGACAGATCTGAGGGAACTAACTCTGCCTGTCTTCACAGGGTTACCCTTTGCTAAATCAACCTTTTTTTCTTCTCAAAACCTGGTTTCAACTGATTAATTCTGAGCACATCAGGCAAGGACTCACTTCAGATGGAAACTTACAACTAAAGGAAGGAATGAAGAATATTGGGCACGGTAAATATAAAACCCTATTAAATTTGTTCTTTAAATTTCTTTAATAGACAAGCAACTTTGCAGCAAAAATAACCTCAATATTTGATATGGTCTATAAGGAATGTAGAAGTAAAATATATGTCAATATTAACACAGAGAATAGGAGGACATTTATACTTTTACTATCACGTGGAGCTTAGCCCATGCAATTTTAAGTGGCAAAATATAAAGTATGAATACTGATTGATAAGTTAATAATGGATATTTTAATTCTTAGAGAAAACATCAAAATTATCAAAGGTGACATATTTAAAAAAAAAATACAGGGGATAAAATAGGCTACTAACAATATATTAAATTAACTCAAAGATGTCAGAAAAAGTGGAACCAAGGAAAAGAGGAAGAGAAGAACAAAAGTTAGTTGAAAGAGAGTGAGAGAATACATAGAAAGTTGGAGAATTTTTACCATTATACCAATAGGAACAAAGCAAATACATCAATAACATTAAGTATAAATCATTACATTCACTAATTCAAAGTCATAGATTTCCGGACTGCAAAAAATTAAAAATCTGCAATATGTTAGCTGTAAGTGATGCACTTTTACAACACAGAAATACATACAAAAATAAATGAATAATTAAATAAATAAAATGATGGAAAGTGATATAATTTGCAATAGATAAGCTTTAAAATCTTGTTTAAAGATAGATAGATAGACGATTGATAGGTAGATAGACATAGATAGATAAACACAATTGTTTATATCAAACAAAATTAACTTCATTGCCAGATATAATGAGGAATATTTAAGATTTAGTGTCTTTTAGGACAAGATGATCATAAATCCGTAAGGACATACTATCTGAATAATACTATTAATAAACGTTATTTAATATACCAAAATTAACACCCAACTACCACAGAATGCACATTCCATTCATGTATACATAGAGTATTCACAGATATAGGCCATTGGTGATCCATAAAATAGTTTCAATAAATTTTAAAAGATTAACATCAAAAGGAGCTTATTCTCTGCCAACAATGGAATTATATTTGAAATCCATAACAATAAAATATCTATAAATCCCCAAATACAGGTTAATTAATCACATGCTTCTTTATAACCAAGAGTTTAAAAGAAGACTCTAGAAAAATAAGAAAATAATGCAAATTGAATGATAAAAAGAAACTATCAAAATTAGTAACCCGGCAGTAAAAGCAGTGATTGGGGGACATGTAGAGTTTTAAACATTTACATGAGAAAAGAAAAAATATCAAATCAATTATCCAAATTTTCACTTTGAAAAACTAAGAAAGAAGATAAAAGTCAACCCCAAGACAGTATAAATATCGAAGTATGATTGGAAATCTATTAAATAGAAAACATATACAATGAAAAAAATAGCAAAATTTAAAAATCAATTTTTTGAAAAGTTTCACTAAATTTATAAATTCTTTATCAGACTAACCATCATAAGAAAAAAATAAGAGAAGACACAAATTACTCATTCACAAATTGGAAGAGATATTTGAAAAGATAGTACAGGCTTAAAAAGGATATTGGATATTTTATAAACACCTTTACACTAAAACATTTTTCAGAAAAATTTAATGGACAAATTCCTTGAAAGACCACAAAATTTAACTAAACACACTTCAAACAAGTAGAAATATGAAGAGCTCCATATCTATTTTAAAAATGAATTCACAAAATAAATTTTCCCACAAGGGAAACTCCAAGCCTTGATGATTTCACAGGCAAATTCTAATAAATATTTAAGGAAGAAATAACACTCTCTTTATCAAACCCTTTCAGAAAATGCAAGGACTTAAAACACTTCTCAAATAATTTCATGAATCCAGCAAAATCTTATTAATAAAAGCTTGACAAAGACATTACAAAAGAAAGGAAAATTACAGAGTAGTTTGTCTTCTTAAGCATAAATGAAAGAAATCTTAATTATACTTCAATACATTTAATCCATTAATAGATCATTACAAACTGATTTAAACTCAGGAATGCAAGACAGTTCTAACATATTTCATCACAGCTAAATTCATACTACCCTGTGATGTATTAAATATGTCCAACCCTCAAGATGTTAGCAAGGAATGGATATCTGCTCTCATGTCTTCTCTTCAAAATTACACTATCAGTCTAAGCCAGTGCATGAAGGAAATAAAAAGCAATAAAAATCATAAATATAAGAAAGTCGAAGTAAAAAATATGTCTTAATTACCAGATACCATTGAAGTAAATATTAGGGAATATGTAAAAGAAACAAACACAAATCCTACTAGAGTTAAAAAGGGAGATTTGCAAGGTTGCAGGTCAGAAGGGTCATATTCACTGCTTATTATATATTTTAAAACAGCAACATATATACATATGGACTAGAAACATTTATTTATGGACTAGAAAGTGAGACATGAAGTTTCTCAGGACCACGGGCGAGAAGAGTTTACTTTGACATGAAGACACACGCCATGTTTAAAACTTCTGTGCCCAGTACGTGCCCTAGGCCCAGCAGTGGGTGGACCGTACGCAAAGGCGCTTCCTGTCTCTGCAAACCACTAGAAGGTGCGCAGGACCCTGACTGACAGGTTTACAGGTCCCGCCCCTCTACTGTATTGAGCCTCTGCCCCTGTAGGGAGTGCTCAGCACAGACCTCCGGCCCCACCCAGGTCCTTGTCTCCAGGCTAACCAATCTGCTGTGTCTGGGGCAGCAGAGCCGCTGGCCTGGGTGATCAGCGGGGCTGTTCCTAGAACAGGAGAGTATATAAAGAGAACAGCAGAAGGGGAGGGACATATATATATATATATATATATATATATATATATATATATAATATATTATATTATATTATATTATATCATATCATATTATATTATATTATTATATTATACCATATATATATATGGTAGCAAATGTATGAATATGGACTAGAAAGTGGGCCATAAGGTTTCCAATGACCTTAGACTCCCACATTCCACTTGTTTCTCATGATCTTAGACTCCCACATTTCACTTGTTTCCTGAGATCCAGATCCACTCTACTCTTTGGATGCTGTGAGATACACGGTATATTCATAATTAATTCCACAGGTACCTTTAACTAGTTTAAAGGGATTTTGTTAATTTTAAAAACTGAGACCTTCCTAATAGTTATTTTTTTATTCACCTTCCTAATACCATTATTTTCTGTTACTTATAGTATGTTCCTCCTTTCATTCTCTTATGGTAGAATGACAGCCTATATTGTCCAAGAAGGAACTTCGGACATAATCAGCATTTTGAGGGAATAAGAGGATATGACATGTTTTGGAGCACAGAAAAAATTTCTATGTGTCCTTTTAATCATCAATTAAGCACTAGTCTTGAAGGCAAAAATATTTTTCTTTCTTGGATGTTGTGTAGGGGCAGAGCAAGTTCAATGCCTCCCTTAGACTACATTCCTCCCTCTAACGATGTATTTAAACAGCCTTATTGCCCTGGGTCAATCCTCAGGAAGGAAAGAATTAATATTACTTAACTAATCGCAATCAAGGTTAAAAGCAATATCCAAATAAATTAGGTACTCTATTTGTTAGGACCCATTTCTACTTCAAATCTTCAGTATCCCCACACATTTAATTTTAGCCCTTCCTCTCACATCCTCTTAGTCTAAGTTTTTCAGATGAAGGTGGGAGAGAAATTGTTCTCCCTAGGCTGAAGTGTCAGAGGAAGGAGGAGGCTCCTGTAACTCATTGGTTCATATCTACAAGCTCAGGCCTGATGACTTGTTTTCACGTTGCTCCCGCAACCACTACACAAGCGCTTTCTTAAGAAAAACAGGAAACCACTATCATTAATCATAGTTTGTGCTTACACCTAGAAGTCAGGATGGTAGGTTTCTTTAAGAACCCTCAAAATAGTTTGGACTAAGAATAATGGAAATTCAAGGAACTGAACTGAAAGCATGGTTATACTATTTATTTTAGTAAGGAATCAGAGCACAACAGGACATACCTGTAGAGAATACTTTAATAAGCTTAAAACTCACTTAGGGATTTGGTTAAAATGCAGATTTACGTAGAGAAGATCTGAGGTCAGAATGTGATTGTGCATTTCTAACAAGTTTCAAGGAAATGCTGATGTTGTGGGTTGATGGACCATATGAGGAGAGTGAGATCCTAGATTTAAAAGTACAGATCATTACTCCCAGGAACTTAGGCTTTAGCTGAGTCACAAGAGATGGAGTTCTTTATGGAGAACACCAAATTCCATCATCAGAATGCAAAGGTGCTTGAGCCAAAGGTTTAGAAATGTGGTTTATTGGAAAATGGGAGCGTTCTCATCTTAGTGACCATGTTTCACCTGAGGATATTTTTCAAGGCCCTCTTTACATTTTTGTTTCCCAGACTTTAGATCAATGGATTAAGCACTGGACTTACAAACATGTAGAAGACAGCTATTATTTTGGATTCTTCAACAGTCTTATCTGTTGGAGGTCTGACATACATACACCAGAGTGTTCCTTAAAATAGGGTGACAGCCCTCATGTGGGAACCATAGGTGAAGAATGTCTTGTGCCATCCTTCAGTTGATTTGATCCAGAGAATGGCAGCAATAATAAAGGCATAGGATACCAGCATAATGGTGAGGGAATTGGAGAGGTTGAAGCCTGCAGATATGAGCATGGCATGTTCTTTGACATAAGTATCAGAACAAGAAAGTTTAATGAGCTGTGGGTCAGCACAGTAGAGGTGGTTAATGACGTTGGATCTGCAGAAGGACAAGCTGAAGATCAGGACGGCCTGGAACAAACCCTCTGAGAAGCCATAGACATAAGGAAATGTGGCTAAGTAGGTGCAGACTCTCCTGGACATTTTCACACTGTAGCTCAGTGGGTTGCATATGGCCACGTAACTGTCAAAGGCCATTGCTGCCAGCATGTAGAGCTCAGTAAGGAGGAGTGTGATGAAAATATAACACTGTGTAAAGCAGCCAGCATAGGAAATGGTCTTCTTTGATAAGAAAGTAGTGAGCATATGTGGAGTTGCATTTGAGGTGTAGCACAAGTCCATAAAGGTTAAGTTAGTGAGGAAGAAGTACATGGGTGTGTGGAGGTGGGAGTCCAGTTTGATTAGCACTGTCATGCCCAGGTTGCCTAAGAGGGTGACAAGGTGAAAAACCGGAAACAACACAAAGAGGAGAGGCTGGATTTCTGGGTGATCTGTAAGCCCCAGGAAAATGAATTCTGTTATTGCACTGCCATTTTTAAGGAACATTTCCTGAGAGTTTGTGCTCTTGAAACAAAGGGAAAAAAGAAGACAAGTAAGTATAATATATGTTAATGAGAGTCAAAATCAAATTCTCTAAACTTGCACATGTCATCCAAAGATATATCTTTCTGGATACTACATAAACAGATTTCATACACCTACTAAGTCATTATTTTATTTTCCTTTGTATTAAATTACTTGTAGATTTCAATGTGTATTCCTATACCTATAGGTTAGCTGTGCTGATACCTATACCAATACCTAGTCTATACCTCTACCTGCACCTATAGTATTTACTCATACAAGTGACCTACATGTCCACTATCTACTTGGAGTCTTCTTTGCCTCTCAAACTCTATTTATGTACAAGACCTTATTCACAGGCTTCTCCTTTGAGAGGCATTTCTGATTTCTTTGCTCCTACATGAGACAATAAATTTATTTTTTGTTCTATGTTTCTTGCTTCTACATATATTTATATGTACCTGATTTCTTCTCTTCATGAATCAATAATCAATTCTTCAGGTGTCAGAACAATATCTAATTCATTATTATGCCATGACTGTCTAGCACATACTTCTTTACTGAATTAAAAAATAAGAAAGCACAAAGTGGCATAAGTCTGAAAGAATAAATGACCTGCCTTGTTTTGCTCTGTTGTGTATACCTGTTGAACTTTGAATACTGTCATGCATTTAGGAAAATCAAGCGCTTTGGTAACCTTAGTATACAAATCAGTCTCTTCGGAAATTTGTTTCAATCAAATTCACAGGCAGTTAGTTTCAGAAAATCATATGTGGGATACTGAGGCTTTCATATTTAACAAAATATCCAGAGGATTCTAATGTAATTATTCTCTAGAGGGACACAGTCATCTTGTTTAATGGCATTTGTCAAATAAAAGAGCAAAACACCTTCAAATTAAATGAAGTAAACACATAGTGTTTTGAAGATGGTAAATAGCAATGACTTAATGTGGTAATAAAAAAAGAAATTAATTTATTCATAGTAAGCATTTAAGCTATTAACCAAAGCTTGTACCTATCCAGAGGTATTATTCTTCATGCTTCCTTGTTAGCACTCTTCACATCACAAACTTTTGCTAATTGCCTTCTTACTTTCTCTCAAGATGCTTTTATTTTTGTTCTTTCTATCACACAAAAAGTCTGTTTCCAGCCTTCTCAATTCTTATTTCCTTTAAAATGAATCACAACACATTTTAGAAAGCCAGGAATGAGGTAATTATTTGAATCAATATCTGCTATATCCAGGACTGTAATTACTTAATGAATATTTCTTGAGTAAATTCATAATAGTTACTGCTAACATATATAGATCATTAATAACATAGCAGGTTGTAGTTTCTAGGCTCTTTGCATGCAACAACAGATTTTATCCTCAAAAAATACTTGATGGTACATACTATCATTACTCCTATTTTATAAATGACAAAAATATAGTACAGAAAGATTAGGTAATTGGGCCACGGTCACACTTCTAATGAGCATAACATATGAAACACCAATTCAGTCAACTTACTTGAGAATCTTCTTTATTATGTACAGCTGTAATATATTCCTTCCCTAAACTTGATCTTTTCCCAGAAATACCATAAAAAGACACAGAGGGCCTTGAGAAATAAAATAAGAAACAACTGGGACAAGGACACGATGGCATTCTTGCCTAGTGTAATGTAATCAAAGATAGTTGTGTCACTCATCTTCCCCTTAATCATACACATTTCTTGCTATGTGGCTTACTGAACTCTCATATACAGCTACTGAGTAGCTGACCATAAACTGTGGTCACTTGTACTCTCACATCAGGAAATACGGGGTAAATTGGGGGTCCTGGATTACACTGATGTTTCTTCAGATTAACTACTTAGTAACTACACACAAGTCACATCTTTCCTCCATTTGTAAATGGCTTTAATAATGGGTCCTGCATCTCACTCAAGTCAATGTGGACATGAAACTGAATATTCATAAATATTAATTTATACTCAAGATATTGTGCATTTATGCACTATTGATACATAAGTGAACAAAAAACTTCAAAAATTCCTCCCTCTGGATCTCACAAATACTAGTGGGCAGAGACAGATGGCATTGCAGGAAAGTAAATAAATTATGTTTCAAATGGCAGGAAATATTATGGCAAAAACTAAAGTTATTGGAGTTTTGGGGAAAGGGTGTTGAAATCCTTACTGGAAAGGTGATACTTTGTAAGCATCAAAATGGAGGAGGAAGAGAGCAAGTAATAAGGATTTCTTAGAAAGGTCTTCTAGGAAAAATGATCCAAAGGTACAAAGACACTGCCTGTGATCGTTCTTTGGAAACAGCTGGTAGTGTGCATTTGTGTGTGTGTGCAAGTGTTCGTGGATATGTTTGTGCAGAGTTCATGGAGAGAAATTCAGAAAATTCTAGCTAAGAGTTTCCCTAAAATAAAAATGTTTCGCTTCATTGAAAGACCGATTCACATATTCTTATGACTTTCTTATCAAGAATATCAACAATCTTCACTGGAGAGCAGGGTAAGAAGTTAGTAGGACCTTCTCTTGAACAATTGTGTAGCAGTAAATACTGCAAAAATAGCATATTTATTTCTGTGAGCAGCAAGGTGCCATCAGGAGGTATTTTCACTTGTGGTGTTTTAATTTAATAAAACTGATGAGAGGAAAGGAGAAGTAAACCTATCATAAAGCAAGTAAAACTAGAAGCATCTTGTATCTTAGGTGTGGCTTTTTCAATGCAGCATTGAATTGACAGAGCCTCTACTTCAATGATGTCTCTCTCAAAATGGTTCCAGTGTTTTCTGTACTGCAAAATAAAGCAAACTCTGGAAACCAAAACAAGCAAACAAAAAAATGTGGTTACCAAAATATAGAAAAATGAAAGTAAATGCTCAGAACATTGGACTATTAGATAAAAATAAAAGACATGAGGAGAAATGGGGTTTAAGGGATTTGTTGACATAGGAATCATTCACTGCATGTCACATATAAACTGCCTTTGGGATCTGAAAATGTTTGACTCATAAGCTAAGTGACTTGGGTGGGATTCAGATGTATTGGTTGAAGCACTGGAAAGTGGAAAGGAGTAAATAACTTGCTATGAATGCTTAGTATGTTTACTGAGAAAGATAATTGTAACAGGTGGGTTGCATGTGTCAGACCAGAGTAAAAGGTGAAAGCCTTCTGAAAAAGGAACCTCCAGTTTTACTGTAAATATTATAGGGAGTCTCTACTCAGTGGAGCAGCCTGAGGAAGAACCAGCTGGATGAAAGAAAACTATGAGTAATAGAATCTGGAACTGACACCAGCTACAAGAGCCACATAGCCCAGTGCAAAATAAAAATGGAAGGACCTTGTTCAAAACATTTTAAGAATTTCAAGGGCTTTAAACCAAACTCCTGAGCACGGGAACTCATCCTACTGCACAGGTATCACCCCAAGGAAGATAGTGTTGAACAAAGTGGCTGACAAGGGGAATAGAGCAGCAGCAGGAGAGAACCTCCTCCCCATACACACACACACACATAAAAGGAGAAAAGTTATGAAGGAAGCGTTTCAGCCTAAGTGAGGATGCCGTCTCAAGGACAGTCTAGAGAAATTTGATAGGCCATTCAATTAGATGTTAATGATAAAATAATATTTTAGGGAAAAAAGACAGAATTGAGAGAATATTTTAACAACAATCATTGTAAGAATGGTTCCTAAGCTTCTTTTGTTTTGATAATACCATGAATTCTTTGAAAAAAAATCCAGTGAAACTATGGATTCTTAACCAAAATAAATGCACATGCATACATTCTTGTAAGAATGCAAGGGGCTCTAGATTGCCTGAAACAGCTATAAGAACTCATTCTCCAACTTCACTCTGGAAAATGCACTTATGTGTGAGGGGAGAGAAATGCTTGCATTTCTTGGTTCCTTTGCACCAAATAATAGGTCTGTAGAAGATTGTCCAGAAAGATTGAAGCAAATTCTGAGAAGCCTATTTTCAGGGAAATTAGTTGAGGCTCAACTCTGCTACTGAAAATAGAAAGGACTGCATGTACAAATTTTGAAGAAATAGGGTGCACCAAAATTAAATTTTTACAAGAGGACTTCTAGGGGAAAGATCACTTTGTCAATTTATACTTGCATAGGTGTCAATAAGCATCAGATTTGAAATGAAGAATGAAGATATAATAATTTCTCACCTTTTAAAAAACAAACTTTAGTGATTTAAAATCCTTTTAAGTGTAGTTGTCTTATTGACTAGAAATGGGGAGATGGAGTAAAAAAGAAAGAGACTTAAAAAGATTTCCATTTTGTCCTCAGAGATATATAAATCTCTATGCCGTAGGGAACTACAGATAAACAAAAGTTGACTCCTCTCCTAATCTGTGTTCAAAATGTTTTTCTCTTTAGGGGAAGGAGAATAGATGGGGCTACACCTATTTCCTTCTCATTGACCTCTCTTTCTTATTTCTCTAATGGCAATTTAGAAATGTTAAAACAGATGATGAAGGAGAAGAATGATTAATTTCAGGAGATAAGGTGCTTAGAAGCAAGTAGGTAAGGATATAAAATCAATTCCCCAGGGTCTCCATAGTGTTCCAGTCCCAGATGTGAGGCTTAGAGTCAGCAGAAATCTCTAGTGAATTTTGACGCATGCAGCCCTGAGATGTGTCAACCCTCGTTAGAGTTGTACACTATTTAATGCTCAGCACAGCCTTGGGGACAGCCCTTAGGATCAGATGCACAGGGCCAGTGGCTCCCTAAAGCGCCAACATCCTGACCTCTCTCTCAGTGCTCAGATAATTCCCTCAAGCAAACAAAGGTTCTGAATGGTACTAGGAGCCTATACTCACATCTGTTGCCAACAAAGTCTCTGAGTAAAACGGGGTAAACTTCGCTTAGTTACAAACTTTAGAAAATGAATGAATCAGATTATATTATGCTGGGTCTTGTGTAATATCTTGAAAGTCTAAGGAGTCAATAACTGAACATTTAAAAAATCAGAACTTCATGAAACCAGTGCCATTTAGTGAACTGGATTCTAGCTCTAAAGGAAAAAAGAAAAACTACTAATAGTGGCAAGGTATTTAATCAGTTTGGTTTTTGTGGAAATAAGGTTTTTATAGGAAATAAAATAATTCATGGAGAGTGCTTTAAAAATACCTGGGATAAAGTCAGCATATAATGAGTGTTTTAAAAATAGTTAACACTTTCATAACTGACCTCCATTTTCTTCTTCTTTACCCATAGACACTGAGAGAAGGGCAGGTCCTGTTTCAGGGAAAAACAAGTCAACATTCCTGTTTTCCACTGATTTTCAAAGTTAGAAAACCCTGTTTCTAAAGAGGAAAAATGCATATGGTCTGTAAACCTCCATTTAAGACTTTAATACAATTTTTTCTTCACTAACAATAAAAATCATAAGAACAAAAAAACTTACTTTCAAAACTGATTTGAAACTTTTTTTGCAAACTCTGATTAAGGAATTTTCCTGTTGATTCTGTAAGCTGTGAAACATAGTTGAATTTATACTAGGATAAGTGAGGTGGAGACTCACTCCTCCTAAAGCAAATCTCAGAAGGACTGAGGAATACCACAGAGGCTTAACTTGGAACACTCTGGGACAAGGAAATTAATCACATGCCTCAATGTGTTACTGTAATTTCAAATTTACCAGTGTTTATTGTAAAGTTCTGTGCAAAGCAAAAAAAGAAATTTCACTTTGAAATTTTGACAATGGTCTGCTTTTTATGTTTATGTTATCTTTTTCTTTTTTACTAAAAGCACCTCCTCTCCTAAAATTCAGAATTCTTAGCAATGCCCTATCTGGCATGCATACTTTGGATTGTGTAAGCCATCAGCAGTGTTGTGAAACAGTGTAACTCAGCAAAAATTTTGGGGAGCACTTCCCACATGCTAAGCACTTTCATATAAGTAGGTTAGTTGATTCCTCAAAATAATCCTATCAGGTACATAGTACATCCTCAACTTTCTGCTGAAGAAGCAGAGATTCAAACAATAGAATAGTGACCAACTGATTTACCCAGACCCACATAACTATTAAGTGTCAAGGTTGTATTTTAATCCATTTTCATACTCTAAGTTGAATGCTTCCTTAAGTGTAGAAAACTACCAGTTCTCACCCTGTATCACAACCATAGTTCATCTTTCCTTCCCTCAATCTTTCTTTTAATATTTATTTCCTCAAGTCAGTCCTTGTTCTTTGCACAAGATCGAAGTTTCTCTCAATATTAAGAAAATTTAGATTGAAATCTGAAAAAGAAGCTTTCTCTTATGTCACAGAACTGTGTTTGACCTACATCCCCAACCCCAGGCTTCCATAGAACTCTGATCTTTTCCCTGCCGAAGCTTGGAGCAAACTCTGTTGTAAGTATAACTGCATGATGTCTCTTTCCTCCATTAGACTGCATACTCCACATGGGAGAATAGAGGCATTCATCCATCCATCCATTCACATATTCATATATTCATTTATTCATTTGCATAATTATCAAATATTGAGGGAATGCCTTCTTTATGTCACTGCTTTCACTGCAGAGAGTGTAAAAGAAAGCCAAAAGCTGATTTTCTTCTTTAAAGAATTGCTGCCTCATTGGCATTCAAGTTTTAGATTGTAAGTTTATGAAGATCCTGTTGGCAAGTGATGGATCATAGAGCTTGCGCTCAACCATAATGCAAAAGGCATAATGAGAGTTTATTAATCAACAGATATTTATTTAGAGTCCTCTGTATTCTAAGTTTTGTGGTAAATGCTGGCTTTAAATGGTGATCCAAAACAGAAAAAGGACCTTGACCTCATGGAGCCGAAAGTCTGAAAGATGAAACAGTCATGAATCAATCACACAATATTATTAGAATTATAACAGTGAAATATCATACAAATTGAAAGTACATGATATCAGGAGAACATATAAGAAGAAGAAAGGACTTATTCAGAGAGATTAATCAAGGAGACACTGAAAATAGAAAAGTTTAAATATATGAAACGCCAACTTAGACAGAAATTGAAAATGAAAATTATAAAAAATGGTTTCAAAAGCAAACTAGAAAAAAAGATATTTAGCCTACAAAGTGATTTAAAAAATACCCTGGTATACAGTCATACTGTACAGCAAACTAACAGAAGGCAGAAAATAAATAATTCTTTCAACTGAAAGTAAATATCTATCAATTTAGATTTCCATATCAAAATGAACTCTTATTTTAGGATGAAAATTAAAATGAAACATTTTCAGGAAAATACAAACCAAATTTATCTCACTCAAACTCTTACTGAAAAGATTAATTAAGTGTATATATCACAAAGAAGAACTCTAAACCCAAAAGCAAAAGAAGAATGTAAAAAGAACAGTGAAAAAGTCATTGAATATTTGATAAAGGTAGGCAAATATAAAGGAACATTTAACATAATTATCAGTGTAATCATAAAGAACATATATGAAATAATAATATTTAATCAGTCTATTAGTAAATAATAATTCAATATAAATGATTTAGTCGATAATTTGACACAATAACATATGGCATAAAAATGAGAGGTATGATGGTTTGAAGCTGTATGGACCCCAGAAAAGTCATGTTCTAAAGGCTAATCCATTCATGTGCATGTAAACCTATTGTAAGTAAGACCTGTTGATTAGGTGACTTCAGGTAAGTGCCTTTTGAGTAGGTTACTTCAGTTAAGACAAGGAACAGGGTGGGTCTACATCTACTCCTGGAGTCCTTTATAAGAGAGTGAAATTCAGAGAGAGAAGGGAAAAAGTCACAGAAGCAAGAAGCTGAAGCAATGAAACCCAGAAGAGAAGGGAGAAACCAGCATATGCCACCATGTGCCCTGCATGTGACAGAGGAGTCTAACATCACCAGCACTTGGTCTTTGGGGAGAGATGCTTTGATTGGACATTTTTCTCATTCTCAGAACTGACAACTTGTAAGCTATTAAATCTGCATGGTAAAAGCCATCACATTTCTGGTATGCCACTTTTGGCACCCTAGCACCCTAAAACAAGAGGTAACCAGAGTAAAAATGTTCCACATACTTTGCACTATTCAACACCAAAATAGAGTAACTGAAAATGGAAGTTCAGTTATTAAAAAATATGTATAGAAAATATTAAAGGAATCTACTAAAAATGGAAAATAGAATGTATAACTATCAACAAGAGGTAGAAAAAGAAAGGAATTTTGGCAAAAAAAAAAAAAGATTCAATTTACGTAAGAAAAAAAGATAAAAACAGGATAAATTTTTTTTAAGTACAATATAAGCTGATAGACAATATATCTAAATATCAATGTTCACAATAGAATATTAAACTCACTAATTAAATAGACTCAGTGACCATGAAAATAAAATGTTAGAAAACACATAATAGGCAACAACTATCTAAAATCAACAAAAGTGCTCTCTTATATGTCAGTGTCAGAGAAAATAGACTTTTATACTTTAATCATTATCAAAGATTGGATGGAAAATATAAAATGTTAAAAAAAATAATAATACTATTTAATTATTTGGAAGAACCTAAAAATACCTCCATAAAATTTAAAGAAAAAGAAAGTTACAAGGGGAAATAAACAAATCTACAACCATCATGATATATTTTACATATCTCTCTCAGTTTTTATATATGAAATAATAAAATATTTGTAAGGAAAGTGAAAATATGAATAAAGAAAGATCACCTGGATTCCCCTAAAAAACTCTGCTTGACTAAGCTCCCATTGCTTCTGAAATTGCTTTTCAACACTATTGGTTTCCACCACTTGTATGTCTCAGGAAGAAAGACCAGATTGGGGTGAGTAGTGACCATGAAAGGGGGGCTGTGAAACTCAACCAGTAGGAAATGTGCTACCTGGAGAGCCTACAGGGTAAAGTCATAGATACCTCACATCAATTGTGTTTCATTGTGTACTCCCAAATCAGAGGATGGAAGCTCAGGTTTGGGAACAGGCCCAGTTTGGGTAAGTAAAAGGATGATGAAAACATGCAAAACATATGACAACTAAAAAAAAAGCATGTTAAGCCATATTTACTGAACATTTTTAATGGTCATCAAAATAAGAGGGTTACTTCAGTCTTAAATGTTGATTGTAAGTAACATTGTTTTCTTTTCATTCTCTTAGCCACTCCAAATGGGTTAATGGAGCTGGTTTACTAGGCCTATGAAGAAATGATGAATATAAGCTCTCGAGAGAATATATGTAGACATATCCATTCATTTTAAAGTCAACTTCTCTCAGAGATTTATAAAAAGTACTCTAGTGTTCCAGACTTCCAGATAATGACTGGTAGATTTATTATAAAGCTATTGTATTAAAACAGACTGTAATGATGCAGACTGATATATAGGCCCTAGAATAAAGAACCCAGAAACAAACTGATGAAACTTTGATACGTGACAGATTTCGCATTAAAAATGTCAGAAAAAAAGTATGGATTATTCAATAAATGGAAAATTCTTTTCCTCAAGAAAAGAGAATTAGACTTTGTTTTGCACCATTTACAATTCCAGAAACAATAAAGACTTAAGGATGAAAAAAAAAAAATTAAAAATATTGGAAAAATATAGAATATTTTTATAAAAGGAAATAATTTTAGGCAAGGTAGACAAAGAACAATTATAAAAAGAAGATTGATATGTTTGAAATAAAATGGAGGAAAAATGGAGGAAATATTACATATATAAAAAGATGTGAGTTGTAACATCAAGCATAGATCTTAAAATAAATAAGAAAAAACATAAGCACCAAATTTAAAAATAGACAAGGTAAATGACCTGAAAAGGAAATTCACAAGATTAATTGATATTGGCATTATAATATGGAAATATTATATACTCAAATATGTAAACACATATATGTATGCATATATATATAGAAAACATCAAAATGGAATCTATTTTTTAAGAGAAAAGAGGTGTATTGAAAGAGTTGAGAAGAAGCATCACATACTGGTGAGGATACACGAATCTTAAAAAGGAAATCGTTTGAAGGCTTTGGCATCTCATTCAAAAGCCTTATGAGGATTCCATTGTACTGGAAATCATTTAGAGAGATAATCTGAGATATACCCCAAAGACCTTCCTTGGTATATAATCTGTATAAAGGAATAAAAACATATCTGCTGTGGTTGACAGATTTCAGCGAAATAATTTGGAAATTATTAAGCAATATCAAAAGTAAGATGTTACCATAGCATGTGGTAATTCTGTCTTTCCTAACTTGCACCAGTATTAGTACCAAGAATGAAATCAGCTGTTCTTTTTTGGTTTTATAAAACAATAAAATTATGTGATAGTTTTGTCTTTAATTTCTTTATGTATGTGTGGGTATTTTTTATTTCATTGATTAGACACTGTAAACTCTAGTAAATAATTGGGCACATTCTTCCAAATTCCATATGTGAATTAAGAAAGACAAAAATTACTCAAT
The DNA here is from genome assembly GCA_026826555.1 of Tolypeutes matacus. Lineage (NCBI taxonomy): Eukaryota > Metazoa > Chordata > Mammalia > Cingulata > Chlamyphoridae > Tolypeutes > Tolypeutes matacus. The sequence continues at coordinate 1,088,911 of JAKSZT010054389.1, forward strand.
GACAGAATGTGATTTGGTGATTTAAGATGCTCACTAATGTGTCTGATAATAAAGATATATTACTTACTTGAGTCCAAAAAGTGCGCCTTATTTAACAATTTATTTTGAATAACTTCCTTTAATGCTCTTTTAACATCTTTGTTCCGCAGGCTATAGATGAAAGGATTTAACACAGGACTCAGAAAGATACAAAAAACAGCGACAATTTCCCCCTGTTCTATAGATGTCTCAGAAGGGTTCCTCAATTACATGCAGAAGAGAGTTCCAAAACAGATGGTGACAGCCAACAGGTGGGACTCACAGATGGAGAAAGATTTGCACCTCCCCTCAGTTAAGCAGATGCGCAAGAGGGCTGTGAAAATGAAAATATAAGAGATGAGGATGATGATGAGAGAACAGGTAAAGTTGAACCCAGTAACCACAAACATGGCAGTTTTTTTGACGTAGGTATCTGAGCAGGGGAGGATTATGAGAGGTGGGTCTGCACAGTAAAACTGGTTGATCTCATTGAGTCCACAGAAGGACAGAAGAAGCACCAGGATGGTCTGTGCCAGACCATTAGCAAAGCGGTAAATATAGGAAGCAGCGACCAGGGAGAGGCAGGTACGTTTGGACATTTTGCTCCCATATAACAAAGGCTTTTAGATGTCCATGTAGCGGTCATAAGACATTACTGCAAACATATAATGATCTATAACCACCAGGGCAATGAAAAAGTGGAATTGTACTAAACAACCAGTGAAGGAAATGGTTTTTCTCTTGGATAAGAAGTTAACTAGCATCTGAGGAGTGACAGTGTTGGAGTAACAGAAATCTACAAAGGAGAGGTGACTGAGGAAGAAGTACATTGGAGTGTGACGTTTTGAGTCAATTCGAATTAACAAAATCATGGTCATATTGCCAATTACTGTGATAAGATAGACAGTTAGGAATACCACAAAAAGGACAGGTTGCAACTCAGCTCTATCTGTCAGTCCCAGGAGAATAAACTCAGTCACGGGTGTGTAGTTTTTCTCTAACATTGTATTTTCTTGACTTCTAAAAACATCTAAAGAAAAGGATATGAAATTTATTTGTGTATGGTCATTTATCCATTACCTTAATCCTATCATCTGATTATTTCTTCCTCTAATGTCAAACATGCAATTATATGTGACATAAAGAAATGCCGAGAGGGAAGCGGCTGTGGCTCAATCAGTAGGGCTCCCGTTTACCATATGGGAGGCCCCGGGTTCAGTTCCCGGGGCCTCCTGGTGAAGGCAAGCCCGCCTGCATGGCGTGGTTAGCTGACCCAGAGAGCACAAGCAGCAAGGGGGGGATAAATGAATAAATAAATAAAATCTTAAAAAAAAAAAAAAAAAGAAAGAAATGCTGAGTAAGCATGTGATATTTTAAATATTTAAATTGACATAGCACCCCTTATGTATAAAGGCAATCTTACTGTCTAAAAAACGGCATCTTCTCTGTAAATCTTTTTGATATTTGTCCATTTTGAATTAACTTAGATATATGGATGAAAACATTGTTTTTCTTTGAACTTGTAATCCTTTATTTTATAGGATACTTTTGAAAAGTTATCTAAATAATTATCCTTGAAACTTACCCATGCTGTGCCCAGCTGAATGGACTTGGGCATAAATGGAGCTGAAATATGGAGCATATTCTTATAGAATTGGGATCTGCTTTCCTGCCTCTCTGAACACAAGATCATCTTCAAACCATTTCCTCACCCTACAGTGCCTGTCCATTTTCTCCACTCTAGTACACCTCAGTTGTCCCTCTTATCACCAAATTTTACCTAACTTTTAAGACACAGCTCAGGATCTCCTCAGTTTTATATAATTTTTGCCTGAAGGTGCAAAACTTCATATTTGGGGATGAACGTAAATCTTACTCTTTTTATGACTAAAGTACAGATATATGCACAGTCTCTAAAGAAATAAATATATGAGTAGGTCTATCTATCTATATCTAGTTATCTCTATCTCTATATATCCAGAGATATAATTTTCAAGGGTGGAGCAGGGGTGATTAGGGAAAAATATATATATAAAAGTCTCCCTTTTGGGACTACAATGAAAAAAATTGTTTGGGAAATATTGCCCCAGACCATAATGATCTTGTTGTAACTCTACATCATACTACCTCCTTGTAAATTAATAAAAACACTAAAACATGAATTCAACTTATTTAAAACATGTAGAGAAATAATGTCAAATAATAATATTAACCAAGCAATTGAGAGAGTACTTAAGATATTGTGAAGTGTACTTCTTGACATTCAGCCATGATAAAAATAACGGATGTGGCTCAATCGATTGGGCTCCCATCTACCATATAGGAGGCCCAGGGTTCGATTCCCGGGGAATCCTGTTGAAAGACAAGCTGGCCGGAGTGGAATGCTGGTCCACATGGGGTGCTGGAGCAGCAAGATGACACAACAAAAAGAGACACAGCAGACCAAGGAGCTGAGGTGGCACAAGAGATTGTCTCTCTCACACTCCCAAAGGTCCCAAGATCAGTTCCCAGTACCACCTAAAGAAAAGACAAGGAGACACAGAAGAGCAGACAGCGAGCGCAAAACAATGAGGGGGGCAGGGGGAGAAATAAATAAATTAAATTAATCTTTTAAAAAAAATTAAACATAGAGACCATCACGGAAAATCTACATACTTCTTAAGCAACACATAACCATGTATGGCAATATTATGTCCCGTTTTTAAATTAATACATTGTCAACTTGGAAAACAGGTCATTTTGTAAAGTATTTGTAAATCCATCAGTCAAATATTTTTTTAACATTGAATTACCTCATTCTGGACGTGAGGATTTGAGACCTATTGATTAAGGTAATAAGATGCAAGACAGGTCAAATAAGTCAATGGATTCATAATTATTTTGAGTTTTACTTTCTTAAAGCTCATAAGATCCAAATGAATTTTATCATAATAATTGTCAAATACAGAAATATCTGGCATTTGGTGCCAGAATGTAGTCATAGCAAACATTTTTGGACTTTAGTTCATGATTCTCTTGTCTTCTTGATTTATTTGAAATGCCAGCTTGTTCACATCACTTAGTCTAATATAACACAAAGACAATCAGGTTTCCATGGTATTTTTAATGTCTCTTTTTATTGAAATATTAATCAAGAGTTGAAATAATTATCACCATTTATTCCCTCTTTATTGTAAGGAAATGAGGACATGCAAGCAAATGAACTTTCCAGATGATTTAACTGAAAACTTCATGGTAATAACATTCATTTAAAGAAGCAGAAAACAACATCCTACATGGTTTGATCAAAGACACCTTAGAGAGAAGCATTTCCAGGTGAACAAAAGTGACTTTGAGTTGTCCCTGAATATGCGCTCCTAACATTCACCTTCACCTTTGAGCTCTCTCATGTAAGTGCTTGTTGCCACTGCTCAGTCCCCCAAGGCATCTAGAAGACAGGTCTTCAACTTTACAAGGGTGGTTTCTGCTTTACATGTAGTCATGGATGGAGTTGAAGGGGAAAAAGAAGTTTAAAGAAGGCATATTCCCAAAGACATTTTAATTAACTTTAGCCAGATAAGAAGGAAGGAAGGAAGGAAGGAGGGAGGGAGGGAGGGATGGGGGGAGGGAGGGGGAGAGAGAGAGAGAGAGAGAGAGAGAGAGAGAGAGAGAGAGAGAGAG
>JAKSZT010054389.1:1092598-1172812 GCA_026826555.1 Tolypeutes matacus
AGAAAGAAAGAAAGAAAGAAAGAAAGAAAGAAAGAAAGAAAGAAAGAAAGATCATTAATGCAAAAGAGGCCAATTCATCCTGAACTAGGTATAACACATTATGCAATATCATCCATATAAAAAAATGTAGCATTGTTAATCCAAAAGAATTCAGAAAGATTATTGTATAACACATCCATTATTTTTGTTCATGAATCAACAGAAAATAAAAATGCATATTTATTGAGAATCAGCAGAGTGTAGCAATTACTGGGAAATATTCTGGAGCCAGAAATCCTGGGTGGAAATCTCAGCTCCTTTAGTTTCTAGCTGTGTAGCTTTGGAAAAATCATTAATATCTTTGCCTCATTTCCTCATTCATATAAAGTGGTACATAATAGCAACTCCCTCCATGCAATGAAGACAATTCAGGTAAAACTTTGTAAATATGCATGCCATGTGGTAAGCATGTAATAAGTGGTAGATACTGTTTTTATTTGGTGACAAAGTCAGGTCCAGTCTAGGACAAGATTCGTCATCAAAGTGTGGAATCCTTAGCGTCATGGATTTTATCTAATCTATAGTTGTAGCCTCAGCAACATCTAGAACAGTGCTTTTGCAATTCTAGGCAGTAAATAATTGTGGGTAGAATGGATTTTCTCTTATGTTTAGTCCCTTTCCATTATGGAAATATCACTCCACTGTACATTTATAAATAACTGTACTCTGAGAATAGAGCATAATAAGCTACTCATTTTAATAGAGGTATTTATTAATTAATCAGAATATGAATTTCAGCCTTAAGTTTCATGTTTGCTAGACAAAGATTTATTTCTAGATTCCAAATCGAAAATATATCTAAATCCTATCTGAGAAAGGAGCGTGGTTTCCCAAAGACATCATAGACACAAAGAACCTGAAGTGTTTATAGCCAAATTATCACATATGGACCAAATTCCTATGGTTCAATTATTTCTGGCAGGAAGTCATTCTCACTATGAACACCAATTACCCTTTAATCTTCTGATAATCGCAAAATCATTGAGAACATGATTTTTACCCACTCTCCAATATCATCAGAGAATTAAATCTCCTAAGAATGGTGAGGTAATGGGATTCACTACTTATATTAATTTACACTTGAATGTCTTGATATTTTTTGACATAGAGATATTGTATAAGGAGAAAGTTTTGGATTCTAAAGAAAAATTGAAAGATCAATTAATTTTTCTTATTTTTTCTTTATTTTTAAATAAGTTTTAGATTTTCTAAAAATTACATAAAAAATATAAGCAATTCCCATACACCCCACCTCCTCCCCTTCCCACACTTTCACCAATTAACATTTTTCATTAGTGTGGTATATTTGTTATAAGTGATAAACAAATACTGAAACATTGCTACTAACCATGGTCTACAGTTTGCATTATGGTTCATACTTTGCACCATACAATTTTATACGTTTTGAGAAAATGTATAATGGCCTGTATCTGTCATTGGAATATCATGCAGAATAATTCCAATGTCCCCAAAATGCCTGATGTTAAATCTACTCTTCCCTCTCCCTTCCCTCAGAAACTCTCATGACTACTGTCTTTATATCAATGTTACAAGTTCTTCCATTACTATAATAATAAGTCTACTTTAGTCTATAGTTGCATTCCCTTGTTATGTGTGTTCATTCCTCAATCTTGAGAATTTTGGTATGGTGATGCACACACTGCTTCTGATTGAAAGGGGGGTAAGATCCCATGGAGCAGATGGATGGAACTGTCTTGCTTACAGTTGTAGCTACTCCCTGTGTTTGGGGTGGGAGTTTATCAATTATCATCCTTTTGTTAGTTGCCCTGGGTGAGTTTGATTAACAGGAGAATTAAGTGTTGGCTGCAACTCTTCTGACATTCAGGGCTCAACGGGATTATGTACAGAGGAATATTTACGTCTCTGGGACATATATTTAATGTGTATAGTGCTAATTATAGGTTCAAAAAAAGGCAGAAGAACTATGTGTAGGAACACTATAAATGAGTCTAACTCTGATACATTGAGGAGATAGGTTATCATTTATTCCAAGGTAAGGCTCACCAATGGAGTTTTGAGTTCCTGGGTCTCTCTGCCTTACCTATGGTGTCTAGATGTTCTTAGAGTCTTCAGGAGCACCCCTGCTTGAGACACTAATGACTGTGACAGTCAGAGTGATCCTCTTGAGACGTGCATAAATGTAACCTCTGAAATGACCTCCCAACTCACTTTGAAATCTCTTGGTCATAAAAACTCATTTTTATTTAATGTTTCCCTCTTTTGATAAAGGTCTTTTTCCAAATGCATCACTAGTAGGTGCCTGGTAATAATCTTTCAGTACCATGGAGGCCAATCCCCAGGATTCTTGTCCCACAATTGGTGGAAAGCAGTGATCTTATATGCTGAGTTTGGCTTAGAGAAAAGCCACATTTGAGTAACAAGGAGGTTTTCAGGAGGTAACTTTTTTGCAATATATATTACTAGACTAAGTTTCAATTTTACAAGAATAAAGTTCATGATACAAGCATTCCTATCAAGGGCCTGGTCTATTGGTCCGTCCTCGTTTACTAGGAAGTATGTACTCTAGAGATTCATTGCCCTCTATTAGAGAAAGTAGCAGGACTCCTCAGCATGGGAATTTAATGTTTTATTGATTATTGTGTACATCTCCACGCACTGGGATAACACCCTATGATCACATGAGCAAATTCATATTCTATAGAGGCATGCCCCAGGTGTATCCTTCACCATACATTCCTCCACTGACACCTTGCTCCAGTGATCCTCCCTTGCCATAGCTCTAATTTTTCTCTAATCCACAACCTCCCCAAAAAGAAAACCAATTTTTTTTTGCATTGTGCCTTCCATCACCATAAGCTCTGTTATCTTCTATGTACACAGACGATTTCTTCTGTATGTTTTCCCAGTGTTTTCCTTTTCTTTTTCTTTTACTTTATCCTCGAAGAAGCTCTAGGTTGCAGAAACATCACATTGAAAACATAGGGGATTCCCACATACCCCACCCCCTCCCCTTTTCACATTTATTTTCCCCTATTAATAACATCATACATGAGTATGGTACATTTGTTACAATTGATGAACAAAAACTGAAGCATTGCTACAAACTATGGTCAATAGTTTCCATTATGGTTTACACTTTCTATAATATACTTTTATAGGTTTTGGCATAATGTATATTGGTCTGTAGCTATTATTGGAAAATCATGCAGAACAATTCCAATGCTCTAAAAATGCTCCATGTTCCACCTATTCTTCCCTCCCCCTCTCCTTGGAAGCTGTGGGAACCACTAAATTTCAGTTTTTCTAGAATAAGATTCATAGTTACATCAATTAATATTGAGGGCTTGACAAAAACCATTGAAAGATCAATTAATTTTTGGTGTACTTGGACTAGGGATTTACTGATGTTGAGCCCTGAACCTTAACTTTTATATAGAAATTACTATACATGGGTGTGTTTATGGGTATTATAGGTGCTTTGGTGATTCGTCTCTTGATCCTCCTAATTCCAACCAAGATCTATTCTTCTCTGCCTTGTTTGTGCACCTGGATTTAACCCCTAGAGTAGTTTCCAGGTGAGTATGACATTGGGAGATGCCAACAGGATTTTAGAGGTGGAAAGAAGAGAGGAGTTGCTCAATTTCTTTCTCATTCTGTTCCTGCTTCATTATGAAGATGCTAGAATAACTGCATCCCTCTAAGGAGAACTGTGTCCAAGTTGTATGTTGAGATTGAAGGCAGCAAGGGACCTTCTTCCCATTCCAGCTCTCACTGGTCTCTGGTGAAGTATTCACTGCCTTTGCCTCTCAGGACTTGGGGTGGAAATTGCAAGAACCAATTTTTGCAATTGACTTCCAGGTGCTTCTCCTTCATTGTTTTATTTCCTCAATCTTGCCCCATTCTCTATCAGTTCATTAAATTCTTTTCAGCTAAACCATCTGAGTGGAATTTTGTTTCATGCTGTTTCCTTGACTGGGCCAAAGCAGTATGTGGTAGCTACTCATTTAATGTGCCAACTGTTTTAGCAGGAATAATATTTATTGTGATGACCATTTTTTAAAGGTTTGGGATATTTCTGGGCTTACCATTGTTGGAGCTTAAAGGAGCCATTGAATGACCTTCTTCTGGGATCCTGAATTAATTGTATACCTCACATAGGAGTCAGATATTAAAATTGCTGACAGAATTGCACATAAACTTGCATTTAAAAATTTGTCTTAGAATTATGCTCTTGTTCTACTTTCTTCAACTTGAAATCACTCAGAGCAGAGCAGTTAGATAAACTCTTGCTCAGTCCTTCCCTATGTTGCCAGCTTCAGTCACATAGAGAAGGGGACACATTGGATTCAAATTTGCAATCGCAGTGATCCTTTTCATGATCTCTCCAATCTCCATTCACCTGACTGGTGCAGGGTCTTGGGGGGTATTAGGAGAGGAACTTGAAATGTCCTCCAAAACCTTTTCCTCCAATGTCATTTAAACCTATCCTCTAATTCTTACTGAATTGGGAACCCCTGTTGATACATCCACCTGAACTAATTTAATATAAACCAATGTTGAAAGTAGATCCCAGAATCTAAGAATGGATTCCCTGTAGTTTTCATTTAATAGGTAAGAGGAAATGATCTTAGGTCACTATGAGATAAAGTTTTATTTATGTGAAAAGCCATAAGGCTTACAACCCTCTGCCCACCATCATTATTTAATTATTCATTCATTATCTGTTCACTGATCCTTAATTCAGCACCTAAAATTTTGTTCAGATCCCTAGGAGATACCAAAATTAAACTGACATTAATTCTGTCTTCAGAGCATGTGCGGTATAATAAAAGAAATAGAAAAGATAGAGAAGGAGGCAAAGGCTGTAAGGGGGGCAAAGAAAACTACCAGGTGGAGGGAAAACTATTCCAGCTGAGAAAGTGACAACCACTGTTATGGAAAATGCTTTGTGATTATGAAGACAAGAATACTTTCATACCCACCCTGAATTTGACACCAGTATAAAAATTGGCATAGTGTGCTTTTGCATTTACCAAGTGATAGTATGTGCATCTAATGATTATCTCATAAACTAGGATTCTACCCATTCAAGCACGACTTTTGTAAACACCTCCAGAGGGAGGAATAATAATGTCTCATGGGTGATTTCATGATGAATTCTTCAGGGATGAGGGTCTCAAGGTTAGCCTTTCAGGTATAAATCTTTCCACGTTTGAGACCTTTGTGGAGGCTAAGAAAGCATTACACCTTCACAAGTAAGTCTGACCATTTTGAAAATCAGGAATTCATAAGACAAGTTATATCATATTGTTTGATTTCTTCCTATTTCTTCTCATCAAACATGGAATGAAACTAGTAGTGATCGTAAGAATTGCAACATTAAGTGAAAACCATGGCCAGACAGATCCCAGACTTACTCTGACAAACAGAGCAGGTGATTTCTGATGTCATTATTAGATCAGGTCATTCCTGCAACCCTATCTACAGATCCATAGCTAGAACTAAGCTATGATTTGGGGTAGACTCACATGTTGTGCATTACAGTGAATTCAAAAAGTTCATAATGATACTTCCTTTATAACTTAAATGAACCTTTTCCAGCACAATCAGAACAGATTCATGTCATTTTGCTTGGGGAAAATAAACTTTTATCTACTATGTTCAAGTCCTTTTCAAACTTGCTTGTGATTCTATTGACTTTTTAGTCTAAAGTTCTCACAAAAAGATTTTCTAGTTATGAGGGTTTTTGTTTCTCTTTTATTTTCTGCCTTGTATATAGAACCTTAAATCTTCCCCTATTCTGTGCATATTCAGGCTCTTTTCAATAATTCTATTATTTAAAATGGAGTTTTTTAAAAATACATTTAATTATTAATTATCTTCTATTAAAGTCCTTATTTCATCCATTTTCTCATAGGTCTACCTCTTGGAATGAGAAAGCAATGCTGAATGTAGGAGAAATTGTCAAAAGTTGGTAATGTGTATCTGTGGAAGCATACATCATTGTTTGTCATAGCATGTTCCTACATCTGAAAAATTTTCAGCACAGATAAATTTTGCTGGCTTTTATAAACCCTGAGTACTTTAGTGTGAATGAGAACACATGAGCCTTCCTGCCTGGGGTAGATTGGGTTTTGTACCCTAGAAAAGGCATATTCTTAACCTTGGTCCAAGTTTCTGTGGGTATGAACCTAGTAAATAGGACCTCTTGAAGGTGCTATTTTTAGTTAAGTTGTGGCACTATTGCATGAGGGTGGATCTTAATTCAGATAACTGGAGCCTCATAAAGAGAAAGCCACAGGGAGAAAGAAACCAGAAGTCAGAAGACAATGGAACCCAGGAGAAGAAAGGAGGGACTTTGCCATGTGACATAAGGCAGGAACACAGGGATGACCAGCAGCTAACACCAGACTTTAACAAACTTTAGTGATGCCATGATTTTGGATTTCTCCTAGCCTCAAAACCAAGAGCCAATAAATCCCTGTGTTTGAGCCAACCCTCTGCATGGAATTTGTCATAACAGCCTGGTTCACTAAGAAAATATTAGAATTCCCCACTCCAGCATATTACCTGAAAGATAACAATGAAAAGTTCTAATTTTATAAATTCTGTTTCTTCATGGGTCTCCAAAAACAAACCCTGGTGCTCTGTGTAATAATAAGATGTTATGACCATGGGTAAGAAAGTTTTTTTCTTTTCTCTCCTGTTTCTTGAATGAAAGAAAATTTGATAAACGTTCATGAAGGCTGTCAGGAAATCCCTCTTCACAAACTTTGAAACCAAAACTTTAAGGTGTAAAGTCAGAGGCTACGGCGTTTCCTTATTTATATCTGATGGAGAAAATGTTTGTATATGCCATTGATGACAAGTTCTATAATTGGGGACAGGAGGGACTTTAGTAGAACTTCTCCGAATCCATTGTTTGGGGAAAATCATATGCTATCAGAGGGAAAACTATGTGAAAGCAATACTTTTATTTTGTTTAAACAAGGTCATTTCAATTGCTTGGCTGTGGCTTACAACTGAGTGAAAACTTGTTAAAACACCAATGTGTGTCCTACATAAGCTGGGCCAGGCTGGAACCCAGGCATCTGGGTTATTAAAAGGTCCACACTTGATTTCAGTACAAAGCCAGGGTTGATAACCACTGATCTAATATTAGCTTTTAGCTTCTTGAACATGTGATTTTAATAAAGCAGTATAGGCATACTTTAGAAGGTCAACCTTCTTTGTTTTCCTGGTTTTCAAAAATTTGGTGTCAGGATTATTGGTAACTCATTATTTCTGTCCTGACAGTCTAACCATAAGTTACCAGAGTTAAAAAGTTACTAAAGTTTTGTATCAGGCAACATTATAACCAGTTGTGATATTAGAACAAACTCCTAATCTGACTTCCTATCTCTAAATTTGCTCCCTCCTGTATATTTTCCACATGGTAGCTATGAGACTTTGTAGCACATCAGTGTCCATGAAGCCACTGGTGACATCAGAAAGCTGCAAAATCCTCATACAATCAAAAAGCAACAGTAGTGAATTGGCAAAGTTACCTCATGATTCATCGATCCTTTCAATGATTTTTGCTTAGTATCTACTATGACTCTGGCACTCATCCCAGTGGCACAAATTTCTTGCCCTCATGTGTCTAAAATTTTAATGGAAGAGGCTAGACAACAAACATATGAATAAATAATAATTGCAGAGAGTGTTTGATAAGTGATGTGAAGACAAATAAAGCATGTTTCATGAGTAAAGAATAATTTGGAATGGAGCTAATTTAGATAGGTGGCTAGGAAACTGACTGGAAACTTTAGGATGAGGAGGTTTTCTTAGAAGAGAGATGTAAATTAAATGAAAAATTCTGGGGAATTTTTTCCAGACATTCAATGTTCTGGGGAAAGAGAATTCTAGGTAGAGGTAATAGTAAGTGCAAAAGCCTTAAGGTGGAAATGTGCGGAGCCTGTTCAAGGATCAGCTAGAAGATCAATGTGGCAGGAGCAGAAGGAATAAAGGAGAAAGTGGTTGTAAAAGAGTTTGGAGAGGTAGCTGGGAAAATACCATACAGGCACTACAGATGACAGTAAGGAGTTTAGATTTTAGCTCAAACCTAACTGATGGAAAGACTTGGACCATTTTAACTAATCAGCAACCTATTGATTTATGCTTAGAAGAGATCACTGTCTGGTGTTGGCCAAAGGAGGATTTCAAGTCTGGAAGAAGGGAGAACATTGCAGTAACTTCAGCAATTGATGGTTTTATCTTAGACTTCATTGTTAGCAAAGGAAGTGTTGGCAAGTGGTATTCACATTCATTATATAATGTTTTGAAGGTAGAGGGGACAGGACTTCCTGATGGTTTGGATGTAGGTGTAAGGGAAAGGTACTAAGATAAAAGGGTATATTGGGAGATAAGAGGAGAGTTTATATCTGGAAAATTCTTTTTCTCTTATTAGAGAATATGAAGATGAAGATAGTTCCCAAATGCAATGACACGGAGAAAACTGAATTTATTCTGCTGGGACTGACCAGCCGGCCAGAACTGCAGTCCATCCTTTTTTTCGGTATTTCTCCTGATTTACCTCATCACTCTGACCAGAAACTTTGGGCTGATTTTACTGATTAGAATCACTACTCAGTTGCAAGCCCCCATGTATTTTTTCCTCACCTATTTAGCTTGTGTGGATATTTTTTATTCCAGTAATGTCTCTCTTCAGATGCTTGTTAACTTTTTATCTGAGAAGAAAACAATTTCCTATCCTGGGTGTCTGGTGCAGTGTTTTGTTTTTGTGACCCTGGTCCCTGACAGAGTATTACAAGCTTGGGGCCATAGTCTATGACTGGTACATGGCCATCTGCAATCCCCTGCAGTATGGCAGTCTGGGCCAGTTTGCATCTGTCTGGTCACCTTCCCCTACCTGTGGGGTTCTATGGTGGGTACGATCCAGGTAATATTGACTTCCCACCAGTCCTTTTGTGGATTCAACACCATCAACCATTTCTACTGTGCCAACCCACCCCTCTTAATGTTGACATGCTCTGACACTTACATAAAGCAAACCGCCTTGTTTTTGTCAGATGGAATCAATCTCATAGGTTCCCTGCTCATCATCCTCATCTCCTACATTTTCATTTTCACCACCATTATGAGGGTCTGTTCCAATGAGGGGCAGCACAAAGCCATCTCCACCTGTGGCTCCCACCTGACATCTGTCACTATGTTTTATGGGTCTCTATTCTACATGTATTTGAGACCAGCAAATGAGTGGTCTGTGGAACAAGGGAAAATTGTAGCAGTGTTTTGTATTTTTGTGAGTCCCATACTGAATCCATTTATCTACTCTGAGAAGTAACGGTGTGAAGCAGGCTTTGAACAGAGTGTTCATGAGAAGTCTTGGTAAAATGGAGGAGAGTTCAATATCTGTAGTTTTCCAATTAAAAAAAAAAAAAAGATGAATATCAAAATCAATGCAAAATATCTGCTCCCCTTTTACTGCCTGAATGCAATTTTCAAACTAGTGATATATGCATAGCTTGGGAGTGAGTGTCAAATGGAAACAATGAATGTGAAATCATGATAGGAAACACAACAGCAGTCATCTTCTGTTTATGATAAATCACGGTTATGTTTTCAGTCTCACACAAGATTTCATTTCCAACTTTTGACTTAGCAAATTGGTCCTAAGTTCCATTCCATTGGCAATCATCATATTGAAAATGTCTGAGCTACTCTTAACATCAAAGTGATTTGGCCTATAAATTTCTCCTGAACAAAAAAGTGATTTACATTCATGTGATATCTTACACCATTTCTTTTAATGAAAGTGGATTAAACTTTCATTAGAAACTCCTATTACTAACGGCAGATTTTTTCCTCACTACACCTTCATTGCATTTTTGATGTGAACTTTATGTGAATTTAAAACCATATGTTTTATTATTTCAGAAAAGAACCTAATATATTCCCTGTATTTATGACATGATTTGTTTCATCATATTTCATCAAAGAGATTTCCTTCTTAATGGGAAATGCCAATTCTAATTTATAATTTTCCTTTATGGCTGAAAAGGTTTGTATTATTGTGCCCTTACAATAACATTAACAATTACTTACTATTTAACTTTATTAATAAAATTTATTACCCTCCATTTCTCATCTAACACATACTGTTTACAACACAACACCTTCTCTAATATGCATGAAAGTTGGATTTTAGTGTTTTACAGATAATTGTATCATAAGCACATTTCAAATTGCTTTATACTCTTTGAAATTAACTTTTTTCTTAAGTGCATAATATAATTTAGTATTAATAATATGCAACATTCTATAACATCATTGAAAGGAAATTTTCATTTTTTTCTCTCTTTGTATGGAAATCTTCATAAATAAAACTAGTGCTTCTTATCATTATTATACTAAAATAGCGCTCCATAATTTCTTTTCTTATATCTTTTTTAAAAAATATTTTAAAAGGTGCTTAGATTACATAAACTTTACACAAAAATTACAGGGATTCCCATGTTCCCCACCTCCCACACCTCCCACAACCTCCCACATAAACATCTTTAATTAGTGTGGCACATCATCTGCAATGGATATACACATCCTGGGGCTTTGCCACTAACCTGGACCATAGTTCACATTATAGACCACACTGTCTCCCACACAGTTCTGCATGTTATATGCTGATATCTTTTTATACTGCTTTCTTTGGGGGATGCGTGAAACCCAACCACCAAATGGGTTCTTTTGTTTCACGGCCTCCTCAACAGTAATGGCAGATTTTATTTTCATTTTGTAAAAGTGATAATTTACTAGAAGTGCATCTGAATATACATGAAAGATATATAAAATTGTCTCTCTATGCCAAACTCAACATATGAATGCATTACCTTCCCCCCAACATGGAACATGACTCCCGGGGATGAGCCTCCCTGGCAATGAAGGATTAATACCAAGTGCCAACTGGAAACATGACTGAAAAAAACCTTGAATAAAAGGGTGAAAAGGTAAAGACAAATGAGTTCATGTGGCTAAGAGACTTCAAAGAGAGTCAGGAGGTCATCCCAGAGGTAACATTTACCCATACTCAGTAGGATCTCATAGAACACCCAAGTGGATATCACCCCAAACAGAGGGGTTTCTAAGGGTTCTGGAGACACCCAGGTCCTATATAAAGGGGTACAGCCCCAGAGATTGATGCCTTATCAGTGGTATCTACTTTGGAATCTCTGCTCCTGAGAGTGACAGAGTTGGAATTAAATAAGTCCTCCCTGCACATGGTCCATCAGTCCCTTCTATTGAAACCTATATGTGATGCTGTAGTTTGTAGATGTACTTCCAGAGACTGGACCTTCTGGCCTACCTATGTGCCAGCTGTGCCTGGAATCTCAGTGGAGCTGCAACTCCTACTTTACAGCTCAATGGACTCACCCAAGTCACCTGGTGAGGAGACGATGATGGACAACAGCCATCCCAGGGAATGGAGAGAGCCTGCAGCTGCAGGGAGGATAATCTCTTCCACTATCCATGGGATATAAGCCCACTCTCACTTGGAGGTGAAGTGGACATCACCATCTCAGTCCCCTCAGGATTGGGGAAAGAGCTATGGACTAGAGTGGACATAATGGTATTCTGTTGTAGACATATTATGATTCAAGCAATGGAAGAAATTATAACAGTGAGGTGGAGCCAGTGGCCACTAGATGCTTTCAGGGCAGGGAGGGGAAGGGCTGTTGTAATACAGGGGCCTTTTTCAGGACTTGGGGGTTGTCCTGAGTGACGTTGCAGTGACAGATACAGGCCATTTTACATCAACATATCCCATGCAGAACTGTGTGGGAGAGAGTGTGGTCTATGATGTAAACTGTGGTCTATGCTTAGTGGCAAAGCCCCAGGATGTGTATACCCATTGCAGGTGATATGCCACACTAATGAAAGATGTTTATGTTGGATGTTATGGGAGGTGTGGGAGGTGGGGAACATAGGAATCCCTGTAATTTTTGTGTAACATTTATGTAACCTAAGCATCTTTTAATACATACATATATATATATACATATATGTATATATATGTATATATATATAAAATAACATTTATCTAAGCAAATGCAAAAAATAACAAAAGAATGCAATGTGCATGCTTATATTAATGGATTCCATGATATTTATGTATGAAAATATAGTATGTAAAATTAAAAAAAAAAAATGAAAGACTGCAAGTACTTCAACTATTTGAGTTAAGAAAGTTGCCAAATCTAAGCTTAAATTTGTCTCCTGAAAGCTTCAGTATTTCTCAACACTAGAAAATAAAAGGAAGAGCACAGTTAGGTAGGCAAAACAGAATATATTTCCACTAATTCTGAAATACATTTTTCAAATGGATTATAAATTTGGAAATTAGACAGTTCTGGTTGCTAGGAGTGGAAATACAACAGTTTTCTTCACAAAAGGGAAAGTTTGTTATAAAATAAGGGAATGTTCCACAGACTAAATGATGGTGGTCCCCAAAAGGAGATGGAGGCAGGAATTACACCACCATCAGTACCCTCTGAAACTCATTTATAGGCTCTTGTGTCGTCACCCTGTAGTCAGCCGTTCCTGTTGCTTAACTCTTATAGATAAAGACAAAAGAAATATACAAGCAAACAGCTCTGAAATTTAACAGTATATTCTAGTCATTCAGAAAACACACTCTCTCATTTTTAGGTAGTTTCTGAAAAAAGACTTTAATAGGTCCAGTCAAATTCAATTAGCTGAGATTAAATGATTGGGAAACAATTTTATAAAATTACAGTTTATCTTAGAGATTTTCTGGAAAATAGATTTGAACATTTTACAGTAATTGCTAGTGGATTTTGCATGAGAAAATACCTTATATGGTATCTCACTAAGGACCTGTGAGCCATAAAATTCAAAGGAGATACATTTTCATTGTACCCATCAGGAGACTACAGTGAAAAAGTTATCCCCAAATATGTAAAACATTAACTTATTATATGGATTCATGGGTTGTCAATCAAATTATTTTTGGAGAATCCCTGCCAAATAAACCATTTTTAATTTAAATATTAAAGATTTCATTAAAACAATCTGTCACATAATGTTATTTGAGAAGAAATTAGCTAGAGTGATCATTTAGATTTTATGATGATAAACAAATCATGACTACAGAGTAATAGGTTTGCCTTTTGAAGGGAGTCACTACATCACAAGGCCTCAGTGATTACAAATGAGCAGATATATAATCTACCATTTTGTGGAAGAGATTTGCTCGGCTACTTGCTGCAGGGCATGGATCACATCCTTGTTCCTTAGACAATAGATCAGTGGGTTCAGCATTGGGCTCAAAAAAACATAAAAGACTGCAATTGTTTTGGACTCCTCTACAGACTTCTCAGTTTGGTGGCCTTAAGTACATGCAGAAGAGAGTTCCATAAAATATAGTTACCATTGCCAGATAGGAACCACAAGTAGAGAAGGTTTTGTGCCTGCCTTCAGTAAAACACATCCTCAAGATTGCTGCAAAAATGAAAAGGTAAGACAGGAGAATGATGAAGAGAAGCTAGAAAGAGTAAAGCCAGCAACTACAAACATTACCATCTCTAGGACAGAGGTGACAGAGTAGGCCAATGTTAGAAGAGGAGGATCTGCACAATAGAAATGATTGATTTCAAGGGGACCACAGAAGGATAAGTGAAAAGTCAACATTGTCTGAGAGAGTCCATTCAGGAAGCCATACGTATAAGGACCATGATAAAGATAGGCAAATGTTCTTGGACATTCTGGTGCTATAATGGAGAGAGTTGCAAATAGCTACATAGCAATCCAATACCATTGAAGCCAGGGTGTAAAACTCAGTGATCACCAGGGCAATGAAGAGAAGACACTGTGTGAAACATCCAGCATAAGAGATGGTCTTTTGGTCTGAGAGGAAATTAATTGTACAGCATATTTGGAGTAATATTGGAGGAATAGCAAAGGTTGACAAAGGAGAGGTGGCCCAGGAAGAAATTCATGGGTCTGTGGAGGCGGAAACTGGTCCTGATCAGCACAATCATACACAGATTCCCTGCCAGTGTGATTAGGTAGATGCCAGAAACTTTCCAAACAGGATCATCTCCAGCACTGGGTCATCTGTGAGGCCCAACAGAATGAAGTCAGTCACTGTAGTGTGATTTGGGGGGGGGGCATATTCTCATTCTTTGCAAACTGGAAACAGCAGGATATGTGAGATTTCTATTCAATCCTTATTTTTCATTTATTTTACCCAATTTTTCAGTGTCTCATTGAGCTCTTCAGCCATGGATAATGGACATGGATAATGTACTCTTTTCAACAGGTACATTAGAATATCTACATAAAATATTTTCACCCTACATCATATTTTTACTCTATTTCTACTCGTCTTTCCCTCTCTGTTGCAAACTCTATCCCCCTGCCACACACACACATACACCTATTGAAACTCTACACTTGGTATTTTTTTCAAATTTCATGACAAAGGAAAAAAATGTTAAAAGGGAAAGATAATTAGATCTGAAAAGCAGCATGCCCTTTGTACCATTTAGGCAAGTGAAGAGTTTGATCTCTCAGACACTTCAGCTCTGATATGCTATTTTTTTCAAATACAAATTAGAAGATAAATGTTCAGTATAACAATTTCATTTGAAACCCATAGTTATATGGTTTAATTTCTTTCAAAGAACCCTGAATTATCTAAATTTATCTCTTGATACATGGCTACATTGTCCTCTCTATTTTGTAAACTGAGATACTCTTATTCATTTATCATCCAAAGTCTGATTTCTTCTAGACTAGGGTCTGGAGTAACAGCAGTGAGCAAATCCCCCACCCTTTTGGTGCATATATTTTAGTAGAGAGAAGAGATATAAAATAAATAGAAAAAAATAAAAAAATATTATATCAGGTAGAGTCAAGCTTTATGAAGAGAAATGCTAGTGTGTAAGGGATGCTTGAAAATAGACATTCAAAGAAGGCATTTCTGAGAAGTTGGCATTTGAACACTAAAAATACATACAAATATCTGGGAAGAGTGTGCATTTTATGGACCCCATTATTTGTTCCACTAACCCATTCATGAAATTGCTTGTTTTGGGAAGCACAGATAATATTCAAAAATAGCTTTAGATTCCAACACTACCCATTTTTTCTTCATTCATTTATTGTGAATATAAGATTTTGTTGCAAATACTCAAGGATTGCCCCATAGGCCATTGTTAATTTAGCTGTCAGACATACAGCAGAACAACTTTGCACATAATAATTGATATTTTAGAGATAGAATGAATTATTAACACATGAATAGAAAAGTCAAGTGCAATTGATGAAATTATTGTTCTTTTCCTACATTGCTGGAATACTAATCTCCACACACAAAAAAACAAGCTGTATTTTTTAGTGTACAAATGGAGAAAATCGCCTACCTGTGAAAGCTTATTTACCAGATTTTGCCAGATGCTAAAAAGATTGATTATGTATAACTTAGATATATTATCTAAAGTGTTTTATGAATAATTCTAAAGAGGCAATTAAAATATCCTTGCTCCTCAAGGACATAATATTAATTTGATGTTTTGATGGGCTAGATTCTTCTTTGAGAATGAAATTCCTACCTAATATTTGTGTATCCTACTTGGTACATGAGTGAATGGATTCTTAACATTGAAAAAGAAATTAGGCATCACTTTAAAGAGTATGGAAGGGAAAATAGGTGACAATGAGTTTTTATATGTATTTTAGTAAAGAGAGTTTCCATTAGAAGGTTTCAGATTTTCTTTGTAAATTCTGAGGTGAGGTCATCTAAAGAGTGCTAGAAGTAGGGCTGCATGGTTGATGGGAGAGGAAGGCTCTGAAATAGTGTTAATAGCAGGGGAATGATGTAACCAGTGGAAGGAAGAATAAATCCTGGTCAGATCTGAGACTTCTTTTAAGGATGGGCATTATGGATTTGTACTGAATGAGACTGACCCATTGAGTTTATTTTATTAAAATCCTTTTACTCAAAGTCAGATCTGAAAATGAGGATCATTCATAAAATTAATGACTTAGGTGGGGGACTGAAAGTAGAATAAAGAATAATTGTATATTATCTGTCATTGCATTAGTTAGAGGATAAAAGAACCAAGAGACATTTTTATTTGTCTGCATCTGCCAGTAAACTCAGGTCAATAAAAATAATGAAGCAAAGTGTAGTTCCAAATTATGGCAAACCTTCGAATGATGTGTTAAGTTGTAAGAAATCAGCAGAGGTAGAGTTGTATGTCAATATTAAAATGTACCTTATTACCAATCCATGAAATTTGAAGATTTGAACATTTTTATAGTAGTTTTCTCATATTGAGTTGGAAAGATTGCTCTATTGGAATGTTTTTTCATTACTTCCTGATATCTTATGCAAATGAAGTAATAAAAAGACAGAAAAATAAAATCTTATTGCTTGAAATATTTCTATGGAGTAGAGATTCCTGGTAGGATTTTAAAGTTGGTGGCCCTTATTGTCTGACCTCTTAATGTAGAGGTGGTTTGTTTTGCATAATAAATAAATAGTTGAAGATCTGATTCTCCTTAAAACAGGATGATAGCTCTTGTTTGAAAAAAAAGTATTTTTTCTGATATTCATTAATACAGAAACACATCATAATACCTTTTCAATTTATGAACTTACTTTCCCAACAAGAAATGGCTAGCTTTATATTAAATGAATGGGCAGACACAAAATAGAGCATTAATTATTTCACATCTGGAGAGACAGAACATCCACACATTTAAATTTCTATCACATAATTGGAAATCATCATAGATTGACAAAGTGTAGCCTCTGCTGAGGCTCTGGGGCCAAGTGGCACATGGACAGCCCAAAGATTCCAGTCTCTTGGATGTACACCTACAAACTTCAGCACCAAGTATAGGTTTAAATATAAGGGCCATATGAGCCATGTGTAGGGAAGCTATAATTGAGTCTGACTCTGTCACTCTCAGGAGCACAAACTCCAAAGTAGGACCCAATGGCAAGGCACCAAACTCTGGAGGTCTCAACCATGACCATAGGACCTTGGTGTCTCCAGAGTCCTCAGGATCTCCACTATTTAAGTTAGTATCCACTTTGTCAATCTATGAGATCCTGCTGAGATGTGCATAAGTGTTACCTCTGGGATGACCTCCCGACTCACTTTGAAGTCTCTTAGTCATATAAACTCATTTGTCTTTACTTTTTCCCCCATTATTTGAGATCTTTTTCCAGTTGCATTGTTAGTTGGTGCTTGGTAGTTATCCCTTGGTGCCAGGGAGGCTCATCCCCAGGAGTCATGTCCCATGCTGGGGGAAAGGTAATACATTTATATGCTGAGTTTGGCTTAGAGAGAGGTCACATTTGAGCAACAAGGAGGCTCTCAGGAGGCAACTCCTAGGCACAACACAACACTAGGCTAAGTTTCAATTTCAAGAACAAAGGTTCATAAACATAGTCATCAATATCAAGGGCCCATCAATGGATCATCCTCCATAACCAGTCATTGCCCCTGCACTTGGGGACTGTTGTTGCTCCATTAGAGAATGTGGCACAGCACTCCAGGATGGGAATTCAATATCTTTTCAGTTATTGTGTGAGTCTTCACGCACTGTGACAATGCCCTGTGAACATCTGAACATATTTATGTACCTTATATGATGCCCAGGTGAACTTCCTCCCATGTATTCTCCATCACTGACAACTCACATGAATATTTTAATGTTCATTGATTTTGCCTATTCTTGGATGGCATAGTATTTATTTCTCTTTTTATATCTGTCAAATTTTTCACTTTAAAAGATAATATGAAGATGAAGATAGTTTTACTAATCATATTAGCTCCCAGGTCCAAACCTCCATTTATTATTTCCTCTCCCATTTAGCTTGTTTAGATATTTTTTACTCCACTAATGTCTCTCCTCAGATGCCTTGTTATCTTTATCTGAGAAGAAAAACATTTCCTAGCCTGGGTGCTTGGATAAGTATTATTTTCTTCATTTTTAAAATTGATTTTTTATTAGAGAAATTGTAGGTTTACAAAAGAATGCATAAAATACAGGATTCCTATGTACCACTGTACCATTAACACCAAGCATTGGTGTGGGACATTTGTTACAATTGATGATACTGCAGTTTTATAATTCTACTATTATCTAAAGCCCATGATTTAACTTATGGTTTCCTGCTCATATAACATAGATCCACGGATTTTTTAAAAATTATTCAGTTACCACATATATAGTCTAACATTTCCCCTTTTAATCATATTCAAATATATATTTCGGTTCTGTTAATTGTGTTCACAATTATGGGCTACAATCAACCCCATTACTACCTAAACATTTCTATCATTCCAAATATTAACCCTGTACCATTTTTGCCTTAAATTCCCATTCCCTATCACCAGCCCAGCCCCTGGTAATCTATATTCTAGATTCTGACTCTATGATTTTCTTATCCTAATTGTTTCAAATTGATGAAGTCATAAAATATTTGTCATTTTGTGTCTGGCTTATTTCATTCAATATGATGTCTTCAAGGTTCATCCATGTTATAACATACATCAGGACTTCATTTTCACAGCTGAATAATATGACATTGTAGGGATCCTTTCAAGAGTTGATGGACATTTGGGTTGCTGTCATCTTTTGGCAATTGTGAATAATGCTACTAACATTGATACATAAATATCTGGTTGAATCCTTGCTTTCAAGTGTTTTAGTATGTACCTTGTAGTAGGACTTCCTGGTCATATGGTAGTTCATATTTAGATTTCTGAGGAACTGCCCAAATGTCTTCAACAGGGGCTGCACCATATTACATTGCCATCAGCAGTGAATGAGTGTACATATATCTCCACATCCTCTCTAACATTTTTTATTTTCGTTTTTTTTAATGGTAAGCTTTCTAATAGGTGTGAAATGATATCTCATTTTGGTGTTGATGTGCATTTCCCTGATAGCTAATGGTGTTGAGCTGCAGTGTTTTATTTTTGTGACCCTGCTCCTTACAGAGTATTACATGGTCAGTGCCATGGTCTGTGACTGGTACATGGAAATCTGCAATCCCCTGCAGTATGACAGCCCAATGTCCAGGCCAGTTTACATCTGCCTGGCCACCTTCCCTTACCTGTGGGGTTCTGTGGTAGGTACGATGCAGGTAATATTGACTTCCCACCAGTCCTTTTGTGGATCCAACACCATCAAACATTTCTACTGTTCTGACCCACTCCTCTTAATGTTGACATGCTCTGACACTTACATAAAGCAAACCGCCTTATTTTTGTCAGCTGGGATCAATCTCACAGGTTCCCTGCTCATCATCCTCGTCTCCTATGTTTTTATTTTTATCTCCATTATGAGGATCTTTTCCATGGAAGGGCTGTACAAAATTGTCTCCACCTGACTGCTGTCACCATGTTCCTATTCTGTATGAATCGGAGATCAGCAAACGAGCAGTCTGTGGAACAAGAGAAAATTGAAGCAGTGTTTCGAATTTTTGTGAGTACCATGTTGAATCTATTTCTCTATAGTGTAAAGTATAAGGATAGGAAAATAGGCTTTGAACAGTGTTCCGAGAAACTTTGGCAAAATAAAGAAAAGTTCAATTCCTGTAGTCATCTCGAAAATAGTAAGTTTCAAAAACAATAAAAAAAGTATCTGCCCCCTTGGTACTACTTAAACACTGGAATAGTGATAATAACATATATGCATAGATTGGAGCCAAGGAAGAGTCAAATGGAGGTAATGACAGGAAGTAATGATTGATAGGAAACACAACAGCAGAAATCTTCTGTTTCTGATAATGCCTGCCTGTATTTTTTAGTATTAATCAAGAATTTATTTTCACCTTATTATTTAGCAAAGAAATCCTAATTTCTACTCCCTGGCCTTAACTATTGAGTATCTCTCATCTCCTCTTATTAGCAAAAGTGTAGTGATTTACAAATTTCACTTGAATAAAAAAATGAATACATTCATTTGATACATTACATAGCTTCTTCTGATGAAAACAAATTTTCTTCTTAGAAGAAACATATTTCTAATTGCAGATTTTCCCCATCACTACACTTTTGGTGCATTCTTGATGAAAACGTATCATGAATGTAAAATGATAAATATTTTAATATTTCAACAAAGAATCTAATATTTTATATGCATTTATGACATGTTAATTTGTTTTACCATTTTTCTTTAATCAAAAGAGATTTCTTTTTTTTTTTTTTTTAAAGATTTTATTTATTTATTCATTTATCCCCCCCTTGCTGTTTGTGCTCGCTGGGTCAGCTAACCACGCCGTGCAGGCGGGCTTGCCTTTCACCAGGAGGCCCCGGGAACCGAACCCGGGGCCTCCCATATGGTAAACGGGAGCCCTACTGATTGAGCCACAGCCGCTTCCCAAAAGAGATTTCTTAATGGGAGATTCCATTTCTAACTTTCCTTTCTTCCTGAGGGAACTTTGATATTTTCACCCTACAATATCATTAACAACCATTTGGTGTTTTTTAAATTTATTTAATTTACTTTCCAATTCTCTACCTACACATTATTTATTTTATTTTATTTTTATCTACTTTTTATTTTAGCCATATAGTATTTTAACATACCAACTTCTCTAATATGAAAGAAAATTTTGTTACAGTGTTTCATAATTAAATTTTAACATAAGTACATTCCAGATTGCTTTATCTTTGAAATTAAGTTTTTCTTAAATGAATAATATAGCTCAATATTTATATGCCATATTTTATTACATCATTAATATTTAGACAGTATTTGTTTTTTTTTTCCTATGTAGAAAAATCTTCATAAATGTGTGCTCTTGCTTCTGATCAGGTGCTCTACTAAGATAGATTTCCACAGCATTATTATTAAATATTTTTATATTGCTTTTTACACCATCAGGAAATTGGTACCCAAGTTTCACTACATCTTCAATACCTTTGGTGTTTTCCATTTTCCTTCCGTATGCCTCAATTTAATGGATGTAATATCAACATAGAAAATATTTATCCATCAGATGAATGGATAAAACTTATTTTTCATTGTTTTCTGTTCCTCCAAATGCCATCATTTCCTACATTGATGGTGATGTTTAAACTCAGAAAAACAATTATTGTCTGTAACTTTATTCCAAGAAGTATACTTCTGTAGGAAAGCGAGGTTTGGTGTTCCACATCAAAGACTGTAGATAGTGGTATTGACAATGATCTGCCTCCACACCCTACACCTAATTGACAGATAATTATATGTTTACCCTTAAAGAATTCCAAACTATTAAGCACACAATAATAATAAGAGAAAAATAATAGGAGTTAAATTAGAAGGAATCTGAATGACCATCCAGTTCAATACCTAATATAGAGCATATTTGTAACTCCCCATTTTTTCCTACTATCATATAAAGGTGTCAGTTTTAACAAATAAGATCGTTTTATTATATGTCTTAGGATCTTGCCTTTTTGTGCAGATTTTCATTCATTTGGTTTATTGCTTATCAAAGCAGTTATTATTCATTATGAAAAATTTGCACATGGATATAAAAAATTAGAGTTTTACTTCACATTAATCCTATTATCTTACAAAGTTGACCATAATATATATTTATTTTTGTAACATGCTGTCTTCATAAAATACTATGTAAAATTATTTTTCATTTTTTTTGGCTGAGAACTCCAAACACATCATTTTAATCACTAACATTTTAATACAAATATGCATGACAAAATGTTCACATACTACTTTATGTTCACAAACATCACATTCTTACTTGGTTATTAATCATTTACAGCCAACTTCTATTCTATTCAGCAGAAGCTTTATCTTACTGATTATTAAATGTAGGTTGCCTTGCCTTCACATCATTCCATAGTAACTGAGAACTGTGCAAAATAAGGACACTGCCTGTGTATGCACAGGTTTTGGTTAACAGAGTACCATGCAAAGTGAGGACTGGTTGTATATTGTATATTACTTGTTTCCTTTCTCTCAGTTTAAAAAAAACACTGCAATGAAAATCTTCAGACAAATTTGTTTCTATATCTTTGACAGATTCCTTTTTTATTTTTTATTAGAGAAGTTGTCAGCTTATAAAACAATAATTCATAATATGCAGAATTCCCATACATCAGCTCTCCAACCACGCCTTACATTGTTGTGGAATATTTTTTACAGATTATGAAAGAACATTATCAGACTATTACCAATAACTATGGTCCATAGCATATACTTCTTATATTTTTTTCATATACCCCCTATGCTAAGTGAAATAAGCCAGGCACAAAGGACAAATATTATATGGTCTCATTAATATGATCTTTGCCAGATTCTTAAAATCAGAATAGTTGATTCAATTGCACATATATTTTTAATTTTTCTTAAAATTTTATGTTCAATGGATTCCCAGAAAAATTGTATTAATCTTTTTTTCTGGCACTTAATGTATGATAATGTGGGTCTTTTTTAATCCTCTTAAATATAGAAACATAAAAAACTTTATCATTTCTTATTTTGACTATTAATATTTTTACTCATGAAATTTGGCATTTTTATCAGTTTTCTACTCATAATCTTTAACATTTGTTATATATCAGGATGTAAGTGCTTTAAAGTATTTCTATGAGTTTTTCATATCTTAATAATTTTACCTTTTTATTTTATTTATGGCAAATACATTGCAAAGTAGTTGGGTGCCTATTAATTCTAAATACTTGCATTGGCAAATTTGAGTAACTTTTATATTGTGATTTCTTCTACTACAAATAAGCTCCGAGAAATTTTCTTTTGATCACTGAATGGGTTAATAGCTATTTTAGTTCTGATTAGGCACAACATGTTTTTCAGCATTTGAAATGATTTGCCCCTTTGAAAGGTATGTCTAGGCATTTCTGTTTTCTTTGGGGAATGGTAGCTAACAAAAGATCAGCCTAGCTTAGTATAAGTTTCTGTATTTAGAGATCTTTGTTGAAAAAAAAATGTTGCATTATAGGAGCATAGTATGATGTAAAAACAAATGTTGTTGTAAAAGTGTCAAGTAAATCCATACTATTAATATATCAGGGTTTTTCTTAAATGGTCTTCTATATAATCTGTCCATTAGATGTACAGGGACATACCTAGAACAATACTCCTCATACTGGAAATCTTATGTGTTTTCGTATTTCCCAATAATTTACAATGTGTATGCATTGCATGTATAACCACACATATGTAGGCTTATAGTTTCTATATTAATTATATGAATAATTCTGGGTTAAAATTTTGGATAGCTAAAAAACATCTGATTTGCAGTCTCCTAAGATAAATTTGAAAAAGAATAATACTGAAATGGAATATTCTACAAGAAAATAAACAGACTTTAAATGTATATTAATTACAATAATGCAGTTTAAAACATATGTACAGATTGGTCAAACGAATAGAATATACAGGTCAGAAATGGACTATCCTATGGTACAATTAAGGTAAATTCACAAGTCACTTGGTAAACAAAGGATTGCTTAATAAGTAGTCTGAGGAAATTGGCTAAAATTGCAAGAGAAAGAGTTATATAAAACATCATAACATACCACAAAATTATATCTGGAAGAAATAAAGATATACTTCTAATATATAACCATGAAAAATAAATAAAAATATGAATCTATGTTTATTTAGTATCAGGTTGAAGAAATCTTTTAAAATCCTTAGAATTTTTCCCAATATTAATATAAATATTTCCCTGTCATATTTTATCAGAAGTAACATAAAAAGTAACCCATCAAACTAATGCATAACTTTTATTCATCAAATATATATTTCAATATTCTTTTGCTCAAATTGAAACAGAACCTTAATACTTTCCTAAGAAATTTCAGTTGAGACAACAAAGCAGCAAATAATTTTATATAATGATCATAAAGGTGCAGTAAAATGATTACTCACAAACATTACTATACAAAGTATAAATTGCTATAAATTTTCTATAGAAAAATTTATCCAGAGCTTTAAAAATGTTCAAAACTTTAAATTAGGAATTCCACTTCTAGGAATATATTATAAAGGAAAAATTAGAGAAATATCCAAAGAGATCTGAGTCACTTGTAACAATAATAGGATACTTTGATATAATGCAATGATGGTTTGCAAGATAAACCAAGTGGAATGAAATACGCCAAAGTGCTTAGAGCACCTATCTATAAGTGCTTATAAGTAAATTTGCTTTTATTCCTTTTGTCTCAATATTTTTCAATTTGTTTTTATTACAATCAATAGGTACTGCTATTAATTAAAATTTAGAATGGTTTAATTTTGAAATATTATCACATATTAAAAATTACTGCATATGAAAATACAAACAATATACTATCACATGAAAACAAAAGTCAAATTGCATATAGCATTTGACCTCGATTTTGTATTATTAATTATAATAACATATGTATGCATATACATGTATTGAGAGGAAATACATGTATATTCCAAATGTTTAAGATAAGAAAATTTTCTTCTATTCTGCCTGTATTTTCTAGCTATTTATAATGAACCCATATGATTTATAATTTGGAAAATAGGTTAATAATATTTAGTTGTAATAGAACTACCATAAAGCAAAATTATTTACTTTGGCATTGAACAGTAAGATAATTCTACTTAAAATGCACACACAGGAAATACCAGAAAATATACATCTCAGTTATTGCTAGAATAAATATCACTATTATGAGCAGCAGCAGCACCATAATTTCATCCCTAGCAATAATTGCATCATTTTCTCACCCAAAATATGCCATCTGGTCTTTGCAGTTTGTTGAGGAGTTTGATAGCCACTGCAGTGTGTATTAGAAAGAGATGAGAATTTGGAGCCAAAAGACTTGCTTTTGTGCTAACTAGTAGCTAAGTGACTGGAAAACTCAAATTAAGCATCACCTATAATATAATTAAGCATCATCTATAGCAATTTTATTTATTTATCTTGACTTATTTTCTATCCTATCTCTACAAAGTTTCTGAGGTGTTTTTCAAGAAAGATTTAAAAAAATCATGAACAGAAATATATAAACAGAATATAAATAGAGACTATAGATAGATCAACCATTTGGGTTAAGAGAGTTGCCAAGATTAAGTTTAAATTTGGCTTCTGAAAGCCACAGTAGTTCTCAGGAGACAAAAATAAAAGGAAATATACAGTTATTAAGGCAAAACCAAGATTAGTTTTCAAATACATTTTATGGGATTATAAATTTGGGTAAAAGACCATCCTGGTTGCTAAGAATGGAAACACAACTCTTTGCTCAACAAAAAGTGAAGTTCCTTTTAAGATAAGGACTGTCCTATGGACTAAATGAAATGGAACCAAGGGCTCTACTACAGTAAATACCCTCAGTCAGTCACTCAATAGGTTCTTCTGCTTCATTGTTGCCCTTTGAAGATAAGCTCCTCCTGTCATGCTACTATCACAACCAAAATCAAAAAAATATACAAACAAAAAAAACAGCTCTGAAATTTAAATATTATATCCTAGGCACCCAGACACACTCTCTTTTTCATTCAGTGTTTTTGAAATAGGAATTTGATAAGACCAGTCTTGTCCAATCAAGGAAGATATGAGAATAGGGTTCAATTTTCCAAAAACTGCAGGGGATTTTCTGGAAAATAATTTGAATACCTTACAGAAAATATAGTAGTTGATTCCAAATGGGTTTTCTTATAACAGTGTTAAAAAAAAAAAAACAGAATGCACAAAATTAAAATTCAAAACATTTAAGAAAACTTAATAATGGGTAAAAATATATGGTTTAATATGAAGCCATCTGGTTGACTAAGGCATGGATTAATGTCTGTAATTACAGTTCTCTATATTGCCTTCTTTATTTTTGCTTTTATCAATAGAAGTGTAAAGAATTAGGAGAAGTTTTGGACTGTTCTTATCTAAAAAAGAATGAGTCAGAGACTGCTTTATGAACCAGGGTAAACATCATGTTTTCTTCTCCAGAAAGATATGTACCTATCTGGTCATATATATACTGTTTCTGAGCGTTTACATGCCTGCAGAAGCCAATTGATAGATCCTGTTGTCCATTAATAAGTTAGGATTACTTCAAAACCACTACACTGAAAATACCTGGAATGCCATTATACTATATTGATTACTGAATTGGCTCTATAAGCAAGTGTGGAAATTTTATTTTAAAAATTGAGGTTAGTAGTATAATCATATGGATAAAAGTTTATCAAAATATCCATGATGTTGACTTAAAGAAAAGAGATAGAAAGTTTAAATTTATGATATATTTATATATTTAAATATTTCCCAAGTTGATTCTAGTGAATAGTCAGGTTTCTGAGTCACCTTTGGGCATAACACATTGTAGTAGAAATTATTTCATCATTAAAAGAATGTATAAAACTAGTCACTGTACCTTGGTTATCATTACAGATTTCCAGAGTTTTCATTAAGTTAAAGTAGTTATAAAATTAATCCCCAAGTAAGTAAAGATATTAAGTTAATAATGATTGCAATTATTGGATACAAACTAATTCATTATCAGAGGGCCTATACCAAAAAACACATTTTAAATTTAAATACTAAAGTTTTTCATTAAGCCAATATCTCTTGAAGGTGTTGAGAAAAACTTATTTAAAAAGATCATTCTGAGTTTATGATAATAAGCAAACCATGACCTTAGAGTAATAGGTTTTCCTTTGAAAGTATTCATAATATCATAGCACTTAGTGAATAAAAATGAAAGGACTCCTAAATTGCAATTTTATGAAAGATATTTCCCTTGATCACTTGTTGCATGGCACGGATCACATCCTTGTTTCTTAGGCTATAGATCAATGGGTTCAGCATTGGGCTCAAAAAAGCATAAAAGACTGCAATTATTTTGGACTCCTCTACAGACTTCTTAGTTGGGGGCCTTAAGTACATGCAGAAGAGAGTTCCATAAAATAGAGTTACCGTTGCCAGATGGGAACCACAAGTAGAGAAGGCTTTGTGCCTGCCTTCAGCAGAACACATCCTCAAGATGGCTGCAAAAATGAAAAGGTAGGACAGGAGAATTATGAACAGAGAGCTAGAGAGAGTAAAACCAGCAACTACAAACATTGCCATTTCTTTGACAGAGGTGTCAGAGCAGGCCAACATTAGAAGAGGAGGATCAGCACAATAAAAATGATTGATTTCAAGGGAACCACAGAATGACAAGTGAAAAGTTAACATAGTCTGAGAGAGTCCATTCAGAAATCCATAAGTATAAGGGACTGTGACTAAGGATACACAAATGCTCTTGGACATTCTGGTGCTATAATGGAGAGGGCTGCAAATGGCTACATAGCGATCCAATGCCATTGAAGCCAGGATGTAAAACTCAGTGATCACCAGGGCAATGAAGAGAAGACACTGTGTGAAGCATCCAGCATAGGAGATAGTCTTTTGGTCTGAGAGGAAATTGTTCAGCATATTTGGAGTAATATTGGAGGAATAGCAAAGGTCTACAAAGGAAAGGTGGCCCAAGAAGAAATACATGGGCGTGTGGAGGTGGGAACTGGTCCTGATCAGCACAATCATGCACAGATTCCCCGCCAGTGTGATAAGGTAGATGGCCAGAAACACTCCAAACAGAATCCTCTCCAGCACTGGGTCATCTGTGAGCCCCAACAGAATGAATTCAGTCACTGTAGTGTGATTTTGGGAGGACATTTTCTCATTCTTTGCAAACTGAAAACAGCAAGGAATGTGAGATTTCCATCCAGTCTTTATTTTTAATTTATTTCACCCCACCTTTATTATCATTGTTTCATTAATCTCTTCAGCCATGGATAAATACTGATCTTTTTTGAACAAGTACATTAGAATATCTACATAAAACATTTTCACCTAATATCTCTGTGTTATCTGTATTTTTCTTCTGTCTTTCCCTCTCTTTCTCACTCTTTATCTTTCTCTTTTTCATACACACACACTCGTATACAAACACATATATTCCATATGCATACACACACAACTACTTGCATGCATCCACATATTCACACAATTATAGTCTTCTTGGAGACTCCATATTTGTTAATTTTTTCAAACTTTTTGTGAAAAAAAAAAGTCTAAAGGGAAAGAAAATCCAATATGAAAAAGCATGTCCTTTGCAACATGTAAAGGGACAAAGGAAGAGTGTGGCTTCTGAGGACCCTTCAGCTCTGATATCCTGTTTTTCAAATACAAATTAGTAGGTATGTGTTCAGTATAGCCTTTTCACTTGAAAATCATTGTTCCCTGGCTTAATTTCATCAAAGAAATCTTTGCATTATATAAATTTGTCTCTTAAAAAGTGACTATTTTGTCCTCTTTTCTTTGTAAATTGAGTCACTCATTTATTCATTCACACTGCAGTGTTTGATTTCTTCTGTCCTAGGTTCTGTGGTTACAGCAATGAGAGAATTCCCTACCCTTGTGGAATGCATACTGTAGTAGAGGAAATAGATGTTTAACATTAGGAAAAAATATATAACACCAACTAGAAGCAAGTGCTGTGAAGAAAAATGAAGGCAGGTGAGAGTGCAGTGAAGGATGTTTGAAGCCATTCAGCAAAAGCATTCTAAGAGTCGATATTTCAACAGTAAATAAACCATGCAAGTATCTGGGAAGAGTGTGGACATTTTTTTGGTCCCAAATTTTTGCATCAATAACCCACACACGAAAT
Organism: Tolypeutes matacus; assembly: GCA_026826555.1. Taxonomy (NCBI): domain Eukaryota; kingdom Metazoa; phylum Chordata; class Mammalia; order Cingulata; family Chlamyphoridae; genus Tolypeutes; species Tolypeutes matacus. The sequence goes on from JAKSZT010054389.1 coordinate 1,121,323, forward strand.
TGCTTGTTTAGGGAAGCACAGATAAAATTAAAATTTTAGATTCCAGCTCTAGCCACTCATCATTCATTTTGAAAGTAATACACAGCTGTAATTACTCTTCAAGAAATGTCCCCTAAGCCACTGTTTATTTGTCAGAAAAGAACAGAAAAATTTGATTATAGTACTTGGTTTTTTGAAAATGCAGCAGGTTATTAACATATGAGTAAAGTGCAATTGATGAAAATAATCTTTCTCTTTTCACACTGGTGGAATACTAATCTCCATGCAGAAGAACAATCTGTATTTTTTTAGTGTAGAAATATAGAAATTGACCTACCTGTAAAATTCTACTTACTCATATTTTACCAGTTGAAGGTGAGAGTATTTATAATGTATTTCTTAGGTATATTCCCTAATGTTTTTAAGAATATTTCTAAAGCAACAATTAACATATTCATTGTTCCTCAAGGGCATAACTTTAATTTGATGTTTTGAGAGGCTAGATTCTCCTTTGAGGCTGAAATCCCAACTTAATATTTGTGTATTCTACTTGGAGTACATGAGTCCATGGACCTTTAAAATAGATAAAGAAATTAAGCAGCACTTTCCATAGGATGGAAGGAGGAAAATTTGTGTAGGTATGTCTTATATATTTATTCCAGAAAAGATGAGAGAATTCTCACCAGAAGACTTCAGTTTTTTCCCTGTCAACACTGAGATGAGGTAATTTAAGTAGTGAGAGAGGTAGAGCAGTGGGGTTGGTGAGAGATTAGAGGAGAGGAAGAGTCTGAAATAGTCAGTGTTGACAGCAGGAGAGTGATACAACCAGGGGAAGCTAGGCAGATCTGAAAGTCCTTTTAGGATGGACATCATGGATTTACACTGAATTAGACGGCCCTATAGGACATGCTTTTACTCAGATCCAGATCCTAGTGTCAGGTTCATTCATAAAGTTGATGACTTAGGAGGAAGGTTACAAGGAGAGTAAAGAATGAATGAATAATAGTTGACCCTGAATTTGTCATAGTATAAAGGACCAAGAGACACTTTTACTTGTAGTGTCTTTAAGGGCACTGATAGTTCTATATCAATTCTCGGTCAATGAGATTCATGAAGGGGCATTGACCAAGACAGAAGGGGCATTCCTTATTTTGGTAGGCCTCCAAATGATGAGTTAAGTTGTGAGAAATCAGTCAGATACTAAGTTATATGTCAATACTAAAATGTACTGTTGGGAGTGGATGTGGCTGAAGTGGTTGAGCACCTGCTTTCCACAGGGGAGGTACCGGTTTCTTTCCCTGGGTGCCTCTTAAAAACAGAAAAGGACAATAATAAGCAAACAAATGAAAACGCCAACTCAAAGGAACCCATGTGGCTCAGTGGTTGAGTGCTAGCTTCCCACATACGAGGTCTGGGATTCAATCCCTGGCCCCAGTATCTTAATTTAAAAAAAAAAAAATGTATGTAGTTACCAACCCATGAAATTGGAGATTTGAGTGTAACCCATGAAATTGGAGACTTGAGGTTGATAGATTGCTCTATCTCAATGTTTCTCTGTTTTTTTTTCCCGTGTATCTTACATAAATACAGTGATAAAAATGAAGAAAAATAAAGTCTTACTGCTTTAAATATCTGCAGAATGGACATTCCTTGTAGGATTTTAGAGATGGTGGCCTTTATTGCTTGCCCTCTTAATGTGGAGGTCCCATGTTTTGCATAATAAGCAAATACTTGAAGATTTGATTCTCCAACAGGGTGAGAGCTTTTGGTTTGAAGAAAACTTATCCTGAGTAATTATTTTTTAATTTAACAATTTTCTGATGTACTTTAATACATAAACATGAAACAATATAATATCAATTTATACACTTAATTTTCCAACAAGAAAGACAGGCTAATAGTAACTGAATTAGTAGGCAAAAAATGGTGCATTAGGTATTTCACATCTGGAGGGCAGTGAATCCACATTTTTCACTTAGATCAAATGATTTGAAGTCCACATGCATGAAAGTGATATAATTTATTTATATAGCAATGAATAACATTAGAATGTCCAGAGTCTATATATGTATATGATCCTAACTCAAATAATAATTTTATACATTCTCATTTTATTTTTGTTAGCAAGCCTTCAGAGGGATATTGTGAGATTATGAATGAAGACATTGCATTCCTTAGTTAATATCAAATTGCTTCATTTGCAATAACTGATGTGTGTTGCTAGAAGGACCCCTAATGGTTTTAGATACAGAAATGACACAATGGTCACATATTTGGCTAAACCTTACTTGCCTTGTGACTTTTTAAACCTATTTTTTGGGTTATTTAACTGGCTTCTTTTAATTGCAAGGTCAGCATTGAATCAGATGTCCTAGTTTGTGTTCTAAAGCAAGAAAAATAAAAGCATACATTTTGGAAATGAAGAAATTATGTTATGCTTAATTGCCATGATAGTTTACTGAGAGTATCCAATAAAAATCTACAAAACAGAAATTAAGTCTGTACATAGTACAGTCAGATTATTACAAAGTCAATATATAAATCTCATGTAACTATAAAAATGCAAATATCAACTAATAACAAAAATTTTAAATACCATTTAAAATAACATCAAAAGCATAAACTACTTAGAAATAAATATAATAAAATTTGCAAGAGCTACATACTGAAAACCAAAAATCCTTATAAAAGTAAATTAAAGAATATATAAATAATGGAGATGTATACCACACTTGTGGATTGAAATATTCAATATTACTAAGATGTTACTTCTTCCTAAACTGATCTATAGTTTTAAAACATCCCAATCAAAATTTAAGCAGGCATGTTTTTTCAAAAAGTGACAACTTGATTCTAAAATGTGTAATTATATATAGAAAAGAACTAAAGTAGCCAAAATCATTTTGAAAAAGAAGAACAAAATTGATGGACATACACTACCTAATTTCCAGAATTACTATGAAGATATCAAATCAAAACAATGGATAGGCCTAAGGAAAGATGAACTGATTAATGATTCAAAATAGAAAGTTCAGAAACAGATCTATTTATATATAATCAATTATCAGTTGAACAGAGGCATAGGTGTATTTTAATGGATAGTACTGCAAGAACAATTGTGTATCTGTATAGAAAAAAGCAACATTAACGCCATACTTCAATACTCCAATAGTAATTTGAAGTGTATCATAAACCTAAATTTAGAAGCTAGATCTATAACTATTTTGGAGAAAAATAGGAGATTTTTTTTTCTCTCTCTCTCTTTTTAGGTACTGGGGCCAGAGATTGAACCAGGACCTCATATGTGGGAAGCCGGCGCTCAACCACTGAGCCACATCAGCTCCCCTGAGTTGGTTTTTTGTTTGTTTATTTGTTGTTTGTATTTTTATTTTTAGGAGGCACCCAGGGACCAAACCCAGGACCTCCCATGTGGGCATCAGACACTCATCACTTGAGCTGCACCTGTTCCCCTCCTCATTATTTCTTATTTCTGCTCCCTTCCCACTCTCCCTTCTTCTGGTACTCCCATTCTGCATGTGTCAGTGTGATTAATCATGTCTAATATTTCTCTAAGGATCCGTTCAATTTTCATTTGTTTTTCTCACTGTTTTTCAGTTTGCATACTCTCTATCAATCAATAATTCTTCATCCCAATTCAAATCTATTCTGAGCCTGTCAGTGAATTTTTTTACTTCAGTAGTTGCACTTTTTGACTCCTGAATTTCTATTTGGTTCCTTTTATTTTATTATTTATATGTCTTTAATAATAGTCTAGGTTTGATGGGAACTTGTAAACATTGTTTCCTTTATTTCTTTCATTATGGTTTCATTCTTTGAACATAGTTATAATAGCTACTCTAAAGTGTTTGTCTTTTAAATCTGAAATTTGGTCAATCTCCCAGGTAGCTTCTGTTTGCCGTCCCCCATTCCCATGGGTCATACTTTACTGTTTTTTGCATGTCTCATAATTTTTTCATGGGTCTGGACATTTTACATAACATATTGTTGCAACTCTAGATACTGCCTCTCCTCCCATTCTGGAGTTTTTGTTTGTTTGATTTCTGGATGGATTATTTCAATGAAGTTTATTTCCCCTACATATTGTGAAACCTGTGAAATTGATCCTCAGAAGGCAGAGCCTTGGGTTTACTAGAAAGACTGTGCCTTTTGTAGAGCTCTTTTTGGCTCTCTCAAAAATAGGACAGGGGAAATGAGAAAGCAAAATAGACAGAGAGACAGTAAGAAGGAGAGAGCGAGCGAGCTGGTGTCTGGCACTAAGTCCTAATTCCATGCCTATATTAGTTTGAATTAACTTTATGTCCATTCAATGAAAACGACCTGTTGAAAATTGTTGAAACTATATTAACATTATGTAAAATGAAAGATATAGGATATTGAACTATCATGTATATTAAAGCATTTAGTTAAAAAAAAAATGTCATCTAGCTTTAAAAAGAATAAACATCCAAGAGTTCACACAACCATATATAAGTGAATGTTTCATTTCTAACATTGAGTTTTTGAAACTATGCTTGTTGAACACTTTAGCGCCATCCACAATCTCCCTGTGCAATCAACAAGAATTTCTTAATTTTAAAATTTTAATTTTAAAATTTTTGTTGATCATCTAATATAAAGCAATGGCATATAAAGGTGGATATAAAAAGGCTGATCTTTCCAAGGAGGTCTCAGTTGATGTAAGGAAACATTACACAATATTGTTATGATCTTTCCCCATAATAAGAAATTCCTTAGGTTTACCATACCTATAGAATCAGGTAGTGTGATTTCCCTGATACTCCCTTGGACTTCCCAAATTGGGCAATCATAGAGGAGATAATATTTGTGCTGTGTTTTGAAGGATGAGTAGTTTTCCCAAAAAAAGAATGAAAAACAACCAATGGAGAACCAATAAAGGAGGGCAAGAAAATTATATGATGTAAAATGCAAAATAAAGGAGGATAAAATTATAGATTTGAGCTCCATTTCTCATTACAAAAACCATAAGCTGTAACCAAAAGCAAGATTATTCCATAAGTAATTTTAAGTGACTACTTTTTATTTGGATTTTTTTTCTATGACAAAGGGATATTCTAGTATCATGACTGGTATATTTTATCCATTACCAATCAGTTGGAAACAATTTATGTTTCCATGTCAGTGGTCAGTCTTTGGGAAAACTTCTAAGTTTTTGGGGTGATAGGCGAGCCATGAAAATACCAGTTCAGAAAGTGAAAACTTTAAAAATGTCCCAATGACATTGTGGTAGCAATAAAATAGATATACGTGATTATTTTCCAAGGCATTAGGAAAAGTATGTTGATCTTGCCCTAGCTCTTCAAATATTCATGTTTATACTGCTTACCATGCAAAGGTCAGACAACTAGACACTTTTTATCTCCATGAATTATGAAGAATACCTCTTTTCTAAACTCCTGAAACTTCCTTTACATGGCCCTTTATTTTCTTCCTCTATGATCCTCTAGATTTACCCAATGGTTTGTTCCCATTATTCCCATTATTCCCTAAGCAGTCTAGATCACTTGTCCAGGTTAGAAACACTTGGCATGAGCATGACCATCAAAATTAAATTTTGGTATATTCCTCTGGTTCCCTAAGGGCAAGAAATAATCTCTAAACTCTGTATTAGTCCCCTGGGGATATTCATCCCTCTCCTCTGACAATTTCACCACCATACAATCAAGGAGCCGTCAGACTGGGAGGAGATTGGAGAGTGTCCTCTGGCTCCTTTGTTTTTCTCTCTCCCAGCTAATTTTATACTGGGCTTTGTACCCCTATGAACAAAGTGTTGAAATATGATTTTTGGTTATTTTCTGGCATTTAGATTCTGTGGAATAAGAGGATTTATACAGAGCAACTATATTCCCCAATATACCTAGGACATTTGGTAGGCTTACACTACCAGGAAAAAAAACATGTGAAAGAATTAAGGTTAGAGGCAGGGCGAACAGAAGAAGGTATGGTCCTAAGTTTGAGTCCTAAAATTCCATATTTTGATGATTCTAAATAGAGGAATAAAAAGAGGTTGTTTTAAAATTTTTACCTTTGGAAGTTTGACCTCCTAGGTCCTCAGACTATAGTTGAGAGGATTTAACTTGGGGATTACTACAGTATAAAATATAAATGCCACTTTGTCTTGGTCTATCGAGTAGCTGCAGTTGGGGTGCAGATACATGAAAACTATTGTCACATAGAAAATGGTGACCACCGTCAAATAGGAAGCACACATGGTGAAAGCTTTGTGACTTCCCTTAGAGGAATAAATCCTCAAGATGACAGTAGGAATACAGGATTAAAAAATTAGAATACTCAGGAGGCAGTTAAGTTCATTAAAACTAGCAAAAGCAAAAATGACAACCTCATTATCATCTGTGTCAGAGCAAGAGAGTTTCAGGAGGGACGAAGCGTCACAGAAAAAAAGTGGTTGATGACATTAGAGCAGCAGAAAGACAGCTGGAAGGTGAAGCCAGTGTAAACGTTAGTATTCATAAAACCTTCAAGATATGTAACCAACACAAGGTGGACATTGACATGGGGAGACACCATGACTGTGTAAAGGAGCAACAGGAAGCCTCAATGCCAACAAAGGAACCAAACAAGAATTAAGTGGCCCATTCAGTAAGTGAAATGTCCTAGAAATTTACCAGCACATTAGCGACATTGATAGGAAAAAAACAGAAGTCAACTAGGGCCAAATTATCCAGAAAAGGTACCTGGGAAATTGGAGGGATGAATTAAATTTGATTAAGGGATCAGGCTGAGATTTCCAACCACATTAACCATATGGAAATAAGATAAGTGGAAAGAAACACCAGTAAAAGAAGGCATTGTAGCTCTGGATGGTCCCTGAATCCCAAGAAAATTAATTCAGTCATTGTTGTACAGTTGCTCACACCTTTGTTTTGGAATGGAGGATCCATTTGCTTGAATAGCAAAGACACTAAGGAAAAACTGTACCCAAAACACCAGTAATATCAAATATTTCATTCCATGCTTTAAATAAGTTTACTTCTAAGAAGACCTGATAACATGTGTATTGAACTTCTTTATTTTCTTACTGAAGCAAGAAGAAAAGATTCCTTAAGTAAATCAGAAAACTATTTTATTTAAAAAGGAATCTGTTTATGCACATTTGATGTGTGTGTGTGTTTTCTTACATCAGGGGTTATGCTGCCTTTCCCTTATCATCTGAGCTTGAATAATACAATTTGCTTTATAAATTGTAACTCTAATCCTTTCATCCTGCTGTTTACAATTCTTCATTGCCAATAAAAAATAGCCAAACTCCTTATAGAAGCCTTTGATGACCTGACCCTAGTTTAGCCGTATATCACCATACTTCTCAACTTTTCTCTCCTCTTCCCCTCCCCTCCTCATCCCTCCTCTTCTCTCATCTACTTTTTCTTTTGTCTTTTCCTTTCTGTCTTTCCCTTCCTTTTCCCTTTCCTTCCCTTCCTCTCCTCATTTCTCTCCTTCTCCCATCCTTCCCCTTTCCCCCCTCCCCTTCTCTCTCTCTTTCTCTCCAACTACTCTGAACATCATTATATTACTCTGATTGGATCATACCAATTGGCATACCAACATGCTGCTTTTTACTCATTTTAGGAAAAGACATATCTTGATGCTATTGCCTTGCCTCCTAGCATTCCATTCCTTTGTGCTCCCTTGGCAATAAAATGTATTGAAACATTTGAACGTATTTGCTTTATCCAATTCTACTTTCCTTATTTTCTCTTAATCCCATTCCAATAAGGCTTTAAACCCCATCACTCCATTCAATTTGCACTTGTCCTCTACATTTTAATCCAATAGTCTATTCTCATCTTTCTTGACCTGTCAATGGTATTTGAAAGCTTGATTGTTTACTTCTCCTTAAAAAGCTTTCTTCTTTTATCTACCAGGACATTGCACTCTCTGAATTTTTCTTCTAGCAGTCTTCTTTGCATATTCCTTCTTTTTTGTCTCACTTTTCATGTTGGAGTAGCTCAAAGCACATTCCTTTATCCTCTTCTTTTTTCCATTCCCAGGTTTTCCCTTGATGGTCTTATTATTCTCTTGGCTTTAAATACTATCTATTTACTTAAAACTCCTGGATTTATATCACCAGCCATGGCTGTTTCCCAAACTCTAGACTCATATATTTGATTGCTTACTCACAACTTTACATGGGTATCAATTACATATTCAATATAAGCAAAACTGACCTCCTCATGAACCCCAATGTCTGCTATAACTATAGCATGCCCCACTTCAAGTCAATGACAAATTACACTTCTTTTTTGCACAGATGAAAACAAACAAGCAAACAAACAAACAAAACAAACAAATACTGGAGTAACTTTAATCTCTTCACTTTCTCACATACTCCATATCCAGCCCATTAAATAATTCTGTTTGCTGTATTTTTTAAATATCAGCCAACAGAGTCTTATATCCTACACTGAGACCCGTGCCAACATCATCTTTCACTTAGATTAATGTAATAGCCTTTTTATTTTTTGATTAGAGAAGCTGTGGGTTTACAGAACAGCCCTGCATGAATATACCAGATTCCCATATACTACTCCACCACTAACACCTTACATTAGTGTAGAACAGTTGACAATTGTTACAATTACCTTTATTATAATTGATGAAAGATTATTGAAATAGTACAATTAACTATCAACCATAGTTCACATTAGGTGCATTTTTACCCATATATCACCCTATATTTAACACTTTGTATTAATGTCATACTTTGGTTATAATTCATGGGTGAACATTCTTATACTTGTACTATTAAGTTTATCCATCATCTACAATAGAGATGACTGTGTTATACAGTCTTATATTTTATCTTTCCTTATTTTAGTAATGCATATGACCTAAAGTTCTTCCCCCACTTTTTTAGAGAAATTGTAACTTTACAAGCCAGTCATGCATAAAATACAGGATTTCTGTACATCACTCTACCACTGACACCTTGCATTGGTGTGGAATATTTGTAACTACTGATGATAGCACTTTTTAAAAAATAATTGTATTATTTTTAACTGTAGTTACCTTTGTTATAGTTGATGATTATTAAAATAGTTATATCTATTGTCCAATATTTATATTAAGTGAATTTTCCCCCAATATAATAGTCTTATCTAGCACTGTTAGCAATAAAATATTTTTAAATAAAAATATTTATATTGGGGAAAAATATACCTAATATTTTTAAATAAAAATATTTATATTGGGGAAAAATATACCCAATATAAATATACCAATATTTATATTGGGTATATATACCAATATTTATATTGGGGAAAAATATACCTAATATATCTGAGCCCTCAGCTAGTAATAATCTTTTTAACAAATAAATGTTATTGATACATATTAATAAAGCATAAATCCATCCAAAGGGTGTAATCAATGGTATTCGGTATAATCACCTAATTGTGCATTCATTATTCAATCAGTTTTAGAGCATTTTCATTATTCCAATAATAATAATAAAATAAAACAAATAGGTTTTAACTCTTCTTCCTAACTAAAATCCATCCTGTAAAATAATCATATTTAAAATTTCATAGCCATTCTTTCCATGCTCTAATTTATGCATATATATATATATACATGCTCAAATATACTCCTATTATATATGCATATCAACATAATTTTACATAATTGGGATATTATTCTATATGATATAGATGATCCTATATGTGATATATGTGTGTATGCATGTGTCTGTGTGTGTTTTAACAAGGGAGGCATCAACTTGTTTTTTTAACACTGATTTCTCTTGAAGTGTCCATAAATTAGATTCAAATTCAGAGAATATTTAGAGTACTCCACATGGCTGACATTGCAAACAGACATTTTATTGTCATTCTTTGTGGATTATTCATAACACACCAGAATGGAGATAGAATCCCCCTTGCTGTATAAATGAAAATTTGTTCTCAGAAATGTTAAATAACTATTCCAACATCACAAATCTACCACAGCTAAAGCACAAGATGAAGAGTGAAAATGTAGATTAGTTTGCCAACTTATGCATGTGTTGCCTTATAATTAATCTAATACCTTTCACTAGACATTAAATTTCTCCATGTGTTTTGACATGATATGCAAAATTAATTAAATGTACTTGCTTTTCACACTCACTTATTTATGTGCATATACATATATTCATGAATAAACATATATGCATATATTCATAGATGTATAAATATGCATATGTTAAATATTCTATAATATTCTTTTTCTGTTTCTTGTGATTCTAAATTTCTTCTGTTTTATTCTGCCAAAGGTGTGCTGATTCAGAGTACCAGAAATCTATTGGCTTTTATAAAGAGTATAAATATGGGGTAAAAGTTTACAGTCACAAAGGCCATGGAAAGTCCAACCTAACATACCATAAAAGGTACTTTCTCACCAAAGTCAGCTGCCATGTTTTGAAGCAAGATGGCAGGCGTTCTCTGCCTGGTTTCTCAGGGCTTCTTTCCTTTGGCTCTGGCATTGGGTTCCTTTCTATTTGGGCTTTCTCAGCTGCTTTGCTGTTCTGTTCTCTTGCGCTGCAAACTATCAGGAAAATGGCTCATCTCTCCCCGGGGCCCAGGATCAAACATAACAGAGCTGTCCCTCTCTTCTTGAGTGAGTGTCCATTTATATCAGCCTACCAAGGGAGTGGGGACTCAACCTGAGTTATGCCCTACTGACGTGGTTGAATCAAAGTCCTAATCTTGACAGGTAATTTAAGCAGGACATGTCAGCTGCATCTAATGCTTTCAACGGGTACCACAACCAGAGGAATAGGTAAGTTTTCAAGCATAATCTTTCTCTTTTGGGGATTCATAAATAAACTCAAACTGCCACACCTTCCATCTAAAAATATATGTGTTCACAATTTATTCTGTAACATTAAAAGCAGTGTTTCACACTTAATCAATTTTAGATGTGTAGTATTAATTGCTTGAAAGTCTTTTGAGTCCTCTCAGAAACTTTATATGTCTAAACACTTTATGATAAATGAAAATAGCCTACCTTTATTCCTTAAGAAATATTCTTTGAAAATAGGGGTATTTCTTTATCAGTTTAGTTGTGTTTTATTTATTAGTTTCTATAGGAATACAAATTTTCTGTTCTTCAACAGTGAGATTTATAGATTTATTGATCATGGAAGTAGCTTTGGGAAATATTCAAAATTAAGACATAGTAAATTAATTTAGCAAAGAGTAGAAAGTGCTGCTTCTGAATCCAAGGGACATGGTCTATGTCTTATTAGGCTGTAGTTTTTCTCTTGATATTTAGTGTCTGCAAACACTAAAAAGTCTAAGTTCTGAAATATGCTGAGAACCCACAATTAAAAGGTGCTTTTGATTTGTAATTGAACTACACTTTCCCCAGTGAGACATTTATACTCTGAAGGGTAACTTAGATATCCAGAGGAGGACAGAAGTATTACATTGCCCTGAAACTACTGAGTGAAAAATTAAAGTAAATGTTTGAGGATTGACCAGCTTCTCCCTCCAAAGTTCAGACTTCCACTTAAATATGATCCTTGTCATTTCAAGTAGAACTTTGGTCTCAGTTCATTCACTCAACAAATATTTAGTGATTTTTTCAATGGGGCTGACATGTCCTTGGTACTAGAATAGCCAACAAAATCAATCTTGTCATTCCTTCATGAAGTTTGCAGTCTGAAGGTGTGGTGAGATAGCTAGTACATAGAATCTCAGCTGAACAATGAATAAAATGTGGACATTAGAATAATGATTAATAATAACAAAGTGCCACTTTTCTTATCTTCATGATTAAAAGCAGTTAAAGGATGGATATTATAGTAGATGAGTTAGAAAAGAAGGGGGAGTAAATGCAGATATGAGACATGGTACAGTTTCAGATGTCTTTGAGAAAAACCTGAAGAGGAAAATGTGGAAATTAGGAGAAAACAGAAAGACTGTTCTTACTGCTTACAGTAAAATAACATGACTAGGATGAGCTGACTCCTCCTTTGTGAACTTTCACACATTTTTTCAAGGGTAAGGGGGCCTGAGCTGTAGTAGTCTTTCTTGGAGCATGCAGAGCATTGCTGCTCTTTCTCATGGATGTGGAATGGGAAGAAATAGCAAATACACACTTACCTGATGCCAAATCAATTGCTTAGGCCTCTTCCACAACGCCAGCTCATCCAAGGAAGCTATCTCATTGCTCCAATATTGACAACCCACCAATCCACTGCAAAGAATAATACATAGAGCATTTAATCTGCAAAAGTTTATTGAAAACTATGTGCAAACATGGGAGAAGGAAAGATAAAAACTTAAGGTACAATGATTACTAACCTCATAATAGTCCAATGAATTCACAAAACCAGTGAATTCCTCCAATATTGCCATGGTTTTCAAAGGATTGTAATGCTTGGTAAGATGCTTTCATGTGTCTTTTTTGATACTCTTGACATCTTTATGAGTGGAATAAGTGTTGTTTTATTAAATATTGTGGTACACTGACCAGATTTGCTTTTCAGGATTTCAGTATTGAATTAGTTATTTCCACAGCTGCCAGGTATACGAACAGCTAATGGTTCACAGCTGAATTTCTCTTTGGGAATTACTCCAACTGACAGGGATTGCCTTGCCCAAGATTATGCCCTTCAAAGCAAAGAGCCATTATTCAAAGCTCATCACTGTGGAGGTAGGCTCCCATAGGCTCCAGAGCCCCTTATGGGCTGACCTGAATCCTCTGTTGCAACTTTATCACACTTCAACTTCTTTTGCCCAATTCTGCTTCCTTCACTCTCTTACAGGTATCGTTCCTCTGTGCACTCTCCAAAAACACTTTCTGCATACAAATATATGTCTCAGCGTTGTTTGCCTGGAGGCCAACCAAAGACTCCAATTTATATATAATAAAACTGAGGCTGATAGAGCTAAATATTGAAGTTGTGATTTAAACCCAGCTCAGTCAAATTCCAAACGTATTGATAATTTATCAGACCCAGGTCCACCTACTGTGTTGATTCATCAGATAGGCCCATGTATATATGTTTAAGATGCCCGGAGACTAAGCAGTAAGGATAAAACTAATAAGAAATTGTAATTTCTTCTGCATGACAGGATGACAAGTAGCATGACTTTATGGTATGTTTTTCTATAAGATTTTCTTTAGGGCTTCTTTCACATCCTTATTTTTAAAACTGTAGATGAGAGGATTTAGCATAGGGATAACCACTGTATAAAAGACAATGGAAAAGAAGAGTTCCCTTTTATTCAATTTATAACACAGTATAGAATGGAAGTGGAAGGGTAAGATGATCCTTGCACATCAGGAAAGTTGTGTTAATGTTTCAACACATCCTGGTTTTAAGTGAAGCACCAGGGTAAACTGTTCCACACAACACCCACTGCAGCATCCCACTAGTTCCTGTCTGCCTTTCCCATCAATCCTGAGATGCCCCAAACCCAAATAATCCCCACACAACTGCTGACAAAGGAACAGAAATGGAAGTCACCTAGCCCTGTCACTCCACCTCTAACCTTTGGGATTAAATAGCCTGGAAACGGACCTGGAACAGGGCCAAGTGAACTACGATTAAAACCCGGTGAGGGAAGCGGGTGTAGCTCCCACATATAAGGTCCTGGGTTCAATTCCTGGCCCAGTACCTTCAAACAAACAAACCCGGTAAGGATTTATAAGGACGGGTTGTTGGAAACATTAAGAATAACACATAACATTCAAATTCAACTCCAAGGCAAGTGCTACTGTGGGAAAATAAAATCTTAGTTAATGCTCTGAAATTGCCCATAAGAAAGAGATGGCGAATAATCCTCTAGGCATGAGCTCTAAAAGCTCTAGACACAGTGGCCACTTCTGCTGCTACAGTCTGGGCCTATTGAGCCAGATGGCCTGAGAGCTGCCCAGCATGCACATTGCAGTGTGTCTGGCTCTATCTGTTGCCAGAGTTCTTCATCTTCATCACAGCGTACTCTCCAATGTGTTATAGTTGTCCTTAAAGCTCTTCAATTCCAGGAAGTGCTTGGCACGTTTACTCTTCTGACTGGAGGGGAGGTATGTTACCTGGATGGTTGTTGGGGAAACTTCAAGAGACTGAGTAAGGTCTTTAGCCGCTGACTGGTGATGTCGCTGAGAGCTCCCACTTCGTGCTTTGACCTCCTGTCCCATAGCGGAAAAGATAACCTTGTTCCACTCCATTGTGTAGCTAGATATAGGGCACAAGTACACGAAGAGAATTGTCCCAAAGAATATGGTGACAGCTATGAGGTAGGAGGCATAAGTGGAGAAGGCTTTGTGCCTCCGCTCTAATGTGGGCATCCTCAAGATGGCAATGAGGATGCATAAGTAGGAAGTGAGGACAATCACAACACATCTGATAACATTAAAACTGGAGAAAGCCATGATCACAATGCCCTTGATGTGGGTGTCAGAGCAAGAAAGTTTGAGCTGAGGTGGAGTGTCACAGTAGAAATAGTTGATCCTATTTGAGCCACAAAAGGACAAACTGAAAGTCATCCCTGTGAGGATGGCTGCATTCCCAAAGCCTGCCAGAAAGGAGGTAGCCACTAGCAAGAAGCAAATTCTCTCAGACATGAGAACTGGGTAGAGCAGTGTGTTCCAAAAGGCTGCATAGCAGTCATGTGCCATCATGGCCAACAGGAAGCATTCAGTCCCCAGGAAGGAGCCAAAAAAGTAGAACTGGGCAGCATACCCACTGAAGGAAATGGCCTTATTCTCAGCCACAAAATTCACTAGCATCTTAGGAGTTACAGTAGTATAAGAGACATCAACAAAGGAGAGGCTGCTGAGAAAATAGTACATGGGGGTGTGGAGACAAAGATCATCGTAATCAAAAAGATCTTTCCCAAATTACCCACCATGGTTGCCATAAAGATTGACAGAAACAATCCAAAGAGGATAACTTGTATATCTGCTTTGAAACTCTTTCATATATCTGATCATTTGAACTAGGGTAAGAGGAGAAATACAACATGGAATTTGTTCAGATGAATACATGATAGTGTTGTGAGCCAATTTATACTGATACACACTCATAAATATTCTACAGCATAAAGTCAAAAGTGCTGAATTTGATGTCAAGTCACAAGCTCTATATCTGAGTATTAATTAATTTCCTTGAGCAAATTACTTAATATCCATTAACCACAAACTGGCATCCCTTCTGGCATTAATCATTTATTGATTAATAATTTTGCTATTAAAAGTTAGCAAAATTAATTAAGAGTGACAAGCAATGGAAAGAGTTGAATCTCCTAGGGTGTAAACAATTTCTATAAAATTGAAGGCCAAGGAAAAGTGGATCCATTGTTCTAAACCCATCCCACCTTCCCAAAATCAACATCTACAGGAAAAAAATATGTATTAGTAAAACCCTGTGAATTTCCAAAATTTATAAACACCTTATACCCACCAAGCAACAGCTACCCCTTTCCTCTTACTCATCCCTGGTAACCTCAAATCTATGTTGTGTCCCTATGAAATTGCTATTTTTAAATATTTCATACACATTAAATCTTAGAGTGTTGTCCTCCTGTGCCTTGCTCAGACTCAACATCGTGTTTTCAATGATCATCCATATTATAGCATGCATCAGAACATCATTCCTTCTCACGGCTATACAAATTGGTGTACATGTGTGAGTCCTTGCTTTCAGTGTCTTTTGGTATATACCTAAGAGCAAAATTGCTGGGACATACGGTAATTGCATATTTAACTGTTCAAGAAACAACCATACTACTTTCCACAGTGGCTGTACCACTTTAAATACCCAAACAAAGTATATTGATGCCAAAGTATTTATTGTTCTTCAACACCACAATGTCTCTTTGTGATGATTTGAACCAATATGTACCAAAGGAAAGCATGTTCTTATATTTAATCCATTCCTGTGTGTGTGGACTCACTGTAATTTGGATTTTTTGATCAGGTAACATGTGTTCCACCTCAATAAAGATATGTCTTAATCCTATTAGTAGAGTCCTTTATAAGAGAATGAAATTCAGACACACAGAGAAAGAAAGGCACAGGAAGTAAGAAGCTGAAAGCCAAAGGAAAAAGGAAGAGAAGGGAGAGACCAGCAGATGTCACCATGTGCTTGCCATGGAATATCAGGCAGCCGGTTTCAGGAAGAAAGCATGATCTTGATGGTGCCTTGATTTAGATATTTTCCTGGTCTCAAAACTGTAAGCTAATAAATACTCATTTTTTAAGCCAGTCCATTTCATGTTATTTGCTGGGGCAACCTAGGAACCTAAAACACCCTCCCTGTATTTCACTGGTACATAGATACAGCTTACCTCCTTTACTTTAGTTTGATGCTCCAACTTCAAAGAACAACATTGCCAGAAGAAATGAAAAAGAAGTAATAACTTTTTCTCTCATCCCCAACTAGAAAATTTCCCTAAGAGTAATATTCAATGAGAAATAGTAAAAAGAACAGAATGCCTCAGACATGTGCTAGACACAAAAGGAAAGGTAGCAATGAGTAACAAGAAACACTGAAATGCGCTAAAATGTGTGGAGTATTTCTTATGTTCCCCAGGCAGTGTGATAAGTATTTTCCTTCAATTATTTTATTTAAATCCTGTGAGATAGTGTTATTATCCCTTTTGGGCTGATAGGAAATGTAATGTTCAAATGATTAGTTTGCCATATGAAATACCTAGAATAAGTAAATTCATAGAGACAGAAAGTAGATTATATACTACCAGGGGCTGGGGAATTATTGCTTAATGAGTACAGAGTTTCTATTTGAGGTGATGAAAAAAAGCACAATATTTTGAACGTAATAACTACTACTTAATTTTACCCTTGAAAGTGGTTAGTCTGAGAAATTTTGATTTGTATACATGTTAGTAAAATAAAATTTAAAACAATTACCTTTCCCAAAATCCCAAAATTAATTTGAATTATACCCAGGAAATGTACTTCATATTCTCTTAACATTTGAGATCATTTTGAATGACACCCTCAAAAATTAAAATATGAGAGGATTAGTACACAAATCACTTTATATTCTAATTCTCAGAGCTCCAATGACATTCTAGAATATGTTTTGTCACAGAAAATACAGCTATATATCTCCTGAAGTGAAAACATAATCACAGTTGCTGAAAGTTATCTTTTCTAGAACTCACATTGCCTCATCAGTGTTATTAATGAATCTGGTGCTGTCAGTTACATCATGTTTCCATTCCCTCTCTCTTCTGGCAAAGACATCCCTGTCTCTTTGTAATATTTCTTCTTCTACTGAGATTTTGCAGTGCACCCTCTAACACAGAAATTGCTGACATGAGTTTACATTTTCTGTGAGTTCCTGAAAGTAGTCGTGAAATTTTTGGAGATCTAAATGTTTCAAAAAGCCTTAAATTTTGTTACTGCTGCTTATCTTACTCCAAGTATCTGACAAATCTTGTAAGAATAAAAATGGACTAAGCATTCATTCAGTGTATAGTAACAGGATTGTGACTTGTTCTTTCTGTCAGTAAGCTAAATGGACAGTACCATTTATACCTTTTCCTTACCTTTTTTAATTGCTTGAGCTCTCTTTGTTTCCTTTGCTTGTTCCTGTTCAATGCCTAAATTTACCACAAAAAAAGTGAAAACAGAAAAAAATTCTCTTTTGTAGAAAACACACTAAGTCTAATTCTTGCAGATTAAGCAGTTGGCTCAGTTAGAATGTACCTTAGAGGAAGTCTTCCATTTTATAAATGAAACTTTTTACACCTTCCCAAGCTCTGCATGCAGTGGGGATGTCTTCTTCTTTTTTTTTTTTTTTTACTTTTCTTTAAGGATAAATAGCCCAATTTGTTACATCAGGGTTCAATACATTTCAGACTATAGAGTAGGTCACTGTAGTGCAACTGTAATATTGCCCACAGTTATTTCTAATTGTAGGGTCTCTATACTGGGCTCTAGAGGAAACATCCTGACTCATTATAAATATATATATATATATTTTTTTTCTTTGGTCTCTGGGCACTACTTCCTTGGTGTCATTTCATTGTAATTGACTAATTTCTTCCTTCTGAACTAAGAAGCTCACCTTATTTTTCACATATCTCTCCTTCACCTTAGGGACACCTGGACCCAGTGGAGAATGAATTTTCAGTCCCACATTCCCAACCAACATTAAACATCCTTCTTCTGTCTCCTCTGGTAACTAGAGGTTTGGTCTCCTTGGGGAGAATTAAAAGAATCCACAAAATAGCCGATTCGCTCAACCTCTGGCCCTACCATCTAGAGGTAATATGTGTACTCTAAGAAACAATGTGATCTGAGTTAAGGAGAGGAGTCTCTATGGAAGAGGCATGGGGAGATGAAAAAAGCAAGGCTGTCTTGACTGGACCCCTGGTGCTGTGGCTCACTGATTATGTGGCTCTGGGTTTTGCACTATATCTTTCTGTATCACCACTTTTTAATTTCTAAGTGGAAATTCTAATACCAACCTCAAGGGTGACTCTGGAGATAAAACAAAATAATGAATGTGAATTGCTGAGCCCAATGCCTGGAATATATAGATGATTAATACACTACCACATTCTTCCTTACACTCCAGAATAAGAAATAAGTGTCAGCTTATATAGCCTAGATTCTGGCTTTTGTCATTTAAATTATCTATACCACTTTGAGGAGATGTTCACTTTAATTTACCTCTCAGCACAATGCAATTAATGCAATTTGGGGTATATGCTAGGGAAAACAAATACTTAAAATATGTGTTGTTTCCTCTCAGACAATTCAGAAAATTGAAATATTATGCATTTTTTTGGTTAAAAGTTTTACCTTTTGTTTTTGGTTTGTTTGTTTCTTTTTGGTGCCCGAGAGGGAGAATACAGTAGGTTCTTATCAACACAAATTCTGAAACATAATGGGCATACAATGAAGATTTATTTGATAAATAAACTCTTATCTTAAGTGTGAATTGGTGGCTTTATGGGAACAGACTGTTATAAATTAAATCAGATGGAGATTTGTACAGTGGGAGTGTAGATTGTGGCATTAAGAGATCACTGGAAGGGACACAGAATATAAAAACCCTAGCAGAATACTTGAAAGTCCTCTGAGGGCATGGGAAATTCTTTCTGGTTAGATTGCACACAGAGTGGTAGAATGAGACCATTGTACACAAGATAGGTGGTAGGGCCTGGTCAACTCCAATCTATGAGGCAGTACACCCCAGAGAGCTCCAGAATAAGCAGAGAACCCATTTCCAATCCTAGTTTGAGTGTCATTCAAAGAGGCACCAGATATCTGATGCTATATCCTCATTCCACTAGGATGAGGAACATGAGAAGTAGGGATGCAATTAATCTCCATGAGAATTCTGAGTATTCACATGGTATTCAGCCTTACAATGCCATAAGAGATGTACCATTGAATGTTGAGTTGTAATGGACTCTTCTTAGATAAAAGGGTCTCTAAAGCTAACTTATTGAGCAACTAATAAATGCAATGCTGACTAATAAGGACATGACTTCCACTCTAAAGAAGCTTGCAGTCAGTGTAAAGAATGAGACAGCATTTTGAATGATGGAGAAAAACAATTCAGCCCATCTTCTCCTTGGTCAGGAGTAGAGAAGACTATTGAATAATAATAGCAACTAATATTAATTGAGTATGCACTACTTGATAAGTGCCCTCCTAAACATGTGTATTTTCCAATTTTTATTAAGTATTTCCATCACAGATAAGTAAACGGGGTCCCTGAGAAGTAATCCAATTCATCCAAATAAATATAATACAGATCAGAACTAGGACTCAAATGCAATTTTTTCCAGACTCCAGAATATACATTGCTACCAGTTTGTGTCTCTGCATCTCAAAAGTAATTAAGAAGTTGTTAAAAATGTCCTTCTGCATTAAATTTGGGAAACATAAAGTACAATAATGGATAATGGTTTTTTGATGTCCTAAAATAAGCAGGATGACCATATTGGAGAATTTGGCAGTCCCCATGGGACTTTCAAGTATTCTGCTAGTTATATATGTTCTGATAGAATATCTAAGTCTTGAATTTCCCTCCATTTTACACATAAACACATTTTACCTGTAAACATGGGATATTATTTCATGGACTTTACATATAACAAACTGAGCTGGCTTAAGAGCTGGCTACACATGCAGCTCTTAAGTAACTCAAGGAAGAAAAATGGCTCAGCATTTTACCAAGAGTTGTTCATAATTTTATCACTAATATCATAAGCAAGAATGTTACGGTACCTAGATAATGCATGTTTATCAGTCTGGATATTTATCTGTCAAGTTTATGGAGATTTTACATACCTGTGCAAGCAGTCATGCCTGAGCAATTAGTTATTGAAATACGTTTTTATTATAAATTACTTTCTTTGGCCAGTGTAAGATGTGGCTACGATTTAACACATCATACATAAATAAAAACTACATGCAAAAAGAGAATTTAATAAATTAGAAAAATATAAAATTAAACTGTGTGGACTTGGGAAAGCTAATTAATTTTCTCTCATTCCCTTTGAAGATTCAATTGGATCACATATGTGAAAATGTCCCATAGAATCCCTAGAGAATAAAAGGTCTCAAGAGATATCAGTTTCCTTCCCCTGACTATGGAACTATGCTTTCAGACAAGATCAAATCTGATTACTTTGTTTTAATCTAAGCCCATCCATAAGACTTAGAAAGTATCATCTGATTTGAAAGGGATTTTAGGCATCAGAAAAATATATTTTTCAATGATCCCCAAATCACACCCTTTAGGCAGCAATGGACTGAGCAAAACAGTTGATGCTGTGCTTATGACTGAGTCAGTCCTTACAACGATGGCGTCTGAAAATTATTTCCTTGTGTTTCCTTCTTTCATCATTAAGATCAAAGGAAAAGAGTGCAATTCTTAAAGGGATGACAGGTAATCAAAGCTTTGAGTCTCCTGTGAGTGCAGAAAACATTTCATAATGTTTCTTCTGGGGATTGAATGTGACTCAGACTTAAAAACTTCCCCTACACAGGAGCAAGGGTGGGATGAGCGAATAGCTCTGAGACAACTACCAGAGAATTTTATCATCTTTGGATTCTTAGAAATTTTGTTCAATAGAACCGATCAAGAGAAGAGGAAATTTTCATCTTCTCAAAAACTGTTAGAAAATAGGCAGGGTCACAAGTGAGTTTCTGAGGCAGAAAGAGAAAGAGATGTGACTTTCGGGAAGAGGCACATTGTACCACCCCGTGCTCCTTTGAGCATGGGTTCTGCTTGGTGCAGGTTCCATGCCATTTTAAAACTTCAAAAGACCTAAGCCATGCGTTTGGCTTTTAGGAATTGTACAGTAGGTTTGGAGTCAGAGAATGCTAAAATTAGAATGTTCCATAGAGTCAGAGTCTGTATTTTCCACCCCATCCATTTCCCAGATAAGGAAGCTGTATCCAAATAAGCAATTAAAAATACCACAATGGGGAAGCGGCTGTGGCTCAATCAGTAGGGCTCCCGTTTACCATATGGGAGGCCCCGGGTTCGGTTCCTGGGGCCTCCTGGTGAAGGCAAGCCCACCCGCACGGCGTGGTTAGCTGACCCAGCGAGCACAAGCAGCAAGGGGGGGATAAATGAATAAATAAATAAAATCTTTAAAAAAAAAAAAACCACAATGTGTTAGTGACAGAAAAAGGACTGCAGCCTAAACCTCTAAACTTTTGTCATAGTATTATTTTCATATAACCATGCATAGCAGGTGATACATAGAATTTCCGAAATATATTTGACCTGTGTTTATCTTTATAAAACAATACTTTTGTTGGTCTTTTGTTAAATATTTGAGTTTATTTCTAAGTATGGAATTTGTTTATTTACTCCCACTTCTACAATTTCTTAATCAGATGGGCTGAATTTTAGCTTCATGATGTTAATCAGGAAATTGTGAACGTTGTCTTTGCCCAAGCACTGGTTCAGAGTTTTATATTCTCATCTCTACTTACTTTATCACTTAATAGAAGTGCTGTATAGCTAATATCACCTCTTTCCTAAGGGTGAAGTCTTCCCATGATACCTCTATGGCATAAGCATTAAATCTCTTTTATCTAAGAGATTTAAGAGCACATTTGTTTACTGCATCAGAAATCTATACAGATGTACAATGGCCAAGAGCACTAAGCACCTAGCAAATGCCAGTCACTGAATTCAACACTTTGTATTTAGTCTAACCAATTTTTACATAAAGTCATTAAAGTAGGCATTATTAACCCTATTTAATAGGTAGAAAGCATAGATTCCAAAAACGTAAATAATTTGCTAGAAATCAATAAGAGTAAGTCATGCAAACTTGATTTGACTGTCCACAATAACAGAGTAGCAAGCAGGATGTTTTATGATTGGTGAAGCACCTTCTCATACACTGCCTCATTGAGCCAGCATCTGAAATCTATAAGGGAGGAAAGAATGATTTTATAATCACATTTTCCAACTGAGGGAGCTTAACTGGCCAGCACATACCTAGTTCAGTCATGGAGTAGAGCCCTGACTCCTGCGGCTGTTTCTTACCAGGCAACTCATAGTTCTCTCACTGCTGCAGTCAGATATCACTCCTGCATGTTCCATATCTATGTTTGGGTCTCTTTCTTCATCTAGTAAATGATGAGTTTGGCTGAACTGTCATTCTAGGTTTAACAATAGGATTATTTTCTTTCCCTCTACAGTAGAAAAAGGAGCTGACAATTGGAGAACTATCATAGCCTCTTTTTCTCTGATGAATCATTTATACATTCCTGTATAAAGCAGTGGGGGAGAGAGAAATCAACTGAGCCTGGTATGGGAAATTGGCTGTCCCAGATTCAATGACTGACTCTTCAACTAACTTATTGCATGACATTGCAAGTCCTCTTAGTCCGATGAGTCTTTGTTTCCTCAACGACCTAACCTATAAAAGGATATATGTATTTACATGTAGTGAGATTGAAGCTAAACTGGAATAGGGGCAAGTGCTTTGTTCTTTTTTAACAGCTCTTTGAGGTATAATGAACAAACAGTAAATTGCACATATTTAAAGTGCACAGTTTGATAAGTTTTGATGTATGAATACAACCATGAAACCATCACTACAATCAAGGTAGTGAAGTTACTCATCACTGCAAAAAGTTTCCTCATGCTTCTTTATATAATCACTCCCTCCTTTTCCCCCTCACAACCCCCCCCACTCAGGCAACCACTTTGTGCTGTCACTATAAACTAGCTTGAATTTTCTAGTTTTATAAATGTAATCATAAAATGTATACACCTCTATGTCTGACTTTTTTCAATCAGCATACTTGTTTTGAGATTCATTATGCGTCCAGCATGATGTTTATCTCACTAGTTTGTCCATTTTAATCACTGAGTAGTATTCCATTTTATGGAAACACTACAGTTTGTTTATCCAGTCACCTATGGATGGGAATTTGAGTTTTGTTTTATTGTTTGTTTTTGTTTTTTGGCTATTTCAAAACAGCCAAACATTTAGCTGCAGTTTATGTCGCTATGAATATTTGTATACAAGTTTTTATATTGACATTTGCTTTTTTTTCTTTTGGCTAAGTGCCTAAGAGTGGTATGGCTTGATCAAAGGATAGGTAGTTGTGTGTTTGAGTTTGTAAAAATCTGTCAAAGTGTTTTCCAAAGTGATTGTACCATTATACATTCACAACGGCAGTGATGGAAGTTCCATTCCATCCACTTCCTTGTCAATACTTAGTATGGTCAATCTTTCCTAATTAGTGATTCTAATAGTTGTGTAGTGATAATTGAGGCTTTAATTTGAATTACCTTAATAACTAATGATGTTGAGCATCTTCTCATGTGCTTAGTTGCCAAACATATCTTTTTTGGTTAAGTGTCTGTTCAAATCTTTGGCTCATTCTAATTAGGTTGTTGATTTTCTTATCATTAGCCTTTATCAGAATATACTTTATTCCAGACTCTTCATTTGCTGTCTCTTATTTGACATGATACACACATTCATGACATATTAAGAATGGTTTGAACAGGAATAAATGCAAATGCTTTTGTAAACAATAAGCTCTTAGATCAATACATGGCATTAATTATTCATTATTAGAGTCCCTTATTTTTTAAGGTTGATTATATTCTATGTAGAAATGAAGGATGAGGGCCTTACTTCCATCCACCCTACAACTTAAAATAATCTGTTTTAAATGTCCACACTCTCATGAAAGACATATTAGAATACTTCTTTATTTTCTCTTTTTTTAAGCATCAAACCAATTAAAACAGTTACAGTCTGATTTTCCTTTCACCTTTAGTTACAAAAATCATTTGTAATTTTTGTTATTGTGCCCACTTCTCATCAAAGGGAAAAAAGACTTAACAAGTGCATGCTCCTGTGTGACTACAGTGATGGACAACACTTTCTCATCTCTCTCCTGACTGAGGGATCCTTGCATCTTATCTCTGAGTTGAGCTATGCAACAGCCTCTGGTAGGCAATAAAACTTTCCAAAGGCACAGCTGCATCTTCACACTATTATGCTTTACGCATAACCACTGAGTGTTTGCAAAAACCAAGGAAATCTAAGAACTGGTTCTATGTTCATGCATGATAACCAAGAAGGGAAAGGAAAGACAGGCACAAAAATAAAGAAAGATTTAACCTCAATAAAATAACATCAATACAGATCACAATAAAGTGTAATGGGCTCCAATAGACTCAGCTCTGCTTCTTACTGGCTATTGACTTTGTCAGTTGCTTATTTTTTAGCCTTATTAGTTTTTTCGCATATGAGATGGAGCTAGTGATGATGCCTACCTCACATTGGAGTAAGGATGAAATTATGCAGAGCCTGCAAAGCACTCAATAAAGGCCTAGCACATAGTTAGTACTAAATAACTCCTGGCTTTTGAAAAAATATTATTGTCATTTTTTTATACATATTTCTCACCCTCTACTCCAATTATTTCACTTTCTGATATAAGCATGTGTGATGTGTTAAACTTTGAGATTCATTTTATTTGTCTTCTTTATGCTTATTTGAAGTGAGAGTTCACATTTATTCATTATCTGAATTTATATATTCTTTTTTCTAGAAAGAAGTAAGAAGCACTGAAAACTACTCCTCTTTACTAACTCATGAGTATTGCCCAGATCAGGACAAGCATCTGATATCATGTGGTAAATGACCTCAAAGTGCCAAGAAGATTATAAAATCAGAACCACCCGTATCCCCAAGAAGCTTGTCACTTCTATTTTGACTGGGCACCTGACGTGAAACATGACCATCACTTCCACCAAAGTCATTTGAGTTACCCTATTAGTCACAGAATCTTACTTGCAAGATTTTTAAGGGTCACCCTAAACAAAGCCTTCATTTACTATAGAAATATATATAATCAATATAATATCCCTGGTTTATGATTTTTTATTATTAGTTTGAATATTTCCAGTGGCAAGGTACTTAACTACAATCATCAAGAAATCAAATCCAGGCACATGTAAAACTATAGAGATGGATAAAGGAAAGCACTCAGTGGTGACTGAGCTCATCTTTATGGCCATCACTCAGGACCCTCATTGCAGGTCATCTTCTTTGTGGTCTTCCTGGTGGTCTACCTGATCAGTGTAGTGGAGAATGTTGGCATGATTATCCTGATCATAACAGGCATGCAACTTCACACACCCATGTATTTTTTTCTTTCCAACCTCTCCTTTGTTGACCCAGGCTACTCCTCAGCCATTGCCCCCAGGATGTTGGCTGATTTCCTAAGTAAGCACAAAGTCATCTCCTTCTCCAGCTGTGCCACCCAGTTTGCTTTCTCTGTAGATTTTGTAGATGCTGAGGGCTATGTCCTGGCGGCCATGGCTTACGGCCATTTTGTAGTCATCTGTCAACCTCTCCACTATAACACTCATGTCCAAGCAGGTCTGTTTGGCTCTCATGATGGGCTTTTACTTGAATGGACTGGTGAGTTTGGTAGCCCATACTTCCCTTACCTTCATCCTTAGTTACTGTGGTTCCAGTATTATCACCCACTTCTTCTGTGAAATCCCACCTCTCTTGGCCTTCTCTTGCTCAGACACCTACATTAGTGAGATATTTGTTACTCTTTAGTCTGTGTGGCTTCATTGAATTCAGCACCATCCTTATCATGTTCATCTCCTATGCCTTCATCCTGGTCGCCATCATCAGAATGCACTCAGCTGAAGGCCGCATTAAGGCTTTCCCCACCTGTGGGTCTCAACTCACAGGTATAACTTTCTTATATGGCACAGTAATGTTTATATGCCTGAGGCCAACATCCAGCTACTCCCTGGACCAGGACAAGTGGGCTTCTGTATTTTACACTGTTATCATCCTCATGTTGAATCCCTTGATCTACAGTCTGCAGAACAAGGACGTGAAAGCTGCTTTTAAAAAACTAATTGGGAAAAAACCTTAATTAAAAAAATGAAAATATGTTATTATAACATGTAAATGAGAGTGTTAGAAGGATTGTGACAGGAAATAGGAAATTCAAATAGCCTTCCAAGAAATAATACCCATGTTACCATCTACTTACTGAAAGAATCTTATATTTTGAAGGGATTTCTGTAATTCTTAATTCTACAATCTGAATGACATACACATTAATATTTTTGAAAAGCACTGAACAAGGTACATTCGTTTTTTGTTTTTTGTTTTTTAACAAATGAATTTTATTGATACATATTAATAAAGCATAAAATTCATCCAAAGTGTACAATCAATGACATTTGGTATAATAAAATAGTTGTACATTCATAACTTCAATCATTATTAGAGCATTTTCATTATTTCAATAATAACAGTAAACAAAAAACAGGCAAACACACAAGAAAATTCTTCACCTCTCAAAGTCTGTTTCCCCTGCTGTACATAGCTGCTATTTCTGGCTATTCTTGCACAATTATTCATTTATTTATTAAGCAGTTTTATTGAGATATATTCACATACCATAAAATCTATCTGAAGTGCATAATCAATGGTTTTTAGTAAAATCACAATGTTGTACATTCATTATTACAAAAAAAATTTAGAATTATTTTATTTCATTTTGATTTGCATTTTTCTGATGACTAATGATGTGAAGCATCTTTTCATGTACATATTGGCCATTTGAATATCTTCTCTGGAGAAATAGCTACTCAAGTCCTTTGCTTATTTATTTATTTAATTTTTTTTATTGTGGGTAAAAATCAAAATTTTCACAATATATACCAACATTTGCAAAATGATATATAAATGTATATGCATATATGTGCATTTGCTTAGAAAAATGTTATTTATGTATATATATATAAATATATTTTAAGAGGTGCTTAGAACCCAAAATATTACACAGAACACACTGGGATTTCCATGTTTTTTGTTTGTTTGTTTTACTTAAAGGTGGCTCAAATATTGATTAAAAATAGAGGCAGGAATTGATACTGGAAAATAAAACAACAGCCAGTCACTCTAAAGCAGATTTTTTCAGGGGCATGATAAATGCTAAGATCAAATGTTTAAGAATTCTATACTCTGAAAGAAAGTAAGAGAAAATTTTGTTAAATACATGGGGGAAAGGTTGGTGTAAGGGATTCAGTTCAGAATCCAGTCATTTATATATTCAGCAAAAACTTTTGCATTCTAAGTATGTGCCAGGTTCTAGAGGATACAAACCTAAGGTACGTTTTGCCAACAAGGACGCTGTTGTGTTTCCATGTACTATATTATCTCTCTGATTTTGGTGCCCCCAATAACAGCATCAAGATCTGTGCAAGGTTCAAGATCAAGATGTGGAAACAGGCTCTGGTGCTAACTAGCTGTGTGACTTTTGACAAGACCTATTTCTTTTCTATCCCTATGTCAAGAGATTGCTTTCACCTAATCATCACTGAATCCCTTTGGTCTAGTCTGTCTAATATTCAAAAGTGGAAGGCATCTGAATTTTTTCATTTTTACATGTTGATATCCCTTTAGTCTTCATGGAAACCCTAGAACATTGGGACCAGAAGAAAAATACAGGGCAGAGCAATCCCACAGGCTAATGCTAGCAAAATTGTAATGTAACAAGTTTAGTCACACTTCTCTCATTGAAAATTACCCCTATGCCTTTCCCTCTGTTCTCATCTCAATTAAACCCTAGCTTTTTCCTGGGTTTTTGAAAGTCTCCATGCTCCCCACCATAATCCCCAGATCCTTATCAAATGATAGTCTCATTACCTCTGATGTATCAGTTACAGGTAATAGAAGGGAATAGGACTCTGCATAGTCTCAAGGAAACAATTTTTTAACATTAAAAACCCCCAAATATCAGGTAAAGTAAGAGGAAAAATATTTTTTTTCCTCAAATGCGCTGAAATTCCATCACACTATCAGTTACTAATACTTAAATCAGAAATCTTTCAACAAAACCCTTCCACCAGTGCAATATAATCAAAAGTGAGGGGAAATCAATGGTTGCTGTAAAGTGCACAGCAAACGCATTCATTAAAAAAGGCACCAAAGGGAAGCGGCTGTGGCTCAATCAGTGGGGCTCCCGTTTACCATATGGGAGGCCCCGGGTTCGGTTCCCGGGGCCTCCTGGTGAAGGCAAGCCCGCCCGCACGGTGTGGTTAGCTGACCCCGCGAGCACAAGCGGCGAGGGGGGGATAAATAAAAAAAAAAATAAAAAAAAAAAAAAAAAAAAAAAAAAAAAGGCACCAAAGAGTTTTAGAGATAAAAGATCTAGGATGCACCAGGTTTTCTAATGGCTTTTACTAAACATGAGTTGTAATTGACCTGGTTCAAAATTACCCAGTTCACATGATGAATTTCTCAAAACATACCCTTAATATCACATTATGGAGAGAGAACAACCTGTGGCTAAATAGAGAGATTTGAAATCAAGCCTTTGGTTTCTATTTTGGAATGCAATGTGTAAATCATATATGTTGGGTGAAAATTAAGAAAATACAGTCTTCCTATAACATTAATTACAAACCAAGTGATGTGGATATAATTGTGTATCCAAGTTTGGACAAGTTCTTGGTTTTGGTCCATATTTTTTATGGTGGAGACCCACCGTAAGTAAGATCTCATCAAGATGTTACTTCAGTTGAAGTGTTACTCATCTGAACCAGGTTGAGCTTTAATCCAGATTACTAGAGTCCTTTAGTAGCAGAGCTAAAGTCACCTAGAGAGAGAAGCCACAAGGGGAAGCCAGAAGCCAGAAATGAACAGAACCTGGAGGAGAAGGAGGAAGACATCCCCATGGATATTGCCATATGGCAGAAAAGCCAGGAATCAAGGATCACCAGCAGCCATCCCCCAAATCCATTCTCTTCTTGAGAAAGTAACATTTTGCTGATGCATCAGTTTTGGACTTCTCCTAACCTCAAAGCCAGGAGATAATAAATCCCCATTGTTTAAGCCAACCTAATGTATGGTATTTGCTTTTGCAGCCAGGAAACTAAAGCAAGTTTTGGAACCAGGATTTGGGTGCAGCAATTACAAATACTTAAAAATATAGAAACAGCTTTAGAATCAATTAATGTGTAGAGGCTGGCAGAATTGTGAGGTGTTTGATAGAAAAAGCCTGGATTGCTTTGAGGAGACTGTTGGTGAAAATATGGACATTAAAGATATTTCCAATGAAGGCTTAGAAAGAAATGATGAATGTGTGAACAGAAATTGGAAGAAAGGCAATTCTCTTTACAAAGGGACAGAGCACTTATAAAAATTGTGCTCTGATATCAGATTGAAAGTGGAACTTATTAGCAATGAACTTGGGTAGTTAGCTGAGAAGATTTCTAAGCTAAGTGCAGAAGTTACTACCTGGCTTCTCTTGGCAGCTTATATTAAAATGCAAGAGGAAAGGGATAAGCTGAGAAGTGAACTCTTAAGCACAAAGAAACCAGAAAATGTTGGTTTGGGAAATTCCGAACCTATCCAGATAGTGTCCTCTGAGACTAGGGCCAAAGCAGCTCTCTCAAGGACCTCCCTGAGATTTCAGGAAGTGAGTCCCCAGAGGACAGGGCTCCATGTGAGCATTTAACTGAACAACCCTTTGCTAAACAGAAAGCTGAACATGGATATGATTCAGTGGACGTTAGGATTTGGAAATGCTATTATCCAAGAAGGATATGTGGAAAGTCCTATTGTCTGATGGTTTGGATCTGCCAGACCTGCATGCAAAGCCAATAAGATTTTTTTGCAAAATTGTATAAGCAGAATCGCTGCCAACCAGGACTGAAAGGGAAAGAGAAGAAATGAATTGAAAGTAGAATAACTTCAAGGGTGGAACGATGGAAGAAAATGTCTGGGCTGAAAATATCTCATTGGTTCTAGAGAGCAGACCCTCTCATATGTTTGGAAAGTGTGAGTCTGCCCCTGCTCTTGGAAAAGATAGGCCTTATACCCCATTGATCTGGCAATGTGCAGCTACTCCAATGCTTGGACTAAGTGAGGCTTGTATCCCTGATGGAGACCCCTGTCAGTATCCCAACACTGTGAGTGTTGACCCTGTACCCTGGTGATAGGGGAGTGCCTGGTCACTATGCATGGGCTTGAAAGGGGTGGGTCTTCCTCTCCATTTGGCCCCAAGGACAAAACATCAATCCATAGATGATGCTTAGCCTTTGAAATCTAAAGGAGTTTGCCCTGCTGGGTCTCAGACTTGTTTGGGACCTAAGACCCCTATTTTCCTTCCTATTTCTCCCTTCTGGAATGAGAATGTTTATGTTATGCTTGTCCCGCCATTGTATATTGAAAGCTGGGCTTTATTCCTACATTTTACAGGTCCATTAACTAGAGGAATTTTGTCCTAAGTTGGACCAAACCCATAGCTAATTTTGATGAGACTTTGTACTTAGCATTGTTACTGAAATGACTTAAAGCTTTTTGGGATGTTGTGATGGAATGGATTTATTTTTCATATAGAATAATATTCATTTGTTGTGTGCCAGTCAAAGAACAAAATACTTTATATCTCATGAAGTTCTTACAACAACCATGTGAGATAGGCGTATCTTCATTTTAAAGATGATGAAACTAAGCTTAGACAGGTCAACAAACTTGGAAAGATTAAGTGATAAAAAGAAAACTGATCCAAGGTCTGCCCTTTCCACTGTAAGTAGTGGGAAGCATCAAGCTTTGGACAATATAGAAATAAGTTCTTATCCAAATTCTGAAATTTTCTAGCTGTGTGACCTTGGGAAAATGACTCAATCCCTCTAAAGTTCAGTTTCTTCATCTATAAAATGGGAATAATAATACTTTGCTTTTGGCATTTTCCAAATGTGTAAAGTATCTGTCACATAAAAGATGCCCAATAAATATTAGCTCTTTCAATTTTTCCTTAAGTTATATGTCACTACCCACAATTATACTATCAATGTGATGCAATGTAGTGAGGAAACTAAATGTTTTGTTTTCCCTGTAGTTGGTTGTAGAAGGATGCACATGAATTTATAATGGCAAGAGAAATGAGATGGAAGTTGGATCACCTTAGACCCACTCCCAGTCCTATCAATAATTATAAATAAATCCCTTTAACATCTCTGAACTTCAGTCTGTTCATCAATAAAATGAGGACTGATATTTATACTGAATTTATCCTATGAGTTTGCTCAAATAAGAGATGAATAAATACCTTTTGTTTGAAAAGTCTTGAATTCTCTTTAATACATTAAAAAGTTATAAAAATTTTAGATGTCCAGTAATAAAATTATAACAATATTAATCATGTCAATCATGTTCAATATCATGGTCAGCAAAAATCATGTGTATTGGTGTTACCTTTAACCAAAAAAATTTAGTGATCACATACTAGGGGATATAAAATGTAAAAACGGATGCAGAACTATCTAACAGGGCAGTTGTCATAATGAGATTAAACTGAAGTTCAATTCTATTTCCTATGTTCTCAAGCTATATGATCTCAGATTATATATTTTAAACTGTCTTGGTTTACACCTCATGGAATTTACCTTTGCAGGGAGATAAGATAAAATGCAAAAACCTGTCACAGGAAATAAAAGTTCAAAAGAGAATTGTAAAAAAAGCATTGTGGGAGCTCACACTGGCTTCCACTTGGGAGGCCATTTGGGGCATGGGACAACTTGGGAGGCCATTTGGGGCATGGGACCTCCTCTTTATGGAGTAGGAAGCATCTGACTTGTCTTTGAAGCATGGATCAGAAACTAAGGTGGCAAAAAATGAGGTAGGTAAAGTCAGAGAAAGAAAACCTAATGAACAAAGGATTGGTGCAGAAGCCACCACTTAGTATCAAGGCCCCCTCATTGGCCCAGCAGGCTCAAGGCAGAAATTAATGCACTAAACCTAGAAATCAGAGAGATTGGTGGGGAGCATTCAGCTCCTGAACTCTCTGAAGGACCTCAGGGGTAGTCTTGGCATCAGAATGTGGGACCTGAGCTTCCTCCCCAGGCTGAGGCTCCAGGGACCATAAAATTTGTGGCTGATCTTGCAGCCCTGGCCACCATCCTGTCAGGTGAGGGCCTAAAGAGCTGTCACCTGGGGTGCCAGCCCAGTCTGGCTCAAAGAGTGTTGATTTGAGGGAGCCAAGGAAGCACCATCTGGAGGGCCAGGGTGCCTGGGCCTCCGCATATTCGGCCCCCAAAACCTCCATCCACTGACTGAACACTGTCATGGCTTCCTGCTTCTCGAGGCTGGAGGGACTGGGACCCCTCAGCAGAACTTTGTGTTCCTAGAGGCTAGAGGCTCTGATTCAGCCTTCAGGACCTTCCTTTTACCCCTCTACTTGCTCCAGTTTCCAGGAGTTAAGAAGAGAGACAGGTGGCAGGAGCCGGACTTCAGCAAACCAGGCCTCAGGATTGCCTCTGAAGAACCCAGCCCAGTCTACTTCCTCTCTCCCTGAAGAAGAATGTGACGCTATGACTCACTCAGATGAAGGAAGAGGTGGCTCCCTCAGTCTAGCCCAGCGGATACCATTAAGAGAAATCCGTGGGATAATACACACCACGGATGGCCATGAGTCCCACCTGATGCCCTCCCCTGCCCCTGTGGCTAGGCCCATGCCTGGCCATGTGGTACTACCTAATGACACCCTCCTTTCACCCTTTGGATGGGCTCAGCGTGTAACTTCTCCCCATCCATCAATTCTGAGCTCATATTCAGTGTTGCGCAAATAACCCAGTTCACGCCCATTCCATCGGTGCCCAGAATTCAGCAGGCCCAATAGGTGAGTGGCCTCTCCACTCAGGCCTGCCTTAAAGAGCCTGTCCTGTCCTGGGAGCAGTTTGCAGTATGGTTGTTTGAGCATGAGAGATGAGTAAGGCTGCAGGAGGGGCCTGGAAAACCACCTGTGGCTACTCCTAATGGACTCCATCCCAACTTCCAGGAGCTGAAGATGCAGCGCATCGGTATCTTGTAGCAGCTGCTGCAACAGGGGGTAGAGGGGCTGGCAGAGGGTGAGTATGCCCCCCTTAATGGAGGCTCATCTCTGGGTATGATTGAGCTGCAGCCCTTGTTGTCTGAGATTCTGAGAACCCAGAGCGCCCCAAAGCCCAATTCAGGGACTTCTCACCCTCCTGGACTGTTGCAGCCCTCAGAGGTGTATGGAGAATCACAGCTCTGCCCTGTGGTGGAGCCAGAAGAGGCCCAGCCCAGCCCTCCCATAGAGCCAGGGTCCCCAAAGTTCTGCCGTAGCAAGGAGCCTGAGGTACCAGAACCCTTGCCCCAGGAACAGCCTGAGGTTCCAGAGCCCTCCCCCCCAACAGTGCCTGAACCCCTTCATCCCAGCCCCCAGGGGAAGACTGGACCACCAGGCCTTGTCCTAGGCACGACTCTGGGGCATCAGAGTCAAGCCAACAATCAAGCTGCAGTCAGTGGGCTCCAGGGACCACCAGCCTGATCTTCTCTTCCCAACGCCCATTTTGTGCCAGCCCCCATAATGGCTCACTACAGTCTCTGAAACCCCCTATAGGCCAATCAGGCCCCAGCAGTCTGGCCCCTTGAACCCAGGCCCTGAGGCAGTGCCTCACAGCATGTCTGACCACCATCCACTGCTTCCACGAGGCCCGCCTGGATGATTAATGTGCCTTTTACACCAGTCGAGCACCTATCTTAGGGCTCACCTGGGTCTGCACCAAACAAGTGGCCACGTTACTTGAAAGGCAGGATGCCCTGTGTTTTATTCCAGTTGGTTCTACTGCCCCTCATGGCTTTCCGTCGTGAAGCACCCACCTCGACCTACTCCTGCCTTACCTTGCTCCTTCTTTTTAGCCCTTATTTATTGTTGGCTCCCTCCCCCATGGGATTGAGAGCTGACAAATTTGTGTTTCAATAAAGTATCTGAAGTGTCAAAAAAAATAAAACACCTATTATGAGGTGTTGGGGATTGAATTATATACCCCAAAAAAGACATTTTCAAATCTTAATCCACACTACTGTGGGTAAACTCATTTGAAAATAGAACTTTTTAAAGATATTATTAGCTATGGTGTAGCCAAATTGATTCAGGGTGGGTCTTGATCCCTATGACTAGAGGTCTTAAAAATAGAGCAAATTCTGATGTAGTCATTCAGAAGACAGAAATCAGGAGAATCCAGCAGTAAGTGGAAACCAGAATAGTAGTCGCACAGAGAGAAAGATTACCATGAGATGGCATACAATGGTGTGGTTTCTTTTAAGGGGGCTTGGGTGAAACTCTTACATTTTAGCCCCATGACTGGTCTTTTCTCAGGGAGGGAAATCAAGCTGAAGACCCTTTCTTCAATCTCTGCCTTGGAGAGGATGTCTGAAACTATTAGAGTTTAAGATTTCTTAACTTCCCTAACTAAGAAGCTATGAAATTACCAATGTCTTTTGCTTGTTATTCCAGACACTCTCCCCTAAATCACCTGCTTGGAATTATTTCTCCTCGTTTCCCTTGACCCACCAGATTCTACTGTAAAACTATTTCTTCAATGGCCCTTAAATTTTCTCACCTCAGTATCCAAATTCTCTCCCTTCTCCACTCTATGCTTCCTTGACAGACCCAAATCCATGTCTTGGAATGTCCAAACCTTTCCCTTCTTTCAAATACCAGCTTAAATACCCCTCATCAAAAATACCACTCTCTGATCTACTGGACTGATAGAAAACTCTCTCCTTTGAATAGCAAAAATCCCTTCATTTTTAACTTCTTATATAGTTGTGTGTGTCAAGATTATAGTTGTGAATGTGTAAATACATTAAAGGAAGATGAGATATATCTGGGTTTCCCTTATCATAATAGTGAACTCATAATGGACTCGATAGATGTTTGTGAAAATATGAGAAGTACTGTATGTTGACTGTACTGTTTCAAAAAGCTACAAGCACTACAGAAGTGCACAGCTATCTGAGGGACATGCCCAGGGACAGTACAACTGAGCTCTGGAAGCAGCTGTGTTGTAATCTCTGTGTTTAATTCTGTTGGATCAGGTGGAAATGAAAACACTCTTCTTCACCAGATCTGGCTTTAGTAGACTGAACCAGGAGCTCATAACAAAATCAACACCATGAATAAGATGTATGGACAACATGTGAAATTCTACATTTCCAGCCTCATTCCCAGACATTTCCTTCCATATCTCACCTTCCAGAATTCCAAGCCACATTGAAGTCAAGTGCACCATTCTTTTTATTTTTTTGCTATACTAATCCCTTTGCCACAAACTAAAACATATGCATCTGAATGTAATCACTCCCTCAATCAACTCTGAGAATTTGAGATAGGTTCATTGTTTTAGCCTCAATCCTGGAATTAATAAGTAATCAACATATATTCATTGGACAAATGAATGATCATGCTCTGCTATATAAGAGAACTACCAGAAGCTAGTCCCAATTCTGGGACCTACTGAACATAAGTATGAGCTATCTGGGATAGATAGGGCAGCATTCTTAGGCCAGTTTTCTTAAGATGATGAAATAAGAGTTACAGATGGCTCACTGGCATGCCTGTGTTCACTTAGTTTAGAAGTATTTGTGCTGGGATTATAACTAATTGCTTCTGTTTCATAGTCCAGTACTTTGTAGAATAGTAAAATATACAGCATTGTAGAAAGTGACAGGTATGATCAAATCTAGGGAAGATACATGGGAAATTTCTATAAAGGACAGGATTCATGACTGCCTTCACTCTGGTGATTGGATTAGATTCATAGTTAAGATATAAACAGGCTTTACTGTGAAGCATTTGTTGAAAGACCCATATTTTCCTGTGACCACTGTGAGCTGAATTTCTGCAAGGTCAAGAGGGCTACAAGAGTCACCATAACATAAATAAGTAGAGGAAAAGAAGCAAAACAGGATATGATATCGAAGAAGCAGTTCAGGTTATAGATGATGCTGAAAAGATGGAACAATATAGTATAATTAGTTTCGCCATGACTTTATTCCATTTGGGCATATTACAATCCTCATAATTATGAACTGAGATACTAATATACTTTTTTCACTCCAGGCTAAGAGATACTCATATACCATGGTACTGTTTATTAGGCCTGTGGTGACTATGCATTTTATTCAGTTTCTCCTATCTTCTATTCCTATAGTGAAACATTAAACACTTAAACATTGTATTATTTTCTTTATAATTAACCAATCAAACCAAAAAGTGAAAATAAACATACAATCCAGAAGAAATTTTGACAGGTTTATCACAAAAATATTATCAGAAAGGATGGGTAGATAATAGGCTAGATAGATAGATAGATAGATAGATAGATAGATAGATAGATAGATAGATATAGATATAGATAATTTGAGATTATCTAATCCAACAACTGTCTCATTTTGTAAATGAAGGAACTGAAGTTTATAAAAATAAATGATTTCTCCAACCTGGTACAGTAACTAGAATTTTGGAAATATAATTTAATTTTTCACATTCTAAATATAGTATTTTATAATATACATTATCACTTACCAATCAGGCACTGGGAAAATATAGTTTAGATCAATTGTTAGTTCTCTAATTGTTTTACTTATTGTAGGAAATACTTTTATTTAAAAATGAACAATCCAAAATAACTGGTTAGTATATTTCCTAGCCATATGGTTTTCATGTTGCCATAGTCTCAAACAAATATAGAGAGGAAATTATCCCAATTGGACATTTGATTTGTAGAGCCAATGATCATTCAGTTTACTATCTTTTGTATTAGTATTATAATCAATTGTTCTTTGTTCTAACAGTGATTATAATCTACAGTATAGAGAATTATCAGCTAAAGTTCTTCAAAATACCTTATTTTCCTTTTATCTCAAAAGAAGCAAACATAGGGAAGAAGAGAACTCTTGCTTTAAGAGATCTAGATGATACTTAGTAAAGGGCCTGGGCTAACTGTTTTGCATTATTTTTTCTAGTTCACCCAACTACAAATTTGTTGATCAAAAAACAGATTGATCAAAATGAACTGACTTGGTTAGAAATTGGTCTTAGTGGGTAAATCATTACAAAAGCAAATATTCATTTCTACTTGTTCTACCGATTTTGGCTAAGTATGACTTTAGTGAGGATAGTTTTGAAATTTTTGTCTATACTTTAAATTATTTCACTCATGTTTAGAAGTTGAGAACAGGATAGGTTGGTAAATTTCCTGAACCAAAAAATAGCTTTTCCATTTGTACATACATTTAAGTATTTTGTATTTCTGTTCAAAGCTATTTTAATGTATATTTCTAATTTATATTAAGCCAACTATGCTTATCTTTCATACTTGAAAATGTTTGGGAGAATTTTAAATAATTCCTTTGGCTTTATATAAATTCCTAGAAGAAAATTGATCAGAAGTATATGTTTCTGATTCTAAAATTCATGTATTTAATCAAATATACAAAATGGCAAGTCATTTGTATATCAAGGTAAATATTCAAAATAAAAAGTACTATGTAGCAAATTTAACTAGTTAATGACTTTGCTTTTTATTTTTAAATCCATTTTAAGTCATTGATGTCTACTTTATTTCATCAGAGCCACTTCATTTCCAGTTTATGTAATACCTTCATATTTAGTTAGAAGAAAATGGTTGAATTTTCAATGTTAGGTATCTCTGAAAGGTGAATTACAATATTTTTAAAACTCTGATTTGTAAAACAAAAAGTGAGAACAACTTTAGATGTAATTCAATTCTAATTTTAATATCACAGCAATTCTCTAGGCCTTATTTAAACATCTACTCTAAGTATATTAATACTAAGTTAGATTTTGTTATTCTCTTAATTCAAAGAAGAATTGCTTTTAGATATACTTGTTTTAATTTGCTAAAAGCTGCTGGGGGCAATATACCAGAATTGGGTTGGCTTTTACAATGGGAATTTATTAGGTTAAAAGCTTACAGTTTTGAGGCTGTGTAAATATCCAAATCAAAGCATTATCAGAAGGGCTGTCTCACCAAAGGTTGCCTGCTGGTGATCCTGGAATCTTGCCACATGGCAATGCACAATGTTGTTTCTACTAGTCTCTGCCTTCTCCATGCTCACTTTCTCCCTGAGCTCAACTATAGTTGATTGGGCACATGGTTGGGTCTGCTCATCTCTCCCTCTCTTCTGGAACTTTTTGGTTTAGCTTTGGGCTTCTCTGACAATGGCTTCTCTCTCTTTCCCAGTTTCATTAACAAGGAGTTTTCTCTCTGTCACTGCAACTTTTTCCCTGTATCTGCAACTTTGCTAGTTGTCCTTTTATAAAGGACTCCTGTAAGAGAATTAAGACCCACCCTCAGGAATAAGACACGGGAATCTCTTCTCCTCCAGAAAAATAGCTAGAGTTCAGGCTGAAACAGCCCCAAAAAAGATCTTCTAGGCCTTAGTACCACAAGTGAGGACTGAACACCACCCAGACGAGAGAGAGACAAAGGAAGGAAATTGCGAAGACAGAACGACAGAACCGTGAGTTGAAACCTACAGCTGCTGCCGGTACCCACCCCAACACTAAAGACGCTTTAGAATTTTTGGGCCTCTGCAGACTACAGACAAAGGGGCTTTCAGGGATATACCTCTCCTGGAAAGGGGAAAGAGAGGGATGCAGCCTAAGGCTGACTCAGCTTTTGACTCACAAATTTGGTCTGCTGTGTCCCAAGAACACTTCCAGGCCTGGTAGTGCTGTGCCATTGTTTGCCTTGGAGCCTGCAAGGGGCTAAAGATATACAACCCTCCCAATCTCCTCCTTTACTAACAGGGACTGATTGTTGAGGACTCAGAGGGGAGTGGAAATATTGCCAAGCCAGGGGAAAAGGGGAAGGGGCTGTCAGAGAGGGTTGGAGAACTGTCTCAGAGAAAGTTTGAATTACAAGCCTCCTAGCCTTGTTTTGCAGCAAATACACTCCAACCAGGCATTGAACTGAGCTCTTCCAAAGAGCACCATCTCCTGGTAGACCAAGGAAGTGAACACAAGAAAATTTAAAATAAATAGAAAAAGCTTTGTCCAGCCTCTATAGCCTCGCTGCCCAAGGCCTTAGAGTGCAACTCTACAACCAATTACTGGGTACAGTGCCCAGTTTTGAGCAACCTGAAGGATAATCCTAACAGTCCAGGTTGAGCCAAAAATCAAAAAGCAGTGGTAACCCACAGCCTCCTGTCACTAAATCCTTACAAAAGAGAAAGAGATTGAGCATCTGAGTAAACTACATCCTAATCAGATGCCTAGATATCAGGAAAAAATTACAAGCCATATTAAGAAAATAGAAGATATGGCCCAAGAAAAGTAACACATCAAAGCCCCAGAAGAGATACAGAATTTGAGAGAACTAATCAGTGATATGCATACAAATTTCCAAAATCAAATTAATGAGTTGAAAAGCAATATAGTTAAAGAAATAAATGACTTCAAGAAGACATTGAGTGAACACAAAGAAGAATTTGAAATCCTGAACAGAAAACTAACAGAGCTCACAGGAATGAAAGACACAATAGGCAAAATCAAAACACATTTGAGGCATACAACAGCAGACTCGAAATGATAGAAGAAAGAATAAGTGATACCAAAGACAGAACATCTAAAATTGAAGAGAGAAAATAACACAGAGAGAAAAGAATGGGGAAAAAAACGAGCAGGGGCTTGGAGAGTTGAATGACAACACAAAATGCAACAACATACATGTCATGGGAGTTCCAAAAAGGAGAAGAGAAGGGAAAAGGGACAGAAAGAGTATTTGAGGAAATAATAGCTGATAACTTCCCAACTCTCATGAAAGAAATGAACTTACATGTCCAAGAAGCACACCATACCCCAATCAGAATAGATCCAAAGAGACCTACTCCAAGACACATATTACTCAGAATGTCAAATGTCAAAGATAAAGAGAATATTCTCAGAGAAGCAAGGGAAAAGGAAACCATCACGTACAAGTTGCATCCAGTAAGAGTTAGCGCAGATTTCTCTTCAGAAACCATGGAGGCAAAAAGACAGTGTTATAATACAATTAGGAAACTGAAAGAGAAAAACTGCCAGCTGTGAATTCTTTATCCAGCAAAACTGTCCTTCAAATATGAAGGTGAGTATAAAATATTTACAAACAGAAACTAAGAGAGTTTGCAAAAAAGGATCAAACTTTGCAGGCAATATTAAAAGAAGCCTCAGAACCTGAAAGAAAAAGACAGGAGAGAGAGGCTTGGAGGAGAGTATAGAAGAAAGAAAGTCAGAAAGGATATCCAAAAGAGTGAAAAGACCAATGAAAATAAGATGACATATGAAAACCAAAGAATAAAATGGAGGAAATAAACAGTGCATTTACAGTAATATCATTGAATGTGAATGGTTTAAACTCCCCAACCAAAAGATACAGGCTGATAGAATGGATTAAAAAACAAACAAACATGAGCCATCCATATGCTCCTTACAAGAACCTCACCTTTGACCCAGGGATACAAGCCAGCTGAAAGTGAAAGGTTGGAAAAAGATACTCCACGTGAATAGTAACCAGAAAAGAGCATGAGTAGCTATACTAATATCAGACAAAACAGACTTTAAATGCAAATTATCTATAAGAGATACAGAAGAACATTATATATTAATAAAAGGGGCATTCCACCAGGAATATCATAAATACCTATGCATCTAACAAGTGTGCCCTAAAATACATGAGACAAACTCTGGCAAAACTGAAGGGAGAAATAGACATTTCTACAGTAGTCACTGGAGACTTCAATACCCCACTCACATCATTAGACAAAACAACAAGACAGAAGATCAACACGGAAACAGAGAACTTTAACAATATTATAAATAAGTTAGATCTAACAGACATATATAGAACATTGCATCCAAACTCAGCTGGTTATAGATTCTTCTAAAGTGCCCATGGATCTTTCTCCAGGATAGACCACATGTAAGGTCACAATGCAGCTATCAATAAATATAAAAAGATTGAAATTATAAAGCACCTTCACAGATTACAATGGAGTGAAACTGGAAATGAAATAATAGACAGGAAAAAGTAAATTTACAATGTGTGGAGGCTGAACAATACACAACTAAATAATTAGTGGGTCAAAGAAGAAATTGCAATTGAAATCAGTAAATATATTGAGGCAAATGAAAACAATAACACAACATATGAAAACTTATGGGTTACAGTGAAGACAGTCTTGAGAAGGAAATTTATAGCCCTAAAGGCCTATAATAAAAAAAGAAGAAAGAGCTAACCTCAAAGATTTAATTGAATAACTAAAAAAAACTAGAAAAAGAACAGCAAACCAATCCCAAAGCAAGCAGA
Organism: Tolypeutes matacus; assembly: GCA_026826555.1. NCBI lineage: Eukaryota > Metazoa > Chordata > Mammalia > Cingulata > Chlamyphoridae > Tolypeutes > Tolypeutes matacus. Next base: position 1,162,991 of record JAKSZT010054389.1, read on the forward strand.
AAGAAAGAAATAATAAAGATTGGAACAGAAATAAATGAAAATGAGAGCAACAACAACAAAAAAAGTAGAGAAAATCAACAAAACCAAAAGCTGGTTCTTTGAGATCAATAAAATTTACAAACAGTTAGCTAGACTAACAAAGAAAAAAGAGAGAAAATGCAAATAAATACAATCAGAAATGAAAGGGGGGAAGTTACAAATGACCCCATAGAAATAAAAAGAATCATAAGAAGATATTATCAGAAACTATATGCCAACAAACTAGACAATCTAGATGAAATGGAAAATTCCTAGAAATGCACAACCAACCTACACTAATGCTACAAGTAATACAAGAGCTTAATATTTAAGGAGATTGAATCCATCATCAAAAATCTCCCAGCAAAGAAATGTCCAGGAACAGATGGCTTCATAGGTGAATTCTACCAAGCATTTCAGAAAGAATTAATATCAATCCTGTTTAAACTCTTCCAAAAAATTGAAGAGGAGGAAAAATTACCCAATACATTTTATGAAGCCAAAATCACCCTAATACCAAAGCCAGATAAAGATTCTACAAGGAAAGAAAATTACAGGCCAATTTCTCTAATGAACATAGATGCAAAACTCCTCAACAATATACTTGCATATTGAATCCAACAGCATATCAAAAGATTTATACATCATGACCAAGTGGGATTTATTCCTGGTATGCAAGGCTGGTTCAACATAAGAAAATCAATCAATGTAATACACCACATTAACAAATTTAAGGGAAAAAACTACATGATCAGATCAATCAATGCAGAAAAGGCATTTGACAAAATCCAGCATTCTTTTTTGATAAAAACACTTCAAAAGAAAGTGTTTTTAAAGAAAAAAAAGGAAAATTCCTCTATATGATAAAAACCATATATGAAAAACCCACAGTCAACATCATACTCAATGGGGAAAGGTTGAAAGCTTTGCCTCTAAGAGAACAAGAGAAGAAAAAAAATTTTAAAGGCATCAAATAGGAAAAGAGGAAGAAAAATTCTCACATGTTTGTGGAAGTACTTAGAAACTTCTGAAGTATCCAAAACAAAGATACCTGAGCTAACAAATTAGTTCAGCAAAGTGGCAGGATACAAGATCAACATGCAAAAATCAGCAATGTCTTTATACACTAGCACTGATTTCCTCCTGAGGAGGAAATTGGGGGGGGGGGGGATTCCATTTTCAATAGCAACAAAAAAACTCAAATACCTGAGAGTTAATTTAATCAAACAAGTACAGGACCTATATACAGAAAACTACAAAACAATGCTCAAAGAAATTTAAAAAGACCTAAACAAATGGAAAGACATTCCATATTCATGGATTGGAAGAATAAATATCACGAAGATGTCGATCTTACCTAAATTGATTCATAGATTCAATGCAATACCAATCAAAATCCCAACAGCTTACTTTACAGAATTAGAGAAGTCAATTACCAAATTCATTTGGAAGGGTAAGTGTACCTGAATAGCCAAAAGCATTCTAAAAAAGAAGAACGATGTGGGAGGAATTTCACTGCCTGACTTTGAAAAATATTACAAAGTTACAGTGGTCAAAACAACATGGTACTGGCATAAAAATAGACACATCAATCAATGGAATAGAATTGAGAACTCAGAAATAAACCCTCACCTATACAGTCAACTGGTTTTTGACAAACCTACCAAGTCCATGTTAATGGGACAAAACAGTCTCTTCAACAAATGGTGTTGGGAGAACTGGATATCTATAACCAAAGGAATGAAAGAGGACCCCTACCTCATACCCTATACAAGAATCAACTCAAAATGGATCAAAGATCTAAATATAAAAGCCAGGACCAAAAAACTACTAGAAGGTAATGTAGGAAAACATCTTCAAAACCTTGTAGTAGGTAGGGGTTTCTTGGACCTTACACCCAAAGCCCGTGCAACAAAAGAAAAAATAGATAAATGGGACCTCCTCAAATTAAACACTTTTGTACCTCACAGGACTTTGTCAAAAGGGTGAAAAGGCAGCCAACTGAAAGGGAAAAAATATTTGGAAATCACATATGTGATAAGGTTTTAATACCCAGCATATAAAAAGAGATGTTACAACTCAACAATAAAAACACAACCGACCCAACTAAAAAATGGGCAAAAGACTTGAGTAGACATTTGTCTTAAGAAGAAGTACAAATGACAGAAAAAACACGTGAAGAAATTCTCAACATTACTAATGATTAGGGAAATGCAAATCAAAATTACAATGAGATATCATTTCACACATATCAGAATGGTTACTATTAAAAAGACAGAGAGGAGGAGGCAAGATGGCGTTAGTGTTAGGAGGCCGCACACTGCAAGCTCACAGAGCAAGGTGGATTGTGGACGGGGTCCTGCCTGGGGGTCTGTGCTCTGCACGCATGGAGTGAGAAGCTTGGGACATCTATCTGCGCGGATCGGCGGCGTGGACCCAACGGTGGAGATTCGTGAGTTTTGAGGCCGCCGGTGGACGTTGGCACAGGTGGCTGAGCCCCGCGGTTAGGGAAAAAAAAATAAAACGGCCATTTGGAGCCACGGGTGGGGCAAAAAAGTTTTATTTTCTGGGGATCTGGCTGCCTGGCGCCCCTTGGACCTTGTGTGAACAGAGCAAACGAGCTAATCAGCACCCAGTGAACTGGAGGGGGGCTTTTGGTCGGGCAATGAAGCTGATTTCCCTAGCCACCCAGGGATAAGACCCGGGCTGCTGCGGAGCCAGGAGGAAGGGACACTTCCCAAAAAAGGGAGGGTTCGGTTGGGAGACAGGGAAGGGTATTTTATATTTTTAGACATTGATCTGGTTGCCTGCACCGCCCCATAGCTTTGGGGAGCAGATAAGCCGACCTGAAGCAGCATCACGCTGAGAGCAGACCCGAATCTGCACTCAAACTGATTTACTGAGCAGCCCGGTGACGCTGGAGCTCGGCTCCAGAAGGGGCGGAATCCGCCATCTTTAGCACTCCTCACTGACTAACATCAGAGCTTCAGCTAACCTGGGGAGTCCGGAAAGTTGGACGTGCTTGATTAATTTCCACGGGCCCAGCTAGGGTCCCTTCTGTAAGGGGGTTGGTCTAGAGGAGGAATTATTTTGGGTCCTGCATTTGGTTAAAAAAATAAAAATTAAAAAAAAAAAAAGTGAGGTCACCTCAACAAATGAAAAATAAATTCTTTTTAATTAAGTTTAATAGCTAAAAGCTGTTTCAGGACCTGCATATAGAACCCTGTGGGGAAATTCACTGATAAACACAAGTAGGCAGGAAGGATCCACGTGGACCCTAGGGGAATCATTGACCCCCCTTAGCTCTGTTTGACTGCTTGCCTGTGTGGATCTTTGGTTTCTCTCTGTTACTTTCTGGTCTATTGCTATTATTCCCGTTTTCCTCCCCCCTTCCTTTTTCCTTCTATTTTTTTTTTTTTAAATAGGTGCTGCAAGCTGGTCGCTTCTTCGCTGGGCTTCTTATTCACTAATTTCCCACTCGCTGTATATATTGATTCTGTATTACAAACTACCGCTTATCCTTCCTGCATCTTTCTGCCTTCTGTCTTCTGTTGTGGCTCTTAGAGACAACATTTTTTCATAGGCCCACAACTTAAGGGTGTCAATTTCTATCCCATCTATTTTGTTTTCTTCTTCTTCTTTTTTCTTTTTCTTTTTATTAGTATTAACTCTTTCCTTTCAGACCTTTCTCTACTATTTCTCTCCCTCCTCAAAATTCTAGCCTTCTAAATCACTGTATATATATATATTCCTCCATTTGTTTTCCCAGTCCATTGTAGGAACTCCATATTTTTTCCTAGTACTCTACACTGCCTACACAAGTTAAATATTCATCTCATTAAGTCTCATTTTGCCCCTCTTCTAACTTTTATCAATATTTCTATTATCCTGCTGCCTTCCTTACATCTTTTGATTCCTCTGGCCCTAACCTTTTGCCTTCAAGGGAACATAGAAAGAAGTAAGGAAATAAAATAAGAAGAAAAACTGCCAAAGAGAAAACTTAACTCACACGCAGAACCAACAGCTAAATAAAATTCTAGAGCATAGAGAAAAGCTAATCAACTGAACAAACCCATCAAGATAATATGATGACCAGAGGGCAACAGAAAAATACAAATGACTCTGAGAAACTGGAAAATATGGACCAGTCCAGTGCACAAAATAAAAACCAGGAAGCAATGCAGTACATCGAACAACTAATCAAAGCTATCCAAACAAATATCATGGACCAATTTAAAGAACTGAAGGAAGAGATTAAGGATATAAAGAAGACACTGGGAGAACATACTGAAGAAATAGCTAACACACCTAAAAAGGTAATGGATATGATGGCGAACAAAGACAAAAGTCAAGAAATGAAAAGACGCTGTACTCACATGGCAGCAGAATTGAACAGGCAGAGGAAAGAATTAGTGATATGGAAGACAATACACTTGAAATCAAAGAGATTGTAGAAAAGATAGACAAAAAGATAGAAAAAATCCAGTATGGTCTCAGGGAATTAACCGATAATGCAAGATGCACAAACATACGCATTATGGGCATCCCAGAAGGAGAAGAGAAGGGAAAGGGAACAGAAGGAGTGTTGAAGGAAGTTATGGCTGAAAACTTCCCAACTCTATTGAGAGAGATGGATGTGCAGATCCAGGAAGCACAGCGCACCCCAAATAGTATAAATCCCAACAGGCCAACTCCAAGACATATACTTGTCAAACTGTCCAATGCTCAAGACAAAGAGAAAATACTCAAGGCAGCAAGAGAAAAGAGAACCATCACATACAAGGGAAGCACAATAAGATTAAGTGCTGATTTCTCAGCTGAAACCATGGAGGCAAGAAGACAGTGATATGACCTAGTCAAAACACTAAAAGAAAAAAACTTCCAGCCACGAATTCTCTATCCAGCAAAATTGGCATTCAAAAATGATGGAGAGTTCAAAATATTCACAAATAAATAGCAATTAAGAGAGTATGTCAAGAAGAAACCAGCACTTCTAGAAATACTAAAGGAATCTCTACAAGTTGAAAGGAAAAAACAAAGGAGAGAGAGTTGGAGGAGAGTATAAAAACAACTGAAAACTCAAAAAGAGAAACAAAAAAACATATGACATACATTAACCCAAAGAAAAAATGACTGAAGTATGAAATTCGTTATGAGTAATAACACTGAATGATAATGGATTAAATTCACCAATCAAAAGACACAGACTGGCAGAATAGATAAGAAAATATGATCCATCTATATGCTGTCTACAAGAAACCCACCTTCGGCCCAGGGATTCAAGGAGGCTGAAAGTGAATGGCTGGAAAACCATTTTACAAGCTAACAATAGCCAAAAAAGGGCAGGAGTAGCTATTCTAATATCAGACAAAATAGACTTTAAATGCAAAACTATTGTAAGAGACAAAGATGGACACTACATATTAGTAAAAGGAGTAATCTCTCAAGAAGAGAGAACAATCATCAACATTTACGCACCTAATCGAGGTGCCTCAAAATACGTGCGGCAAACTCTGGAAAAACTAAGAGGAGAAATAAATTCCTCTACAATTATAGCAGGGGACTTCAACACACCACTATCATCATTAGACAGAACATCTAGGCAGAGAATCAATAAAGAAACGAAGGCACTCAACAATACATTAGAAGATTTGGACTTAATAGACATATACAGAACACTACACCCAAATACAGCGGGATTTACATTCTTCTCCAGTGCACATGGAACATACTCCAAAATAGACCACATGCTAGGCCACAAAACAACACTCAATGAATTCAGAAAGATTGAGATTATACAAAGTAATTTCTCTGACCACAACGGAATGAAGTTGGAAATCAATAAGGGCCAGAGAAACAGGTTAGGCACAAGGATATGGAAGTTAAACAACACACTCTTAGACAAACAGTGGGTCAAAGAGGAAATTTCAAAAGAAATCAGTAACTACCTTGAAACTAATGAAAACAACAACACAACATATCAAAACCTATGGGATGCAGCGAAAGCAGTCCTGAGAGGGAAGTTCATAGCCATAAATTCATATATTAAAAAAGAAGAAAGAGCTAAAATTGAAGACCTAACTGCACACTTGGAGGAATTGGAAAAACAACAACAAACTAAACCTAAAGGAAGTAGAAAACAGGAAATAACCAAGATTAGAGCAGAACTAAATGAAATAGAGAATAAGAAAGCACTGGAAACTATAAACAAAACCAAAAGCTGGTTCTTCGAGAATATCAACAAAATTGACAAACCCTTAGCCAGACTAACAAAGAAAAGAGAGAACAGATGCAAATACATAAAATAAGGAATGAGCAAGGGAATATCACTACTGACTCCACAGAAATAAAGAGTATCATAAGAGGATACTTTTAAAAATTATATGCCAACAATAATGACAATTTAGAGGAAATGGACAAGTCTCTAGAAACCCACAAACAGCTGACATTGATGAAAGAATAAATAGATGAAGTCAACAGCCCAATTACAAGTAAAGAGATAGACTCAGTCATTAAAAACCTTCCAACGAAGAAGAGTCCAGGACCAGATGGCTTCACAGCTGAATTCTACCAAACATTCCGGAAAGAGCTAACAGCAATTCTACTTAAGCTCTTCCAAAAAATAGAAGTAGAAGGAATACTACCTAACTCATTCTATGATGCCAACATTACCCTAATACCAAAACCAAATAAAGATACCACAAGAAAGGAAAATTACAGACCAATTTCTCTAATGAACCTAGATGCTAAAATCCTTAACAAAATTCTTGCTAATCGCATTCAACAACATATCAAAAGGATTATACACCATGACCAAGTGGGTTTCATCCCAGGTATGCAAGGATGGTTCAATATAAGAAAATCAATCAATGTAATACACCACATAAACAAACTGAAAGAAAAAAATCACATGATCATCTCTATAGATGCAGAAAAAGCATTCGACAAAATACAGCACTCTTTCCTCATAAAAACACTACAAAAGATAGGAATAGATGGAAACTTTCTGAAAATGATAAAGGGTATATATGAAAAACCCAAAGCTAACATCATTTTCAATGGTGAAATCCTAAAAGCCTTCCCTCGTAGATCGGGAACAAGACAAGGATGCCCACTATCACCACTCCTATTTAACATTGTCTTAGAAGTACTTGCACAAGCACTGAGACAAGAAAAGGACATAAAAGGCATCCAGATTGGAAAAGAAGAAATAAAAATTTCATTATTTGCAGATTACATGATCCTATACATAGAAAGCCCTGAGAAATCGACAACAAGGCTTCCAGAACTTATAAAGGAGTTCAGTAATGTTGCAGGCTATAAGATCAATGCTCAAAAATCAGTAGCATTTCTGTACAACAATAACCAGCAAACTGAGGAGGAAATCAGGAAAAAAATACCATTTTCAATAGTAAACAAAAGAATCAAATACCTGGGAATGAATTTAACTAAAGATGTAAAGGACTTATATACAGAAAACTACAAAACACTGTTAAAGGAAATCAAAGAAGACTTAAATAAATGGAAAAATATTCCCTGTTCATGGATGGGAAGACTAAACATCATCAAGATGTCTATCCTACCCAAACTAATCTACAGATTTAATGCAATCCCAATAAAAGTCAACACTATATTTTTTAAGGAACTGGAAAAACTAACCACAAAATATATTTGGAGAGGCAAGAGGCCCCGAATTGCCAAAGATATATTGAAAAAGAAAAATGAAGTTGGAGGTATCACATTACCTGAATGTAAAACGTACTACAAAGCTACAGTGTTCAAAACAGCGTGGTATTGGAACAAGGCTAGACCTACTGACCAATGGAACCGGATTGAGAGTTCTGATATAGATCTTCGCATATACAGTCATCTGATATTTGACAAGGCCACGAAACCCACTCAGTTGGGAGAGAGTGGCCTCTTTAACAAGTGGTGCTTGGAGAACTGGATATCCATATCCAAAAGAATGAGAAAAGAATACCATCTCACACCTTATACAAAAATCAACTCAAGATGGATCAAAGATCTAAATATAAGAGCCAAAACCATAAAAACCTTGGAAGATAATGTAGGGAAGCATCTACAGGACATTGTAATAGGAAATGGTTTCATGAACTTCACAGCCAAAGCACGAGCAGCAAGAGAAAAAATTGATAAATGGGATCTCCTCAAAATTAAAAACTTCTGCACCTCTAAGGATGTTATTAAGAAAATAAAAAGGCAACCTACCCAATGGGAAAAAATATTCGGCAACCATATATCTGATAGGAGCCTAATATCCTGCATATATAAAGAAATCCTTCACCTCGAAAATAAAAGGACAAACAACCCATATAAAAAATTGGCAAGTGACCTGAAAAGACACTTCTCCAAGGAAGAAATACAAATGGCTAAAAAGCACATGAAAAAATGCTCAACATCACTTGCTATCAGGGAAATGCAAATCAAAACTACAATGAGATACCATCTTACACCCATCAGAATGGCAGCTATTAAAAAAACAGGAGACACTAAATGTTGGAGAGGATGTGGAGGAATAGGAACCCTCATCCACTGCTGGTGGGACTGCGGTATGGTCCAGCCACTGTGGAGGACAGAAAACTAGCAATAGAACTTCCATATGATCCAGCAATTCCACTGCTGGGTATATACCCAGAAGAACTGAAAACAAAAATACAAACAGATATATGCACACCAATGTTCATAGCGGCATTGTTCACCATTGCCAAAAGTTGGAATCAGCCCCAGTGCCCATCAACAGACGAATGGATAAGCAAAATGTGGTACATACATACAATGGAATATTACTCAGCTGTAAGAAGGAACAAAGTGCTAACACATGGAATAACGTGGATGAATCTTGAAGACCTTATGTTGAGTGAAGCAAGCCAGGCACTGAAGGATGAACATTATATGACCTCACTGATCTGAACTGAGGAAAGTGAGCAGTCTCTGAGAACCATTGTCTGAAAGATAGGTTAACAAATGAGAGTAAGAGAAGAGCAGGCTTTGAGCCATCACCCATATGGACATAATCTAAGGATAGAGTGTGGTTGCATGTTGGGGGATGGGGCAGATGAGTGGTGGTGTTCCTGGGTTTGGTGGTGCAGCACTGGGGGGTGGGTGGATTAGGAAGGGCTGGTTCAAATCCCCAGGGCATGTAAATGTGAATCTTGACATTCCATGGGTTGGGAGAGGGGGTTATCACGGGCCCTGGGGGGCTGGGGAGAAGGGAACAGTCAAGATCTAATGGGTTGTTTGGTGGTCATGGGGAAGGTTTTTCATTACCTTACAGTAATGGACACAGGACATGGTAAATATCATCAAAATTATTAAACTGTATCATCTAAATTGTAAACTATAATGTAAATCACTGACAATGTTTAGTTGCTATATTTTGCTATCTGCATAACAGTTATAACAATGCTAGCAACCAAAAAAAGGGGGGGGAGTTAATATGGGGTGGGGAAGGGGGCTGGTTTGGTATCTGGGAGTCTTCGGCACTCCGTGTGTGACTTTGCTGTGACCTAAAACTTCTTTGAAAATTAAATGAAAAATTGGGAGACAATGGGGATTGAGAGGAGAAAGGTGTCATGGCACACCAGACATCCGATAACACAGTGATAAAGGGAAGGAAAAAAGGAAAAAAAGAAAAGTGAATGGAAAAAAAAATGAATTTTTAAAAGGCATTTCCTTTGCTTTTTTGCCCATTTTTTGAATGTCCCAATCCACTAATTATATTTTATTTTGTTTTGTTATTTGTTTGATTATTTGTTTTTTATCTTCTCTCTTTTTTTTTTCCCT
>JAKSZT010054389.1:1206901-1280539 GCA_026826555.1 Tolypeutes matacus
GTTCTGAAACTGTGTATGTCATCCCTCATTTTCCCATCTCTTTGTGGAGCACTATATTCATTATCTAAATCACTGCCAACAGAGAGCCTCTGCTGTCCATAAGTTCCAATAAAGCTCATGCCTGACTCAACACCAGGTGTGTTCTTTGCTGTCACGGCCGCACCAACTCGTACCCTTCAGGAGTTGGGTTGGAACACTTAGGTGACCATGAAGCCACTGGTGGCATCAGAAAGCTACAAAACATACATACCATGAAAAAGCAAATGTAGTCAGTTGGCAAAGTTACCTCATGATTCATCTATCCATTCAATTGATGCTAGCATAGTATCTACTGTGACTCTGGTTCTATCCATGTTCTGGTGAAAAGACACAAACAAATTCCCTGCACTATGTAGACAAAATTATAATGGGAGAGGATAAACAACAAACATAGAAATAGATAATAATTGCAGTATGTGATAAGTTATATGAGGTAAAATAAAGCATGGCTAATGATTACTGAATAATTTCAAATGGAGCTAAATTATACAGGTGTCCAGGTAATACTTTTCAGAGTAGGTGTTATTAGTAGAGAGATGTAAACAAAGTTATGAAGGGAGTTACTCAATGCTTTGGGGAAAGAGCATACTAGGCAGAGGGACTAGCAAGCCCAATAGACATACTGGGCAGAATATGCAGAGTATGTTCAAGAAACCGCTAGAAGATCAGTGTGGTATGTATAGGACTGAAGGAGGAATTTATGGCTGGTGGAGCATACCCTGACCTGTTTTTCATTACCCACACTGCAGAAAAAACAGCTTCTTCCTAAATTAGGTTGCAAAAGTTTCCATTTCTCTTTCTGTCTCTATCTCAGCTATTATCATAAGCCTATGGAAGGAATTTGTTGTTTTTAACAGCTATAACAAGACCAGCCTAAATTAACATACCAAAAGATATGCAGAGTTAAAAGAACTTTAACCTAAGAGAAAACTTTGCCTAATTAAATAGTTAGGGAAATGGATTGGCTCAAGAGATTTTGCTCCCATCTACCATATAGGAAGTCCAGGGTTAGAGACACGGGCCTCCTGGTGAAAGGCAAGCTGGTTCTCTGGACAAGCTGGCCTGATGGAGAGCTGGCTCACCTGGAGTGCTGGTGAAGCAAGATGATGCAACAAAAAGAGGAGACACAGAGGAGAGACAGTAAGAGACAGACGAAGCAGACCAGGAAGCTGAAGTTGTACAAGAGATTGAGCGCCTCTCTCGCACTCTGGAAGGTCCTGGGATCGGTTCCCAGTGCCACCTAAAGAGAAGACAAGCAGACACAGAAGAATACACAGAGAGCACACAGCAAGCGCAAAACAATAAGAGGGGGTGGTGATAAATAAATAAATAATAAAATAGTTAACATCACACTCATTGGAACTACCACATACTAACCCACTAGAATAAGCCCTCCCTTATTAACTCGTTAAACTTTCACTTTTGTCTTTTAAAAATAATGAGGGGCTTATCTAACCCAAGAATAAATTCTTGCTTTTTTCCTTCCCCACTGAACAAACCGAGACTATTGAAGCATGCACAGAACTTAAAATGGTCCTGACACATAAAATATCCTGTGAGTATAATCAAAGTGGGCAAGAACCACAGAAAGAAAATACCAGACCTGAGAAAAAGCAAAAGGTCTGATGTCAGGCTACAAACTCACTCCTCAAGAGAAATGGACTCATCAGCCAATAATAATAACCAATTGCAATCCCTATTTTAAGGTGGGCACAGCCAATGATAATAACCAAATTGCCATCATTAATTTAAACTAGCCACAACAATGCGCCAATATCCCTAATATCCCTAACCCCATCTCCCTTTGTTTAATCCTTCACCTTTCCAGCTCAGAGACAGATCTGAGGGAACTAACTCTGCTTGTCTTCACAAGATTACCCTTGACTAAATCAACCTCTTTTCTTCTCAAAACCTGGTTTCAACTGATTAATTCCAGGCACATCAGGCAAGGACTCACTTCAGATGGAAACTTACAACTAAAGGAAGGAATGAAGAATATTGGACATGGTGAACATAAAATCTTATTTTATTTCTTCTTTAAATTTCTTTAATAGACAAGCAACTTTGAAGCAAAAATAACCTCAATACTAGATATAGTCTATAAGGAATGTAGAAGTAAAATATATGTCAATATTAACACAAAGAATAGGAGGTGATTTATATTTTTACTATCATGTGAAGCTTAGCACATGCAATTTTAAGTGGCAAAATATAAAGTATTAATACTGAGTGATAAGTTAGTAATGGATATTTTAATTCTTAGAGAAAACATAAAAATTATCAAAGGTGACATAGTTAAAAAAAAAATAAAGGGAATAAAATGGACCATTAAAAATATATCAAATTAACTCAAAGATGTCACAAAAAGTGGAACCAAGGAAACGAGGAACAGAAGAACAAAAGATATTTCAAAGAGGGTGAGAGAATAAATAGAAAGTTGGAGGATTTTTAACATTATACCAATAGGAACAAAGCAAATACATCAATAACATTAAGTATAAATCATTATATTCACTAATTCAAAGTCATAGATTTCCAGACTGCAAAAAATTAAAAATCTGCAATATGCTATCTATAAGTGATGCACTTTTACAATACAGAAATAAATGAATAATTATATACAAAAATTAATGAATAATTAAACAAGTAAATAAAATGATGGAAAGTAATATAACTTGCAATAGATAAGCTTTAAAATCTGGTATAAGAATAGATAAATAGATAGATGATTAATAGGTAGGTAGATAGATATAGATAGATAAACACAATTGTTTATACCAAACAAAATTAACCTCATTGCCTGATATAAAGAGGAATATTTAAGATTTAGTGTCTTTTAGGATAAGACGATCATAAATCAGTAAGGACATATACTGTCTGAATAATACTATCAATAAATATTACCTAATATACCAAAATTAACACCCAACTACCACAGAATGTGCATTTCATTCAAGTATACTTAAAATATTCACAGATATAGGCCATTGGTGATCCATAAAATAGTTTCAATAAATTTTAAAAGATTAACATCAAAAGGAGCCTATTTTCTGCCAACAATGGAATTACATTTGAAATCAATAACAATAAAATATCTATAAATCCCCAAATACAGGCAAATGAATCACATGCTTCTTTATAACCAAAGTTTAAAAGAAGACACTAGAGAAATAAGAAAATAATGCAAATTGAATGATAAAAAGAAACTATCAAAACTAGTAACTGGCAGTTAGAGCAGTGTTTGGGGAAAATGTAGAGTTTTAAACACTTGCATGAGAAAAGAAAAAATATCAAATCAATTACCCAAATTTTCACTTTGAAAAACTAAGAAAGAAGATAAAAGTAAACCCCAAGACAGTATAAATATCGAAGTATGATTGGAAATCTATTAAATAGAAAACATATACAATGAAAAAAATAGCAAAATTTAAAAATTGATTCTTTGAAAGGTTTCATTAAATTTATAAATCTCTTATCAGACTAACCATCATAAGAAAAAAATAAGAGAAAACACAAATTACTCATTCAAAAATTGGAAGAGATATTTGAAAAGATTGTACAGACTTTAAAAGGATATTGGATATATTATAAACACCATTACACTAAAATATTTTTCAGCCAAAATTAAATGGACAAATTCCTTGAAAGACCACAAAAAATAACTAAACACACTTCAAACAAGTAGAAATATGAAGAGCTCCATATCTATTTTAAAAATGAATAAATAAATTTTCCCACAAGGGAAACTCCAAGCCCTGATGATTTCACAGGCAAATTCTAATAAGTATTTAAGGAAGAAATAGCACTCTCTTTATCAAATCCTTTCAGAAAATGCAAGGAGTTAAGACACTTCTCAATTCATTTCATGAAACCAGCAAAATCCTATTAATAAAACCTAAGATATTACAAAAGAAAGGAAAATTGCAGTCATTAGTCTTTTTAAGCATAAATGAAAGGAATCTTAATTATATTTCAATAAATTTAATCCATTAATAGGGTAACAGATCATTACAAACTGATTTAATATCAGGAATGCAAGACAGTTCTAACATATTTCAGCTAAATTCATACTACCCCGTGATGTATTAAATATGTCCAACCCCCAAGATGTGAGCAAGGAATGGATATCTGCTCTCATGTCTTCTATTCAGAATTACACTATCAGTCTAAGCCAGTGCATGAAGGAAATAAAAAGCAATAAAAATCGTAAAGATAAGAGAGTCGGGGGGGAAAAAATAAAATAAAATAAAAAGCCTTAATTACCAGATAGCATGAAGGAAATATTAGGGAATATATAAATGAAACAAACACAAATCCTACTAGAATTAAAAAGGGATATTTGCAAGGTTGCAGGTCTGAAAGGCCATATTCACTAGTTATTATATATTTTAAAGTAGCAACATATACACGCATGGACTAGAAACATTTATTTATGGACTAGAAAGTGAGACATGAAGTTTCTCAGGACCGTGGGCGAGAAAACTTGATTTTGGCGTGAAGACAACGCGCCCTGTTTAAAATTTCTGTACTCAGTATGTGCCCTAGGCCCAGCAGTGGGTGGGCCGCACCCTGAGGCGCTTCCGGGCGCTGCAAACCCCTAGGGGGTGCGCAGGACTCCACCTGCTAGGTTTACAGGTCCCGCCCCTCTACAGTATTGAGCCTCTGCCACTGCAGCGAGTGCTCAGCGCCGACCTCCCGCCCCATTCAGGTCCTTGTCCCCAGGCTAACTAATCTGCTGTGTCTGGGGCAGCAGAGCTGCTGGCCTGGGGGATCAGTGGGGCTGTTCCTTGAACAGGAGAGTATATAAAGAGAACAACAGAAGGGGGGTGGGGGAGTATATTTATGTTATGTTACGTTACGTTACGTTACGTTACGTTATGTTATACCATATATATATCATAGCAAATGTATGTATATGGACTAGAAAGTGAGCCATAAGGTTTCTAATGACCTTAGACTCCCACATTCCACTTGTTTCCTGAGATCCAGCTGCGCTCTACTGTTTGGATGCTGTGAGAGACAAGGTATATTCATAATTAATTCCCCAGGTTCCTTTAACTAGTTTCAAGGATTTTGTTACTTTTAAAAACTGAGACCTTCCTAATAGTTATTTTTAATTCACCTTCCTAATACCATTATTTTCTGTTACATATAATATGTTCGTCCTTTCATTCTCTTATGGTGGAATGACAGCATATAGTGTCCAAGAAAGGAACTTCAGACATAATCAGCATTTTGAGGGAATAAAAGGAGATGACATGTTTTGCAGAATAGAAAAATTTGAATCATCAATGAAGCATTAATCATAAAGGCAAAACTATTTTTCTTACTTGGAGGTTGTGTAGGGGCAGAGCAATTTCAGTGCCTCCCTTAGACTACATTCCTCCCTCCAATGACATATTTAAACAGCCCTATTGCTCTGGGTCAATCCTCAGGAAGGAAAAAATTAATATTACTTAACTAAGCGTAATCAAAATTAAAAGCAATATCCAAATAAAAGTAGGTGCTCTATTTGTTAGGACCCGTTTCTTCTTCAAATCCGCAATATCCCCACACATTTAAATTTAGCCTTTCCTCTCAAATCACCTTATTCTAAGCTTTTCAAATGAAGGTGGGAGAGAAGTTGTTTCCCTAGACTGGAGTGTCAGAAGAAGGAGGAGGCTCCTTAAACTCATTGGTTCACATCTACAAGCTCAGGCCTGATGCTCTGTTTTCCCATTGCTCCCCCAACCACTACACAAGTACTTTCTTAAGAAAAACAGGAAACCACTATCATTAATCATACTTTGTGCTTACACCTAGAAGTCAGGAAAGAATATAGGATGATATGTTTCTTTAAGACCCCTCAAAATAGTTGGGGCTGAGAATAATGGAAATTCAAGGAACTGAACTGAAAGCATGGTTATACTGTTTACTTTAGTAAGGAATCAGAGCACAACAGGACATACCTTAGGGAATTTGTTATCTAGTGCAGTGCTTCTTAAACTTTAATAAGCTTAAAACTCACCTAGGGATTTGGTTAAAATGCAGATTTGTGTAAAGAAGATCTGAGGTCAGAATGTGATTGTGCATTTCTAAAAAGTTCCCAGGAAATGCCTATGTTGTGGGTTGATGGACCACATGAGGAGAGTGAGATCCTAGATTTAAAAGTACAGATCGTTACTCCCAGGAACTTAGCCTTTAGCTGAGTCACAGGAGACATAACTGTGGAGAACACCAAATTCCATTATCAAAATGCAAAGACGCTTGAGCCAAAGGATTAGAAATATGGTTTATTGGTAAATGGGGACATTCTCATCTTACTGACCATGTTTCGCCTGAGGATATTATTCAAGCCCTTCTTTACATCTTTGTTTCACAGACTGTAGATCAATGAATTAAGCACTGGATTTACAAACTTGTAGAAGACAGCTATTATTTTGGATTCCTCAACAGTCTTATCTTTTGGAGGTCTTACATACATGTGGAAGAGTGCCCCATAAAATAGGGTGACAGCCATGATGTGAGAACCACAGGTGGAGAATGCCTTGTGCCGTCCTTCAGTTCATTTGATCCAGAGAATGGCAGCCATAGTAAAGGCATAGGACACCAGGATGATGGTGAAGGAACTGGAGAGTTTGAAGTCTGCAGATATGACCATGGCATGTTCCTTGACATAAGTATCAGAGCAAGAAAGTTTAATGGGAGGTGGGTCAGCACAGTAGAAGTGATTGATGACATTGGATCTGTTGTAGGACAAGCTGAAGGTCATAATTGCCTGAAACAGACCATCTGAGAAGCCATAGACATAAGGAAATGTGGCCAAGCAGATGCAGACTCTCCTGGACATTTTTACACTGTAGCTCAGTGGGTTGCATATGGCCACGTAGTGGTCATTGGCCATTTCTGCCAGCATGTAGAGCTCAGTAAGGAGGAAGGCAAAGAAAATATAACACTGTGTAAAGCAGCCAGCATAGGAAATGGTCTTCTTCTCTGTTAAGAAAGCAGTCAGCATAGGTAGAGCTGCATTTGAAGTCCACAAAGGCTAAGTTAGTGAGGAAGAAGTACATGGGAATGTGGAGGTGGGAGTCCAGTTTGATTAGCACTATCATGCCCAGGTTGCCTAGGAGTGTGACAAGGTAAACAACCAAAAAACAACACAAAGAGGATAGACTGGAGTTCTGGGCTATCTGGAAACCCCAGGAGAATGAATTCAGTTATTGCACTGCCATTTTTAAGGAGCATTTCCCGAGACAAAGAGAAAAAAGAAGACAAATAAGTATAATATATGTTAATATCAGTTGAAAT
Organism: Tolypeutes matacus; assembly: GCA_026826555.1. Lineage (NCBI taxonomy): Eukaryota > Metazoa > Chordata > Mammalia > Cingulata > Chlamyphoridae > Tolypeutes > Tolypeutes matacus. The sequence goes on from JAKSZT010054389.1 coordinate 1,214,228, forward strand.
CAAATTCTCTAAACCTGCACATGTCTTCCAAAGATATATCTTTCTGGATACTACATAAGCAGATTTCATATGCCGACTAAGTCATTATTTTATTTTTCTTTGTATTAAATAATTTTTAGATTTCTATGTGTATTCCCATACCTATAGGTTAGCTGTGCTGATACCTGTACCAATACCTAGTGAATACCTCTACCTGCACCTACCTATTTACCTATAAAAGTGACCTACATGTCCACTGTCTACTTGGAATCCTCTTTGCCTCTCAAACTCTGTTTTTGTACAAGACCTTGTCCACAGGCTTCTCCTTTGAGAGGCATTTCTGATTTCTTCCTTCATACATGAAACAATAAATTTATTTTTTGTTCTATGCTTCTATCTTCTAAATATATTTACCTGTACTGATTGCTCTTTTGCATGACTCAATAATCAATTCTTCAAGTGTCAGGACAATGCCTATTTCATTATTATACTATAACTGCCTAGAACATATTTATTTACTGAATTAAAAAATAAGAAAGGAAAAAGTGGCATATGTCCGAAAGAATGAATGACCTACAGTGTTTTTCTCAGCTCTGTACCCCTTTTGAATTTTGCATGCTGTTACTAACTTAGGAGAATCAAGGGCTTGGGAACCTTGGCGTACAAATCAATCTCTTGCAAAATTTGTTTACAAACAAATCACAGGCTGTTAGTTTCATAAAATCATATTTGGGATAATATCAACATAGAAAATATTTATCCATCAGAATGGATAAAACTCATCTTTCATTGGTTTCTCTTCCTCCTAATGCCATAATTTGCTACATTGATGGTGATGTTTAAGCTCATAAAAAAAATTATTGTCTGTAACTTTCTTCCAAGAAGTATACTTCTGCATGAAACTGAGATGGGTGTTCCACATCAAGAGACTGTAGATAGTGGTATTAACAGTGACCTACCCTCACCCCCCACACCTAATAGACAGATGATCATATGTTTACCCTTAAAGAATTCCAAACTATTAGGCACACAATAATAATAAGAGAAAAATAATAGGAGTTAAATTAGAAGGAACCTGAATAACCATCCAGTTCAATACTTAATATAGAGCATATTTGTAACTCCCCATTTTTTCCTACTTTCATATTAAGGTGCTGGTTTTAACAAATATAATCTTTTTATTATATGTCCTAGAATTTTGCCTTACTGTGCAGATTTTCATTCATTTATTTTATTGCTTATCAAAGCAGTGATTGATCATTATGAAAAATTTGCACATGGATATAAAAAAGTTGAGTTTTACTTCTCATTAATCCTATTATCTTACAAAGTAGACCATAATATATATTTATTTTTGTAACATGCTGTCTTCATAAAATACCATGTAAAATTACATTTCATTTTTTTGGCTGAGAACCCCAAACATATCATTTTAATCACTAACATTTTAATATAAATATGCATCACACAGTGTTCACATACTACTTTATGATCACAAACATCACATTCTTACTGGGTTATTAATCAATTACAGCCAACTTCTATTCTATTCAGCATAAGCTTTTTCTTACTGATCGTTAAAGGCGGGTTTCCCTGCCTTCACATCATTCCGTGGTAACTGAGAACTGTGCAAAATAAGGACTCTTCCTGTGTATGCACAGGTTTTGGTTATCAGAGTATCATGCAAAGTGAGGACTGGTTGTATATTGTATATTAATTGTTTCCTTTCTCTCAGTTTAAAAAAAAAAAACACTGCAATGAAAATCTTCACCCAAATTTATTTCTATATCTTTGACAGATTCCTTTTTTCACTTTTTTAAATAGAGAATTTGTGCACTTACAAAACAATAATTCATAAAATGCCAAATTCCCATACATCAGCTATCCAACCACGCCTTCATTGTTGTGGAACATTTGTTACAGATTATGAAAGAACATGATCAGACTATTACCAATAAGTATGGACCACAGCATATATTTCTTGTCTTTTTTTCATATACCCCATATGCTAAGTGAAATAAGCCAGGCACAAAAGGACAAATATTATATGGTCTCATCAATATGATCTTTGCCAGATTCTTAAAATTATAATAATTGATTAAATTGCACATATAATTTTAATATTCCTTAAAATACTATGTTCCATGTATTCCCAGAAAAATTGTATTAATCTTTTTTTCTGGCACTTAATGTATGATAATACAAGTCTTTTTTAATCCTCTTTAAATATAGAAACATAAAAAACAGTATCATTTCAGATTTGGACTATTAATATTTTTACTCATGAATTTTGGCATTTTTATCAATTTTCTACTCATAATCCTTAACATTTTTTATATATCAGGACTTAAGTGCTTTAAATTATTTCTATGAGTTTTTCATATCTGAATAATTTTACCACTTTATTTTATTTATGGCAAATACTTTGCAAAATAGTTGGGTGCCTATTAATTCTAAATACTTGTATTGTCAAATTTGAGTAACTTTTCTATTGTGATTTCTTCCACTACTAATAAGCTCAGAATATTTTTCTTCCAATCACTGAATTGGTTAATAGCTATTTTAGTTCTGATTATGCACAACATGTTTTTCAGCATTTTAAATGATTAGCCCTTTGAAAGGTATATCTAGGCATTTCTGTTTTCTTGGGGGAATGGTAGCTGACAAAAGATCAGTGTAACTTGGTATAAGATTCTGTATTTAGAGATCTTTGTTGGAAAAAAAAAATGTTGGGTTATAGGAGCACGGTATGATGTAAAAATAAATGTTGGTGTGAAAGTGTCAAGTAAATCCATAGTATTAACGTATCAGGGTTTTTATTAAATGGTCCTCTACATAATCTGCCCATTAAATGTATAGGGACCTAGCTAGAACAATACTACTCATACTAGAAATCTTATGTGTTTTCGTATTTCCAATAATTTACAATGTATATGCATTTCATGTATAACCTCACATATATAGGCATATAGTTTCTATATTAATTATATGAATAATTCTGGGTTAAAATTTTGGACAGCTAAAAAACATCTGATTTGCAGTCTCCTAAGATAAATTTGAAAAAGAAGCATACTGAAATGGAATATTCTACAAGAAATGGAAACAGACTTTAAATGTACACTAATTACAATAATTCAGTTCAAAACATATATACAGATGAGTCAAACAAATAGAATATACAGGTCAGAAATGGACTATCCTAAGGAGAATTCACAAGTCGCTTGGTAAACAAAGGATTGCTTAATAAGTAGTCTGAGGAAATTGGTTAAAAATGCAAGAGAAAGAGTTATATAAAACATCATAACATACCACAAAATTATATCTGGAAGAAATAAAGATATACTTCTAATATATGACCATGAAAAATACATAAAAATATGGATCTATGCTTATCTAATATCAGGTTGAAGAAATTTTTTAAAATCCTTAGAATTTTTCCAAATAATTATAAGTATTTCCCTGTCATATTTTATCAGAAGTAACATAAAAAGTAACCATCAAACCAATGCATATCTTTTATTGGTCAAATATATATTTCAATATTCTCTTGCTCAAATTGAAACAGAATCCTAATCCTTTCCTAAGAATGTTCAGTTGAGACAACAAAGCAGCAAATAATTTTACATAATGATGACAAAGGTACAGTAAAATGATTACTCACAAACATTACTATACAAAGTATAAATTGCTATAAATCTTCTGTAGAAAAAATGTATCTAGAGCTTTAAAAATGTTCAAAACTTTAAACTAGAAATTCCATTTCTAGGAATATATTATAAAGGAATAATTAGAGAAATAATCCAAAGAGGTCTGAGTCAATTGTAACAATAATAGGATACCTTGATATGATGCAATGATGGTTTGCAAGATAAACCAAGTGGAATGAAATATGCAAAAATTTGCTTTTATTCCTTATGTCTCAATATTTTTCAATTTGTTCTTATTACAATCAATAGGTACTGTTTTTAATTAAAATTTAGAAAAGTTTAATTTTGAAATATTAGGCTATATTAAATATTTACTGTGTATGAAAATGCAGACACCATATTATCAAGTGAAAACAAAAGTTCAAATTGCATATGGCATTTGACCTCGATTTTGTATTATTAATCACATATGTATGCATATAAATGTATTGAGAGGAAATACAAGAATAATTCAATTGTTTAAGATAAGAAATTTTGCTTCTTCTCTTCTGCCTGTATTTTCTAGCTATTTATAATGAAGCCATATGATTTAAAATTTGGAAAATAGGTTAATAATATGAAGTTGTAATGGAATTACCATATATCAAAATTATGTACTTTTGCATTAAACAGTAAGATAATTCTACTTAAAATGCACACACCGGAAATACCATTTCAGTTATTGTTAGAATAAATATCACTATTACAAGCAGCAGCAACACCATAATTTCATCCCTACAATAATCGCATCATTTTCTCGTCCAAAACATGCCACCTGGCCTTTGCAGTTTGTTGAGTTTGATAGCCACTGCAGTGTGTATTAGAAAAAGAAGAGAATTTTGAACCAAAGGACTTGCTTATGTGCTACTTAGTAGCTAAGTGACTGGAAAACTCAAACTAAGCATCACCTATAACATAATTAAGCATCATCTATAGCAATTTTATTTATTTATCTTGGTTTATTTTCTATCCTCTCTATACAAAGTTTCTGAGGTGTTTTTCAGCAAAGATTTTTAAAAATTAAAAAGAAATTCATGAGTAGAAGTATATAAATAGAATAAAAATAGAAAATGTAGGTAGATCAACCATTTGGGTTAAGAGAGTTTCCAAGATTAAGTTTAAATTTGGCTTCTGAAAGCCACAGTTGTTCTCAGAAGACAAAAATAAAAGGAAATATACAATTTTAAGGCAAAACCAAGATTATTTTTCAAATACATTTTATGGGATTATAAATTTGGGTATAAGACCATCCTGGTTGCTAAGAATGGAAACATAACTCTTGTTTAGCAAAAAATGAAGTTCCTTTTAAGATAAGGAATGTCCCATGGATTAAATGAAGTGGAATCAAGGACTCTACTACAGTAAATACCTTCAGTCAGTCACTCATTAATAGGTTCTTCTGCTTCATTGTTGTCTCTCTGAAGATCAGCTTCTCCTGTAATCCTACAATCACAACCAAAACCAAACGAAAAAACAGCTCTGAAATTTAAATATTATATCCTAAGCACCCAGAAGTTACAGTCTCTCTTATTCATTTACTGTTTTTGAAATAGGAATTTGATAAGACCAGCCTTGCTCAATCAAGGAAGATGTGAGAATAAGGTTCAATTTTCCAAAAACTGCAGAGGATTTTCTGGAAAATAATTTGTATACCTTACAGGGAATACAATAGTTGATTCCAAATGGGTTTTCTTATAGTAGTGATAAAAAAATCAGAATTCACAAAATAAAAATTTAAAACATTTCAGACAACTTAATAATGGGTAAATATATATGATTTAATATGAAGCCATCTGGTTGACTAATAAGGCATGGATTAATGTCTGTAATTACAGGTCTCTATATAACCTTCTTTTTTTTTTGCTTTTGTCAATAGTAGTATTTAGAACCAAGAGAAGTTTTGGACTGCCCTTATCTAAAAATGAATGAGTCACAGACTGCTTTATGACCCATCATGTTTTCTCCTCCAGAAAGATATGTACCTAACTGGACATATGTATACCATTTCAGAGCATTTACATGTCTGCAGAGGTCAATTGATAAATCCTATTGTCTCTTAATAAGTTATGATTACATCAAAACCACTACACTGAAAATACCTGGAATACCATTATACTATATTGATTACTGAATTGGATCTATAAGCAAGTTTGGAAATTTTATTTTAAAAATTGAATTTAGTAGCAGTATAATCATATGGATAAAAGTTTATCAAAATATCCATGATGTTGACTTAAAGAAAAGAGGTAGAAAGTTTAAATTTATGAAATATCTATGTATTTTAAAATTTCTCAAGGTGATTCTAGTGAATAGTCAGGCTTCTGAGTCACTGTTCTGCATAACACATTGGAGTAGAAATCATTTCATCATTAAAAGAAAGTGTAAAACTAGTCACTGTACCTTGGTTATCATTACAGATTTCCAGAGTTCTCATTAGGTTAAAGTACTTATAAAATTAATCCCCAAGTAAGTAAAGATATTAAGCTATTAATAATTGCAATTATTGGATACAAACCAATTCATTTTTAGAGGACCTATACCAAAAAACACATTTTAAATTTAAACACTAAAGTTTTTCATTAAGCCAATCTCTCTTGAAGGTGTTAATTTTGAGAAGAACTTATAAAAAAGATCATTCAGAATTTATGATAATAAGAAAACCATGACCTTGGAGTAATAGATTTTCCTTTGAAGGTATTCATAATATCATAGCACTTAGTGAATAAAAAGGAAAGGACTCCTAAGTTGCAATTTTATGAAAGATATTTCCCTTGATCACTTGTTGCATGGCATGGATCACATCTTTGTTTATTAGGCTATAGATCATTGGGTTCAACAGTGGGCTCAAAAAAGCATAGAAGCCTGCAATTATCTTGGAATCCTGTACAGACTTCTTGGATGGAGGTCTTAAGTACATGCAGAAGAGAGTTCCATAAAATATAGTTACCGTTGCCAGATGGGAACCACAAGTAGAGAAGGTTTTGTGTCTGCCTTCAGCAGAACGCATCCTCAAGATGGTTGCAAAAATGAAAAGGTAGGACAGGAGAATGATGAAGAGAGAGCTAGAGAGAGTAAAGCCAGCAACTACAAATATTGCCATCTCTCTGACAGAGGTGTCAGAGTAGGCCAACATTAGAAGAGGAGGATCAGCACAATAGAAATGATTGATTTCAAGGGAACCACAGAATGATAAGTAAAAAGTCAACATTGTCTGAGAGAGTTCATTCAGGAAGCCATAAGTATAACGGACTGTGACTAAGGATATGCAAATACTCTTGGACATTCTGGTGCTGTAATGGAGAGGGCTGCAAATGGCTACATAGCAATCCAATGCCATGGAAGCCAGGATGTAAAACTCAGTGATCACCAGGGCAATGAAGAGAAGACACTGTGTTAAGCATCCAGCATAGGAGATGGTCTTTTGGTCTGAGAGGAAATTGTTCAGCATATTTGGAGTAATATTGGAGGAGTAGCAAAGGTCTATAAAGGAGAGGTGGCCCAGGAAGAAATACATGGTAGTATGGAGGTGGGAACTGGTCCTGATCAGCACAATCATGCACAGATTCCCTGCCAGTGTGATTAGGTAGATGACCAGAAACACTCCAAACAGAATCCTCTCCAGCTCTGGGTCGTCTGTGAGTCCCAACAGAATGAATTCAGCCACTGTAGTATGATTTTGGGGACACATTTTCTCATTCTTTGCAAACTGAAAACAGCAAGGAATGTGAGATTTCCATCCAGTCTTTATTTTTAATTTATTTCACCCCACCCTTAATATCATTGTTTCATTGATCTCTTCAGCCATGTATAAATAGTCATCTTTTTTGAACAAGTGCATTAGAATATCTACATTAAACATTTTCACCTAATATCTCTGTGCTATCTGTATTTCTTCCTCTGTCTTTCCCTCTCTTTCTCTCTCTTTCATACACAACACACTCGTATACAAACACACATTTATGCCATATGCATACACACACACATACTTGAATGCATCCATGCATTCACATAATTATAAGTCTTCTTGGAGAATCCATATTTGTTAAGTTTTTCAAACTTCTTGTGAAAAAAAAAATCTAAAGGGAAAGAAAATCCGATATGAAAAAGCATGTCCTTTGCATCATTTAAAGGGACAAAGGAAGAGTGTGACTTCTGAGGACCTTTCAGATCTGATATCCTGTTTTTCAAATACAAATTAGTAAGTAAGTGCTCAGTATAGCCTTTTCCCTTGAAAACCATTGTTCCCTGACTTAATTTCATCAAAAAATCTTTTAAATCTCTTAAAAAGGGGCTATTTTGTCCTCTTTTCTTTGTAAATTGAGTCACTCATTTATTCATTCACACTGCAGGGTTTGATTTCTTCTGTCCTAGGTTCTGTGGGTACAGCAATGAGAGAATTCCCTACCCTTGTGGAATGCATACTGTAGTAGAGAAAATGGATGTTAAACATTAGGGAAAAAATATATAACACCAACTAGAAACAAGTGCTTTGAAGAAAAATGAAGGCAGGTGAGAGTACAGTGAAGGATGTTTGAAGCCATTCAGCAAAGGGCTTTCTAAGACTTGATATTTCAAAAGTGCAAGTATCTGGGAAGAGTGTGGAGATTTTTTGGTCCCAAATTTTTGCATCAATAACCCACACGTGAAATTGCTTGTTTAGGGAAGCACAGATAAAATTAAAATGCAACCTTGTATTCCAGCTCTAGCCAGCCTTATCATTCATTTTGAAAGTAAGACACAGCTTTAATTACTCTTCAAGAGTTGTCCCCTAAGCCATTGTTTAATTGTCATATAAAAACAGAAAAATTTGAATATAATAATTGATTTTTTTTAAATGCAGCAGGTTATTAACATATGACTAGAAAAGTCAAGTGCAATTGATGGAAATAATCTTTCTCTTTTCACATTGGTGGAATACTAATCCCAATGCAAAAGAAAAATCTGTATATTTCAGTGAAGAAATATAAAAATGGACCTACCTGTAAAATTTGACTTACTCATATTTTACCAGTTGAAGGTGAGAGGATTTATAATGTATTTCTAAGGCATATTCCCTAAAGTATTTTAAGAATAATTCTAAAGAAACAATTAACATATTCTTTGTTCCTCAAGGGCATAACTTTAATTTGATGTTTTGAGAGGCCAGATTCTCCTTTGAGGCTGAAATCCCTACCTAATATTTCTGTATTCTGCTTGGAGTACATGAGTCCATGGACCTTTAAAATAGATAAAGAAATTAAGCAGTACGTTCCATAGAATGGAAGAAGGAAAATTTGTGTAGGTATGTCTTATATATTTATTCTAGAAAAGATGAGAGAATTCTCACCAGAAGTCTTCAGTTTTTTCTCCGTCAACACTGAGATGAGGAGTGTTGAGGAGTGTCAACACTGATCATTTAAGGAGCGAGAGAGGTAGGGCAGTGGGGTTGGTAAGAGATTTGAGGAGAGGAAGGGTCTGAAATAGTCAGTGTTGACAGCAGGAAAGTGACACAACCAGTAGAAGTTAGGCAGATCTGAAAGTCCTTTTAGGATGGACATCATGGATTTAAACTGAATTAGACTGCGCTATAGAGCATGTTTTAATCAGATCCAGATTCTATTGAGAGGTTCACTCATAAAATTAATGACTTAGGAGGAAAGCTATAAGGAGAGTAAAGAATAAATGAATAATAGTTGTCTCTGCATTTGTCAGAGTATAAAGGACCAAGAGACCCTTTTACTTGTGGTGTCTTCTAGGGCACTGATAGTTCTATGTCAATTCTCAGTCAATGAGATTAATGAATCGAAATGTAGTCTGACCAAGACAGAAGGAGCGTCCCTCATTTTGGCAGGCCTCCAAATGATGGATTAAGTTGTGAGAAACCTGTCAGATACCAAGTTATGTGTCAATTTTAAAACATACAATTGGGAGTGGATGTGGCTTAAGCAGTTGAGCACCTGCTTTCCACAGGTACTGGGTTCTGACCCTGGGTGCCAATTAAAAACAGAAAAAGTCAACAACAAGCAAACAAATGAAAACACCAACTCAAGGGACCCCATGTGGCTCAGTGATTGAGTGCTAGCTTCCCACTAGGTCTGGGGTTCAATTGCTGGCCCCAGTATCTTAAAAAAATAATAATAAAAAAAATGTAGTTACCAAACCATGAAATTGGAGATTTGAGGTTGATAGATTGCTCTATCTCAATGTTTCTCTGTTTTTTTTCCTAGTATCTTACACAAACACAGTAATAAAAATGAAGAAAAATAAAATCTTACTGCCTGAAATATTTCTGCAAAATGGAAATTCCTTGTAGGATTTTAGAGATGGTGGCCTTTATTGCTTGCCCTCTTAATGTGGAGGTCCCATGTTTTGCATAATAAGCAAATAAGTGAAGATTTGATTCTCCAACAGGATGAGAGCTTTTGGTTTGAAGAAAACTTATCCTAAGTAATTATTTTTTAATTTAATAATTTTCTGATGTACTTTAATACATAAACATGAAACAATATAATATCAATTTATACACTTACTTTTCCAACAAGATAGACAGGCTTAATAGTAACTGAATTAGTAGGCAAAGAAATTGTGCATTGGGTATTTCATGTCTGGAGGGCAGTGAATCCACATTTTTCACTTTGATCAAATGATTTGAAGTCCACATGTAAGAAAGTGATGTAATTTATTTACATAGCAATGAATAACATTAGAATGTCCAGAGTCTATATATGTATATTATCCTAACTCAAACAATAATTTTATAAATTTTCATTTTATTTTTGTTAGCAATTGCCATGATAATTTACCAAGAATATCCAATAAAAATCTACAAAATTGAAATGAAGTCTGTTCTTAGTAAAGTCAGATTATTACAAAGTCAATATATAAATCTAATGTAACTATAAAAACAAAAATATCAACTAATAACAAAAATTTTAAATACCATTTAAAATAACATCAAAAGCATAAACTACTTAGAAATAAATATAATAAAATTTGCAAGAGCTACATATGGAAAACCAAAAAACCTTATAAAAGTAAATTAAAGAATATATAAATAATGAAGATGTATACCACACTTGTGGATTGAAATATTTAATATTATTAAGATTTTACTTCTTCCTAAACTGATCTATAGTTTCAAAACAACCCAATTAAAATTTCAGCAGGCATGTTTTTTCAAAAAGTGACAACGTGATTCTAAAATGTGTAAATATATATAGAAAAGAACTAAAGTAGCCAAAACCATTTTGAAAAAGAACAAAGTTGACGGACATATACTACCTTATTTCAAGAATTACTATGAAGATATATAATCAAAACAATGGATAGGCCTAAGATGAATTGATTAATGGCTCAGAATAGAGAGTTCAGAAACCGACCTATTTATATATAATCAATTGTCAATTGAACAGAGGCATAGATTTATTTTAATGGATAGTACTGCAAGAACAATTGTGTATCTGTATAGAAAAAAAGCAACATTAACCCCTATATTACAACACACTTCAATACTCCAATAGTTATTTTAAGTGTATCATAAACCTAAATTTAGAAGCTAGATCTATAACTATTTGGAGAAAAATAGGAGATTTCTCTCTCTCTCTCTCTCTGTCTCTCTCTCTCTGTCTCTCTCTGTCTCTCTGTCTCTCTCTCTCTCTTTTTAGGTACTGGGGCCACAGATTGAACCAGGACCTCATATGTGGGAAGTGGGCGCTCAACCACTGAGCCATATCAGCTCCCTAAGTTGGCTTTTTCATTTGTTTGTTTGTTCTTTGTTTTTTTGTTTTTAGGAGGCACCCGGGGACTGAGTCCAGGACCTCCCATGTGGACATCAGGCATTCAACCACTTGAGCCACATCTCTTCCCCTCCTCATTATTTCTTATTTCTGCTCCCTTCCCACTCTCCCTTCTTCTGGTACTCCCATTCTGCATGTGTCAGTGTGATTAATCATGTCTAATATTTCTCTGAGGGTCTGTTCATTATTCATTTGTTTTTCTCACTCTTTTTCAATTTGCATACTCTCTATCAATCAATAATTCTTTATCCCACCAATTCAAATCTATTCTTAGCCTGTCAGTGATTTTTTTTTACTTCAGTAATTGCACTTTTTGACTCCAGAATTTCTATTTGGTTCTTTTTATTTTATTATTTATATGTCTTTAACAATACTCTAGTTTTGGTGGGAACTTGTAAACATTGTTTCCTTTATTTCTTTCATTATGGTTTCCTTTTGTTCTTTGAAAACAGTTATAATAGCTACTCTAAAATGTTTGTCTTTTAATTATGAAATTTTTTCAATCTCTCAGGCAGTTCCTGTTTACCCCTCCCATCTTTCTGGTGAATGTGTCATACTTTCCTGTTTTTTGCATGTCTCAAAATTTTTTGATTGGTCTGAACATTTTCCATAGCATATTGTTGCAACTCTAGATACTGCCTTGCCTCCCATTTTGGAGCTTTTTGTTTATTTGGTTACTTCAGTGAAGTTTATTTCCTCTACGTATTTTTAAACCTGGGAAATTGCTCCTCAGAAGGCCTTGGGTTTACGGGAAAGACTGTGGCTTTTGAAGAGCTCTTTTTGGCTTTCTCAAAAATAGGACAGAGGAAATGAGAAAGCAAAAGAGACAGAGAGACAGTAAGAAGGAGAGAGGGAGAGAGAGAGGGAAAGCTGGTGTCTGGCACTGAGTCCTAATTCCATGCTTATAGTTTGAATTAATTTTATGTTCATTCAGTGAAAACGACCTGCTGAAAATTATTGAAACTATATTAACATTATGTTAAATGAATGATATAGGATATTGAACTATCATGTATAATAAAGCATTTAGTTTTTTAAAAAAATAAAACATAAGACATCTAGCTTTAAAAAGAATAACTCTCCAAGAGTTCACCCAAGCATATATAAGAGAATGTTTCATTTCTAACTTTGACTTTTTGAAATTGTGCTTGTTGAACACTTTAGCTCCATCCACTATCTCCCTGTGCCATCAATAAGAAGTACTCTTTCTTAATTTTAAATATTTGTTGATCATTTAATATAAATCACATGCATATAAATGTGGATATAAAAAGGCTGATCTTTCCAAGGAGGTCTCAGTTGATGTAAGGAAACATTATACAATATTGTTATGATCTTTTTCCATGACTAAGAAATTCCTTAGGTTTATCATACCTATAGAATCATGTAGTGTTATTTCCCTGATGTTTCCTTGGACTTCCCAAATTGGACAATCATAGAGGAGATAATATCTGTGCTGTGTTTTGAAGGATGAGCATTTTTCCCAAAAAAGAATGAACCAAAACCAATGAGGAAGAAATAAAGGAAGGCAGGAAAATTATATTATATAAAATGCAAAATAGAGGAAGATAAAATATAGATTTGAGCTCCATTTCTCATAAAAAACTATAAGCTGTAACCAAAAGCAAGATTATTCCTTAAGCAATTATAAGTGACTACTTACCATTTGGATATTTTTTTTTTCTTTGACAAAGGGATGTACTAGTATCATGACTAGTATATTTTATCCACTACCAATCAGTTGGAAAAATTTTGTTCCCGTGTCAGTGGTCAGTCTTTGGAAAAAATCTTAAGTTCTTTGGGGTGATACCCCAGTCATGAAAATACCAATCCAATAAAATGTAAACCTTAAAGATGTCCCAATGACATGTGGTAGCAATAAAATAGTAATGTTTCCATAAGTTGTTGCGTTGTTTTTTCTGTTCTTTTATTTAAAAAAAAAATAGATATGTGTGGTTATTTACCAAAGCATTAGACAAAGTATGTTGATCTTCAAGTATTCATGTTTATACTGCTTAACATGCAAGAGTCAGACAACTAAACACTTTTTATCTCCATGAATTATAAAGACTACCTCTTTTCTAAACTCCTGAAACTTCCTTTACATGACTTCATTTTCTTCCTCTGTGAGCCTCTAGATTTACCCAGTGGTTTGTTCCCATTATTCCCATTATTCCGTAAGCAGTCTAGGTCACTTGTCCCAGTTAGAAGCACTTGGCATGATCATGACCATCAAAATTCAATTTTGATATGTGTCTCTGGCTCACCAGCAGCAAAGAATAATCTATAAGTTCTGTTATGACTCCCCTGGGGATATTCATCCCTCTCCTCTGACAGCTTCACCACCATACAATCAAGGAGCCATCAGACTGGAAGGATATTGGAGAGTGTCCTCTAGCTTCTTTGTTTTTCTCTCTCCCAGCTAATTTTATCCTGGGCTTTATACCCCTATGAACAAAGTTTTGAAATAGGATTTTTGATTATTTTCTGGCATTTAGGTTCTTTGGAATAAGAGGATTTATACAGAGCAACTATATTCCCCAATATACCTAGGACATTTGGTAGGCTTCTACTATCAGAAAAAACCACATGAAAGAATGAAGGTTGGAGGCAGGGTGAATAGAAGACAGCATGGTTCTGTCTAAGTTGTATTTCTAAAATTCCATATTTTGATTATTCTAAATACAGGAATAAAAAGAGGTTGTTTTAAAATTTTTACCTTTGGAAGTTTGACCTCCTTGGGGCTCATACTATAGATGAGAGGATTTAACTTGGGAATTACCAAAGTATAAAATATAAATGCCACTTTATCTTGGTCTATCAAGTAGCTGGAGTTGGGGAGCAGATACATGAAAACGATTATCACATAGAAAATGGTGACCACCGTCAAATGGGAAGCACAGATGGAGAAAGTTTTGTGACTTCCCTTAGAGGAATGGATCCTCAAGATGACAGTAAGAATGTAGAGATTTAAAATTGAGAATAGTCAGAAGGTAATTAAGTTCATTAAAACTAGCTAAAGCCAAAATGACAACCTCATTATCATGTGTGTTAAAACAAGAGTTTTAGGAGGGGCAAAGTGTCACAGAAAAAAAGTGGTTGATAACATTAGAGCAGCAGCAGGACGGCTGGTAAATTAATTTAACAAAGAGTAGAAAATGCTGCTTTTGAAAAAAGGGGCATGGTCAGTCTTATTAGGCTGCCGTCTTTCTCTTGATATTTAGTGTTTGCAAAGCACTAAAAAGTCTAAGTTCTGAAATATGCTAAGAATCCACAATTAAAATGTGCCTTTGATTTTCATTGAGGTAATTGAACAACACTTTCCCCATGAGACATTTATACTCTGAAGTGTAACTTAGATATCCAGAGAAGTACAAAAGTATTTCATTGCCCTGAAACTACTGAACATAGAATTAAACTAAATGATTCAGGATTGACCAACTTCTGCCTCCAATTTCAAAATTCCACTTAAAATATGATCCTTATCATTATAGGTAAAACTTGTGTCTCAGTTCATTCATTCAACAAATATTTAGTGATTTTTTTTTTTTTAATGGGGCAGACATGTCCTTGGTAGTAGAATATACAATAAAATCAATCTTGTCCATTCCTTCATGAAGCTTGCAGTCTGGAGGTGTGGAAAGGAAGCTAGTACATAGAATCCCAGCTGAGCAGTGAATAAAATATGGGCATTAGAATAATGATTAATAATAATAAAATGCCACTTTTCTTAGCTTCATGATAAAAAGCAGGTAAAGGATGGGTATTATAGTAGATGAGTTATAAAAGAAAGGGGAGTGAATGCAGATGTGAGACATGGTACAGTTTCAGATGACTTTGAGGAAAACCTTGGTGAAAAGGAAAATGTGGGAATTAGGAGGAGAGCGGAAGACTATTCTTACTCCTTACAATAAAGCAAGATGAATAGGATGAGCAAACTCCTCCTTTGTGGTCTTTCACACATTTTTTTTCAAGAGTAAGGCGGCCAGAGCAGTGGTAGTCTCACTTGGAGCATGCAGAGTACTGCTGTTCTTCCTCATGGATGTGGAATGGTGAGAAAGAGCAAATACACATTCACCTGATGCCAAATCATTGCTTAGGCCTCCTCCACCATGCCAGCTCATCCAATAGGGCTGTTATCTCATTGCTCCAATCGACAACACACTAACCCAGTGCAATGAATAATAGATAGAGCATTTAATCTGACAGAAGTTTATTGGAAGCTTAAGAAAAGTTTATTGGAAAGATAAAAACTGAAAGTACAATGATATTAACCTCAAAATATTCCAATGAATTCACAAAGCCTTTTAGTTATTCCTCCAAGGCTGCCACGGTTTTCATAGAATTATAATGCTTGATAAGATGCTTTCATGTAACTTTTTTGATGCTCTTGACATCCTTAGGGGTGTAATAAGTGTTGTTTGTATTAAATATTGTGGTACACTGACCAGATTTGCTTTTCAGGATTGCAGTATTGAATTAGTTATTTCCACAGCTGCCAGGTATTGGCTCACAGATGAATTTCACTTTGGGAACTCTCCTACTGACAGGAATTGCCCTGCCCAAGATTATGCCCTTCAAAGCAGATAGCCCACATTCAAATCAGGTCATTGTGGAGGTACAAATAACTAAGCCTTTATTCACAATTTGAGACTTTTTGAAGGACTGCCCCAGCTCCAGAGCCCCCTATGAGCTGACCTGAATCCTCTGTTGCAACTTCATCACAATTCAACTTATTTTGCACAATGCTGCTTCCCTCATTATTTTATAGGTATCATTCCTCTGTGCACTTTCCAATAAACTTCCTGTATATAGATATCTGTCTCAGCATTGATTGCCTGGAGCCCAACCAAAACCACAAATTTATAAATAGAAAACTGAGGCTAATAGAGCTAAATATGGAAGTTGTAACTTAAACCCAGCTTAGTCAATTTCCAAATGTTTTGATAATTTATCAGACCCAGTTCCACCTACTATGTTGATTCATCAGATAAGCCCATGTATATATGTTTAAGGTGCCCAGAGACTAAGCAGTAAGGATAAACCTAATAAGAAATCATTTCTTCTACATAACATGTTGACAAGTAGTATGACTTTATGGTATGTGTTTCTGTAAGATTTTCTTTAGGGCTTCTTTCACATCTTTATTTTTAAAACTGTAGATGAGAGGATTTAACATAGGGATACCACTGTAAAAAAAGACAGAGACAACCTTGTCCTACTTAATTGAGTAGCTAGATGTAGGGCACAAGTACATGAAGAGAATTGTCCCAAAGAATATGGTGACAGCCTTGAGGCAGGGGACACAGGTGGAGAAGGCTTTGTGCCTCCCCTCTAATGTGGGCATCCTCAAGATGGCAATGAGGATGCATAAGGAGGAAGTGAGGACAATCATAACACATCTGATAACATTAAAACTGGAGAAAGCCATGATCACAATGCGAATGGTGTGGGTGTCATAGCAAAAAAGTGTGAGCAGATGTGGAGTGTCACAGTAGAAATGGTTGACCCTATTAGAGCCACAAACGGACAAACTGAACGTCATCCCTGTGTGGATGGCTGCATTCCCAAAGCCTGCCATGAAGGAGGTAACCACTAGAAAGAAGCAAATTCTCACAAACATGAGAACTGTGTAAAGCAGTGGGTTCCAAATGGTTGCGTAGTGGTCATATGCCATCATGGCCAACAGGAAGCATTCAGTCCCCAGGAAGGAGACGAAAAAGTAGAACTGGACAGCACATCCACTGAAAGAAATGGCCTTATTCTCGGCCATGAGGTTCACTAGCATCTTAGGAGTCACAGAAGAGGAGTAAGACGCATCAACAAAGGAAAGGCTGCTGAGAAAGTAGTACATTTGCATGTGGAGACAAGGATCAATAGTAGTCAAAATGATCTTTCTGAAATTACCCACCATGGTTGCCAGATAGATTGACAGAAACAATCCAAAGAGGATAATTTTTATACTGGGGTTGTCTGAGAGTCCTAAGAAGATAAATTCTGTCACTTCTGTTTGATTCCTGCCTTGAGTCTCTTTCATATATCTGATCATTTGAGCTGAGGTAAGAAGAAAGTTAGAACATGACATTTGGTCAGATGAATACATGATGGTGCTATAAGCCAATTTATACTATACATACTCATAAATATTCTACAGCATAAAGTTAAATTGTGGTGAAATTGATGTCAAGTCACAAGCTCTATATCTGAGTACTAATTAATTTCCTTGAGCAAGTGACTTAGTATCCATTAACCATAAACTGGCATCCCTTCTGGCATTAATCATTTATTGAATAATGGCAAGGACTTATCCTTAAGATATAAGTCTCATAATCATTTATGAAAAATAATTTAAATGATATGTTAGCATACCATTTAGATGCAAGTTTTGAAGAAAGATGATGGAGTGAATTCAAGCCATTGAATATTTCTCTACGGTACTAATAGAATTAATAAAAATATTAAAAGTTAACAAAATTAATCAATAGTATCAAACAATGGAAAGAGTTGAATCTCTTAGGGAATGAAAAAATTCTGTAAAAATTGAAGGCCAAGGAAAGATGGAACCATGGTTCTAAACCCATCCCACCTTCCTCATCTACAGGAAAAAAATATATATCAGTAAAACCCTGTGAATTTCCAAAATTTATAAACACCTTATAGCCACCAAGCAACAACTACCCATTTCCTTTTCCTCATCCCTGGTAACCTTAAATCTATGTAGTGTCTCTATGAAATTGCTATATTTAAATATTTCAAATACGTGAAATATAAGAGTGTTGTCCTCCTGTGCCTTGCTCAGACTCAGCATCCTGTTTTCAATGTTTATCCATGTAGCATGCATCAGAACATCATTCCTTCTCACGGCTATACAAATTGGTGTACATGTTTGAGTCCTTGCTTTCAATGTCTTTTGGTATATACTTAAGAGCAAAATTGCTGGGACATATGGTAATTGTATATTTAACTGTTCAAGGAACAGCCATACTGTTTTCCACAGTGGCTGCACTACTTTACATTCCCAAAGAAAGTCTCTTGACGCCAAATTATTTGTTGTTTTTCATCACCACAATGTCTCTCTGTGATGATTTGAAGCTATATGTACCTGAGGAAAACATGTTCTTAAAGTTAATCCTTTCCTGTGGTTGTGGACCCATTGTAATTTGGATTCTTTGATCAGGTAAAGTGTGTTTCACATCAATCAGGATAGGTCTTAATGCTATTGGTAGAGTCCTTTATAAGAGAATGAAATTCAGACACACACAGAGAAAGCCACAGGAAGTAAAAAGCTGAAAGTCAAGGGAAAAAGGAAGAGAAGGGAGATACCACCATATGTTGCCATGTGCCTTGCCATGGAGTCTCAGACAGCCGGTCTTCAGGAAGAAAGCAGGATCTTGATGGTGCCTTGATTTAGATATTTTCCCAGTCTCAAAATTGTAAGCTAATAAATACCTATTTTTAAGGCAGCCCATTTCATGTTATTTGCTGGAGCAACTTAGGAACCTAAAATATCCTCCCTGTATTTCACTGGTACAGATATACACCCTACTTCCTTTACCTTAGTTTGATGCTCCAACTTCAAAGAACAGAATTGCCAGAAGAAATGAAAAAGATGTAATTGAAATTTTTCTCTCATCCCCAACCAGAAAGTTTCCCTCAGAGTATTATTCAATAAGAAATAGGAAAAAGAACAGAAAGCCTAAGACATGTGCTAGACATAAAAGGAAAGGTAGCAATTAATAACAAGAAACACTGAATTGTGCGAAAATATGTGGAGTATTTCTTATGCTTTCCAGGCAGTGTGATAAGTATTTTGCTTGCATTATTTTATTTAACTCTTGTGAGATAGATAGTGTTATTATCCCTTTTGGGCTGATAAGAAATGTGAAGTACAAAAGATTAGTTTGCCATATGAAATACCTAGAATAAGTAAATTCATAGATACAGAAAATAGATTACAGACTATCAAGGGCTGGGGAGTTAATGCTTAATGAGTGCAGAGTTTCTGTTTGAGGTGATGAAAATATAGCACAATAGAGTGACTGTAATTACCACAACTGAATTTTATCCTTGAAAGTGGTTAGTCTGGGAAATTTTGAGTTGTAAAGATGTTACTAAAATAAAATTTAAAACAATTAGCTTTCCCAAAGTCCCAAAGTTAATCTGGATTTATACCCAGGAAATGTACTTCATATTCTCTAAACATTTGAGATCATTTTGAATTGCACCCTCAATTAAAATATGAGAGAATTAATACACAGAGCATTTGATATTCTAATTCTCAGAGTTCTAGTGATACTCTAGAATATGTTTTGTCACAGAAAATACAGCTATACATCTCCTGAAGTGAAAACATAATCACAGTTGCTGAAAGTTGTCTTTTCTAGAACTAACATTGCCTCATTAGTGTTATTAATGAATCTGGTGCTGTCAATTACACGTTTCCATCGCCCCTCTTTTCTGGCAAAGACAATCCCTGCCTCTTTGCAATATATCTTCTTCTACTGAGATTTTGCAGTGAACCCTCAAACGGAGAAATTCTTGACATGAGTTTTCATTTTCTGTGAGTTCCTGAATGTAGTCGTGGAATTTCTGGAATTCTAAATGTTTCACAAAACATTAATTATTTTTACTGCTGCTTATCT
Source organism: Tolypeutes matacus (assembly GCA_026826555.1). Classification (NCBI taxonomy): domain Eukaryota; kingdom Metazoa; phylum Chordata; class Mammalia; order Cingulata; family Chlamyphoridae; genus Tolypeutes; species Tolypeutes matacus. The sequence goes on from JAKSZT010054389.1 coordinate 1,234,310, forward strand.
TACTCCTAATGTCTGATAAATCTTCTAAGAATAAAAATGGACTAAGCATTCATTCAGTATATATTTTTAACCACCCAGTGTCCTTGGAACTTTGGGTTGATGGGGGAGTTTAGGGAAATTAACAGGATTGTGAATTTTTCTTTGTCAGTAAGTTAAATGGATAGCACCCTTTATATCTTTTCCTTACCTTTTTTAACTGCTTGAGTTCTCTTTGTTTCATTTCCTTGTTCATATTCAATGCCTAAATTCACCACAGAAAAAGCAAAAACAGAAAAAAAAATTCTCTTTTGTAGAGAGCACACTATCTCTAATTCTTGCAGGTTAAGCAGTTGGCTTAGTTAGAATGTACTTTGAGAAGTTCGTCCATTTTATGAATGAAACCCTTTACACCTTCCCAGGCTTAAGAAAGTTATTCTGCATCTCTGCATGCAGTGGAGGTGTCTTCTTTCTTACTTTTACTTTTCTTTAAAGATAAATAGCCCAATTTGTTACATCAGGGTAAAGTACATTTCAGATTATAGAGTAGGTAACTGTAGTGCAACTGTAATATTGACCAAAGTTATTTCTAATTGTAGGATCTCTATACTGGGCTCTGGAAGAAACATCTGACATTAAACATAGGATTTATATCTTGTTCTTTGGTCTCTGGGCGCTACATTCCCAGTGCCATTTCATTGTAGTCGACTGATTCATCCTTCTGAACCAAGAAGATCACCTTATTTTTCACATATCTTTCCTTCACCTTTGGGAAACCTAGACCCAGTGGAGAATGAATTTTCAGTCCCAAATTCCCAACCACATTAAACATCCTTCTTCTTTCTTCTCTGGTAGCTAATGGTTTGGTCTCCTTAGGGGGAATTAAAAGAATCCACAAAATAGCTGACTTGCTCAACCTCTGGCTCCACCATCCAGAAAGGCTATGTGTACTCTAGGAAACTATGTGACCTGAGTTATGGAAATGAGTCTCAGTGGAAGAGACATGGGGAGATGGATAGAAGTAGGGCTGTCTTGATTGGACTCCCGGTGCTGTGGCTCACTGATTATGTGGCTCTGGGTTTTGCACTGTATCTTTTTGTATCTCCACTTTTTCATTTCTAAGTGGCAATTCTAATACCTACCTCAAGAGTGACTGTGGAGATAAAATAAAATAATGAATGTGAATTGCTGAGCCCAATGACTGGAATATATAGATGATTAATCCACTACCACATTCTTCCTTACACTCCAGAATAAGAAATAGGTATCAGCTTATATAGTTTAGATTCTGTCTTTTGTCATTTAAATTATCTATACCACTTTAAGGAGATGTTCACTCTAATTTACATCTCAGTACAGTGCAATTAATGCAATTTGTGGTACATGGTAGGGAAAACAAATACTTAAAAGATATGTTGTTTCCACTCATGCAATTCAGAAAATTGAGTTATTATGCATTATTTTGGTTAAAAGTTTTACCTTTTGTTTTTGGTTTGTTTGTTTCTTTTTGATACCTTAGAGGGAGAATACAGTAGGTTCCTATCAACACAAAGTCTGAAACATAAAGAGCATAAAAAAAAGATTTATTTGATAAATAAACTCTCATCTTAACTGTGAATTGGTTGTTTTATGGGAACAGACTGTTATAAATTAAATCAGATGGATATCTGGACAGTAGGAATGTGGATTGTGGTTGGAAAAAAGATCACATGGCACAAAGAGATCACTAGGAAGGACACAGAATATAAAAACCTTAGCAGAATACTTGAAAGTCCTATGGGGACATGGGCAATTCTTTCTTGTTAGATTGCACACAGAGTGGTAGAATGAGACCATGGGCCACAGAGGTATAAGATAGGTCATAGGGCCTGGTCAGCCCCAGCCTATGAGGCAGGACACCCCAGAGAGTTCCAGAATAAGCAGAGAACCCATTTCCAATCCTAGGCTGAGAGTCATTCAAAGAAGCACCAAATATGTGATGCTATATCCTCCTTCCACTAAGATAGAGACCATGAGAGCTAGGCATGCAATGGAATCTCCATGGAGAATTCTGAGAATTCATATGGTATTCAGCCTTGCAATGCCATAAGAGATGCACCATTGAAAGTTAGGTTGCAATGGACACTTCTTAGATACAAAGGGTCTCTAAAGCTAAATTATTGCGCAATTAGTAAAGGCAATGCTGGCTAATAAGGACATGAACTCCACTCTAAAAAAGTTAACAGTCAGTGTAAAGAATGAGACAGCATTTTGAATGATGGAGAAAACCGATTCATCTAATCTTCTCCTTGGTCATGGGTAGAGAAGACTATGGATGAGTAATAATAGCAACTAATATAAGTTGAGCATGCACTACTTGACAAGTGTCCTCCTAAACATATGTATTTTCCAATTTTTATTAAGTATTTCCATCACAGATGAGTAAACTGTGTCCCTGAGAAGTAACCCAATTAAGCCAAATAGTAAATACAGAGCAGAACTAGGACTCAAACACAGTTTTTCCCAGACACCAGAATATACAATGCTACTATTTTGTGTTTCTGTATCTCAAAAGTAATTAATAAGTTGTTAAAAATGTCCTTCTGCTTTAAATATGGGTAACACATAAAGTATAATACTGGATAATGGATGTTCGATATCTTGAAAGGAGCAGGATGGCCATATTGGGGAATTTGGCAATCCCCATGGGACTTTCAAGTATTCTGCTAGTTATATATGTTCTGATAGATTTATCTAAGCCTTGAATCTACCTCCATTTTACACATAAACACATTTTACCTATAAACATGGTTTATTATTTCATGGACTTTACATATAACAAATTAGCCACACATGCAGCTCTTAAATAACTCAAGGAAGAAAAATGACTTAGAGTTTTACCAAGAGCTGTTCACCATTTTATAACTATTATCATAAGCAAGAATGTTGCAAGATTGGATGAGGTACCTAGATAATTTATGTTCATCAATCTGTCATATTTATGGAGATTTTACATACCTGTGAAAGTAGTCATGCCTGACCAATTAGTTATTAAAATACATTTTTATTATAAATTACTTTCTTTGGCCAGTGTAAGATATGGCTACAATTTAACACACCATGCATAAATAAAAATTACATGCAAAAAGAGAGAACTTAGGAAATTAGCAAAAAATAAAATTAACCTGTGTGGACTTGAGAAAGCTAATTAATTCTCTCTCACTCCCTTTGAAGATTCAGTTGGATCACATATGTGAAAATGTCCCATAGAATCCCTAGGGAATAAAGGTCTAACAGTTTTCTTCCCCTGACTGCCAAACTATGCTTTCAGACAAGATCAGATCTGATTAATTTGTTTTGTAATTTTAAATTTCAAATGCATGCCACATAGGCAAGATTAACATACATTTTAAATATGGTCCCTCCATGAGACTTAGAAAGTATCATCCAATTTGAAAGGGCTTTTAGGCATCAGCAAAATATCTTTTTCAGTGATCCCCTAGTCACACCCTCGATGTAGCGCTGGACTGGACAATACAGTTGATGCTATTCTTATGACTGACTCAGGCCTTACGATAGTGTCTGAAAATAATTTCCTTGTGTTTTGTACTTTCATCATTAAGATCATAGGAAAAGAGTTCAATTCTTCAGGGGATGACAGGTAATCAAAGCTCTGAGTCTCCTGTGAGTGCAGAAAGCATTTCATCATGTTACTTCTGGGAATTGAATGTGACTCTCAGACTTAAAAACCTCCCCACACAGGAGAAAGGGTGGGATGAGTGAGTAGCTCTGAGACAAATACCAGAGCATTTTATTATCTTCAGATTCTTAGAATATTTGTTCAGTAGAACGGATCAAAAGTAGAGACATTCAACTTCTCATCAACAGGTAGAAAATAGGCAGGGTCACAAGTCAATATCTGGAGCACAAAGAGAAGGAGATGTGACCTTTGGGAAGTGGCACATTGTACCACCCAGTGCTCCTTTGAGCATGGGTTTTGCTTGGTGCTGGGTCCATGCCATTTTAAAACTTCAAGAGACATAAGTCATGAGTTTGGCTATTAGGAATTGTACAATAGATTTGGAGTCAGAGAATGCTAGAATTCAAATGTTCTGTAGAGTCATAGAATCTGTATTCTCCATCCCACCCATTTCGCAGATAAGGAAGCTGTATCAAAAGCAGCAATTCAAAAATGCCACAACGTATTAGTGGCAGAAAGAAGACTGCAGCCTACACCTCCAGACTGTTACCGTAGTGCTCTTTTCCTATAACCATGCAAAAGCAGGTGATAAATGGAAATTTTGAAATATATTGACCTTTGTTTAATCTTTATAAAACAATACTTTTGTTGGTCTTCTGTTAAATAATTGAGTTTATTTATAAGTATGGAATTTGTTTATTTACTCCCACTTCTACAATTTCTTAAGCAATCAGATGGGCTGAATTTTTGCTGCATGATATTAATCAGGAAATTGTGAAGTTTTCTTTTGCCAAGCATTGGTTCTGAGTTTTATAGTTTCATCTCTACTTACTTTATCACTTAAGGGAAGTGCTGTAGAGCTAATACCACCTCTTTCCTAAAGGTGAAGTTTTCCCATGATACCTCTATGGCATAAGCATCAAACCTCTTTGCACATTTGCTTTTTGTTTTTGGCTATTTCAAAACAGCCAAACATTTGACTGCTGTCTATGTTGCTATGAACATAGCATACAAATTTTTATATTGACATTTGCTTTCTTTTCTTTTTTTTTTTTAAAAGATTTATTTATTTATTTATTCATTTATCCCCCCCTTGCTGCTTGTGCTCGCTGGGTCAGCTAACCACGCCATGCGGGCGGGCTTGCCTTCACCAGGAGGCCCTGGGAACCGAACCCGGGGCCTCCCATATGGTAAACGGGAGCCCTACTGATTGAGCCACAGCCGCTTCCCTGCTTTCTTTTCTTTTAGGTAAATCCCTAAGAGTGGTATGGCTAGATCAAAGGAGAGGTAGTTGTATGTTTGAGTTTGTAAAAAACTGCCAAAGCATTTTCCAAAGTGATTGTACCATTTCACATTCACACCAGCAGTGATGGAAGTTCCATTCCATCCATTTTCTTGTCAACACTTGGTATTGTCAATCTTTCTTAATTTAGTGATTCTAATAGTTCTGTAGTGATAATTGCGACTTTACTTTGAATTACCTTAATAACAAATGATGTTGAGCATCTTCTCATGTGCTTACTTGCCAAACATATCTTCTTTGGTTAAATATCTGTTCAAATCTTTGGCCCATTCTAATTGGTGGTAAATTTTCTTATTATTCAGAGTTGAGATATATATATATGTGTGTGTGTGTGTGTGTATATATATACGCACATATATATATATATATTTCCAGTCCTTTGTCAGAATATGCTTTCTCCCAGACTCTTTTCATTTGCTGTCTCTTATTTGACATGATACGCATATTAATGACATATTAAGCATGACTTGAACAGGAATAAATGCAAATGATTTTGTAAACCATAAGCTCTTGAACCAATGCATGATATTAATTATTCATTATTAGAGTCCCTTATTTGTTAAGGTTGATTATAGCCTATGTAGAAATTGAAGATGAGGGCCTTACTTCCATCCACCCTACAACTTAAAATAACCTGTTATGAACATCCACACTCCCATGAAAGACATATTTCTCTACTTTCTCTTATTTTGTAAGCATCAAACCAATTAAAGCAGTTACAGTCTCACTTCTTCTTTCACCTTTAGTTAAGGGTGCTACTCAATTGCAATTGTTTGTTGTTGTTCCCAGTTCTCATCAAGGGAAAAGAGCCTTAAAAAGTGCATGCCCTTGTACTTTTGACCACAGCGATGCACAAAACTTTCTCTTTTCTCTCCTGGTGAGGGATCCTTGCATCTTATCTCTGAGTTGAGCCATGCAACAGCCTCTGGTAGGCAATAGAACTTCCCAAAGATACAGCTGCATCTTCACACTATTATGCTTTATGCATTACCACTGAGTGTTTGCAAAGATCAAGGAAATCTAAGAACAGGTTCTATGTTCATGCATGATAAGCAAAGTAGGAAAGGAAAGAGGGCATAAAAATAAAGGAAAATTTAACCTCGATAAAATAACATCAATACAGATCACAATAAAGTGTAATGGGCTCCAATAGGCTCAGCTTTGCTGCTTACTGGTTGTTGACTTTGGCAGTTGCTTATTTTCTAACCTTATTATGTTTTTCCCACATGATATAGGGTAATGATGATACCTACCTCATAGTGGCCTAAAGATGAAATTATGCAGAGCCTGTAAAGCACTCATAAAGCCTAGCACATAGTTAGTACTAAATAACTCCTGGTTTTTAAAAACCTTATACACTTTTTAAGTATAATTCTCACCCTCTACCCCAAGTATTTCACTTTCTGTATAAGCATGAGTGATATGTTATACTTTGGGATTCATTTTGTGTGTCCTCTTTATGCCTAGCTGAAGTGAGAGTACACATTTACTCATCTGAATTTATATTTTCTTTTTTTCTAGAAAGAAGTATGAAGAACTAAAAACTCCTCTTCCTTATTAATTGATAAGATGGGTATTGCCCAGACAAGGTCAAGCATTTTCTATCACATGATAAATGACCTCACAGTACCAAGGAGATTGTAAAATCAGAACTACCCATATCCCCAAGAAGCTTATCACTTCTATTTTGACTGCGCACCTGAATAGGAAACATAATCAACACCTTCACAAAAGTCATCTGAGTGACCCTTTTGGTCACAGAATCTTACTTGCAAGGTTTTTAAGAATCACTCTAACTCCCAAAGAAGCCCCTGTATTTCAACTGCTCATCCCCTCCCTACCCCAAAAGTGTCAAGAACTGAGTGGGAGAGAGTGTGGTCTACAGTGTGAACTGTGGTCTATGGTTGTTGGCAAGGCTCCAGGATGTGTAAGTTCATTGAAGGTGGTGGGCCACACTTGTGGGAGATGTTTGTGTGGGATGTGGTGGGAGGTGTGGGAGGTGGGCAACATGGGAATACCAGTGGGTTCCGTGTAATATTTTGGGTAATCTAAGCACCTCTTAAAATATATGTGTATATATATATATATATATATATATATATATATATAAATAACATTTTTGTAAGCAAATACACATATATGCATATTTATATATCATTTTGCAAATGTTTGTATGTATTGTGAGAATTTTGAATTTTACCCACAATAAAAATAAATTAAAAATAAATAAAAAAAAAACATAAAAAAACCTGTTAAAAAAATTAAAAAAAGCCTTTATTTACTATGGAAATATATATAATTGTTATAATTCCCCTGGTTTATGATTTTTTAACCATTCGTTTAAATATTTCCAGTGGCAAGGTATTTAACTACAATGATCCAGGCACATTTAAAACTGAAGAGATGGATAAAGGAAACCACTCAGTGGTGACTGAGCTCATCTTTATGGGCATCACTTAGGACTCTCAGCTGCAGATTATCTACTTTGTGGTCTTCCTGGTGGTCTACCTGATCAATAACAGACACGCAACTTCACACTCCCATGTATTATCGTTCCAACCTCTCCTTTGTTAACATGGGCTACTCCTCAGCCATTGCCCCCAGGATGTTGGCTGATTTCCTAAGTAAGGACAAAGACATCTCCTTCTCCAGCTGTGCCACCCAGTTTGCTTTCTTTGTAGGTTTTGTAGATGCTGAGTGCGATGTCCTGGCAGCCATGACCTTTGATTGTTTTATGGCCATCTGCAGACCTCTCCATTATAACACTCTCATGTCCAAGCAAGTCTGTTTGGCTCTCATGATGGGCTCTTACTTGAATGGACTGGTGGGTTTGTTAGCCCATACTTCCCTTACCATCAGCCTTAGTTACTGTGGTTCCAATATCATCAACCACTTCTTCTGTGAAATCCCACCTCTCTTGGCCCTTTCTTCCTCAGACACCTACATCAGTGAGATCTTACTCTTTAGTCTGTGTGGCTTCATTGAATTCAGCACCATCCTTATCATCTTCATCTCCTATTCCTTCATCGTCATCACCATCATCAGAATGCACTCAGTTGAAGGCCGCATTAAGGCTTTCTCCACTTGTGGGTCTCATCTCACTGGTGTAACCCTCTTCTATGGCACAGTCAAGTTTATGTACTTGAAGCCAACATCCAGCCCTGGACCAAGACAAGTGGGCTTCTGTATTCTACACTATTATCATCCCCATGTTGAATCCCTTCATCTACAGTCTTTGAAACAAGGATGACAAAGCTGCTTTTAAAAAAACTAAATGGGAAAAAGCCTTAATAAAAAAATGAAAATCTGTTATCACACATAAATGAGAGAGGTAGAAGGATTGTGACAGGAAATAGCTAATTCAAATAGCCTTCCAAGAAATAATACCCTTATTACCATCTACTTGCTAAGAGAAACTTACATTTTGAAGGGATTTCTGTAATTCTAAACTCTACAATCTGAATGGCATATAAATTAATATTTTTGAAAAACACACTGAACAAGATACATTAGTTTTTTTCTTTGTTTGTTTTACTTGAAGGTGGCTCAAATATTGATTAGAAATAGAGGCAGGAATTGATATTGGAAAAAAAAAAACAGCAAGTCAGTCACTCTAAAGCAGATGTTTTCAGGGGCATGATAAATGCTAAGATCAAATGTTTAAGAATTCTATACTCTGAAAGAAAGTAAGAGCAAATTTTGTTAAATACATGGGGAAAAAAGTTGGTATGAGGGATTCAGTTCAGACTCCATCCATTTATATATTCAGCAAAAACTTCTGTGTACTAGGTATGTGCCAGGTTCTGGAGGATACAAACCTAAGATACATGTTTTGCCAACAAGGAGGCTGTTGTGTTTCCAGTTACTATATTATCTCTCTGATTTTGGTGTCCCCAATAACAGCATCAAGAGCTGTTCAAGGTTCAAGATCAAGATATGGAAACTTAGACTCTGGTGCTAACTAGTTGTGTGACCTTTGACAAGACCCTTTTCTTTTCTATCTTCAGTTTCCCCTATGTCAAGAGATTGCTTTCACTCAATCATCACTGGATCCCTTTGGTCTACTCTGTCTAATATTCACAAGTGGAAGGAATCTGAACTTTTTCATTTTCCCATATTGATATTCCTTTAGTCTTCAGGGAAACCCTAAGAACTTGGTACCCAAAGAAAAATACGGGACAGGACAATCCCACAAGCAAATGCTAATAAGCTTAATGTAATAAGTTTAGTAATCCTTCTCCCATTGGAAATTTCCCCCATGGCTTTCCACCTTTTCTCATCTCATTTAAAACCTAGCTTTTACCTAGGTTTTTGAAAGTCTTCATGCTCTCCACCATAATTCCCTGATTCTTTTCAAATGATAGTCTCATTACCTCTGATGTATCAGTTACAGATAATAGAAGAGAATAGGACTCTACATAGTCTCAAAGGTACATTTTTTGAAAAAAATTAAAACCCCAAAATATCAGGTCTGAGAAGCAGGGGAAAAATATATTTTTTTCTCAAATGCACTGAAATTCCATCACACTATTGGTTTCTAATACTTTAAATCAGTAATCTTTCAACAAAACCCTTCCACCAGTGCAATATAGTCAAAGGTGAGGGGAAAACAATGGTTGCAATAAAATGTACAGCAAACCCATTCACTAAAAAGGCATCAAAGAGTTTTAGAGATAAAAACTCAGGATGCACCAGGCTTTCTAATGGTTGTTTCTGTACATGAGTTGTAATTGACTTGGTTCAAACTTACCCAGTTCATATGATGAATTTCTCAAAACATGTCCTTAGTGTCACACTATGGAGAAAGAACAACCTGTGGCTAAAAGGAGAAATTTGGAGTTAGCAGTCCATAAACAACGCTGAAACCCAGCCTTCGGTTTCGATTTTGGAAAGCAATGTGTGAATCATATATGTTGGATGAAAATTAAGGAAATAAGTTCTTCCTGTAACATTAATTACAAACCAAGTGTTGTGGATAGAATTGTGTACCCAAGTTTGGACAAGTTCTTGGTCTTGGTCCATATTCTGGTGGGTGTAGACCCACAGTAAATAAGATCTCTTCAAAATGTTACTTCAGTTGAAGTAACATCTGACTCAACTGAATCTGGTTGGGCTTTAATCCATATCACTGGAGTCCTTTGGTAGCAGAACCAAAGTCACTGAGAGAGAGAAGTCACAAGGGGCAGCTGGAAGCCAGAAATGAACAGAACCTGGAGAAGAAGGAGGAAGACATCCCCATGGACATTGCCATGTGGCAGAAAAGCCAGGGACCAAGGATCACCAGCAACCAACTCCCAAAGCCACTCTCTTCTTGAGAAAGCATCCTCTTGCTGATGCCTCGATTTTGGACTTCTCCTAACCTCAAAACCATGAGGTAATAAATACCCATTGTTTAAGCCAACCTAATGTATGATATTTACTTTTGCAGCCAGGAAACTAAAGCAAGTTTTGGTACCAGGATTTGGGTACAGCAATAACAAATACTTAAAAATGCAGAAAATGGGGGTGGATGTGGCTCAAATGGTTGGGCGTCCATCTCCCATATGGAGGGTTCGATCCCCGGGACCTCCTGGTAAAAACAAAAACAAAAACGCAGAAACTGCTTTAGAATCAAGTAATAGGTAGAGGCTGAGAGAATTGTGAGGTGTTTGATAAAAAAAGCCTGGATTGCTTTGAAGAGACTCTTGGTGAAAATATGGACTTTAAAGGTACTTCTGATAAGGGCTTAGAAAGGAATGATGAATGTGCAATCAGAAATTGGAAGAAAGGCAGTTCTTTTTATAAAGTGACAGGGAACTTGGGAAAAGTGTGCTCCTATATCAGATTGAAAGTGGAACTTGTAAAGTTAGCTGAAAAGATTTCTAAGCTAAGTGCAAAAGTTACTACCTGGCTTCTCTTGGCAACTTATAGTAAAATGCAAGAGGAAAGGGATAAGCTGAGAAGTGAACTCTTAAGCACAAAAAAACAGAAATTGATGGTTTGGGGAATTCTGAGCCTATCCAGATACTGATCTCTGAGACTCTGGCCAAAGCAGCTCTATCAGGGACCTCCCTGAGTTTTCAAGAAAAGGGTCCCCAGAGGACAGGGCTCCATGTGATCATTTAATGAACAACCCTTTGCTAAACAGAAGACTGAACATGGATATGATTCAGCGGAAATTAGGATTTGGAAATACAATTATCTAAGAAGGATCTGTGGAAAGTCCTGTTGTCTAATGGTTTGGATCTGCCAGAGCTGCATGCAAAGCCAACAAGGTTTTTTGCAAAATTGTATAAACAGAATCACTGCCAACCAGGACTGAAAGGGAAAGAGAAGGAATGCACTGAAGGTAGAATGACTTCAAATGTGGAACCATGGAAGCAAACGTCTGGGCCAAAAATATCATATTGAGTCAAGAGAGCAGGCCCTCCCACATGTTTGGAAAGTGTGAGACTGCCCCTGCTCTAGAGGAGGTAGGCCACATACACCATTGTTCTGGAAACATGCAGCTACTCTAATGCTTGGACTAAGTGTGGCTTGCATCCTGGATGGGACCCCTGTCAATACCCCAATAGTCAGTAAGGGTTGGCCCTGTGCCCTGGTGTTGAGTGTCTAGCCACTTTGCAAGGGCTTGAAAGGGGTGGGGCTGCCTCTCCATCTGGCCACAAGGACAAAACATCAATCCATAGATGATGCTTAGCTTTTGAAATCTAAAGGAGTTTGCCCTGCTGGGTTTTAGACTTGTTTGAGACCTAGAACCCCTATTTTCCTTCTTATTTCTCCCTTCTGGAATGAGAATGTTTATGTTATGCTTGTCCTACCATTGTATATTGAAAGCTGGGCTTTATTCTTAACATTTTACAGGTCCATTAACCAGAGGAATTTTGTCCTCAGATGGACCACACCCATAGCTGATTTTGGTGAGACTTTGTACTTAGCATTGTTACTGAAATGACTTAAAGCTTTTTGGGATGCTGTGATGGAATGAATTTATTTTTCATATAGAAATAACATGTCTTTTTTGGGTCCAGAGGGTGGCCTGATATTGACTGAACTGTGTACCCCAGTTTGGACATGTTCTTGTTCTTGACCCACATTCTGGTGGATGTAGCCCATTGTAAATAAAATATTTTCAACATATTACTTTAGTTCAGGTGTGTCCCAACTAAATCAAGTTGGGTTTTATTCTGGATTACTGGAATCCTTTGTAAGGATAACAAAAGTCAGAAAGAGAGAGAAGCTATGGGGAACATTCAGACACTGGAAGTCAACAGAACACAGAGAAGAAGGGAGAAGATGTTACCAGGTGCATTGCTATGTGATGAAAAAGCGAAAGACCAAGTATCACCAACATCCATTCCCAGAACACCACAGTCTTCTTGGAGAAAGCATCACCTTGCTTACACCTCAATTGTAGACTTCTCATAGTCTCAAAATCATGAGGAAATAAACTTCCATTGTTTAAGCCAACGCTTTTCATGGTATTTGTTTTAGAATCCAGTAAACTGAATCAGAAGGTATATATTATAACTGAAAAAGAAGTTACCTTAGAATCAGGAAAATCTATCTTTGAATCCTTTCTCTAATCAGTGACCTTGTTTCTAGAGGACTACTTTTTGTTTTTATTTTGCTGTGTGCCAGTCAGAAAACAAAGTACCTTATATCTCATGAACTTTTTATAACAACCATTTGAGATAGGCATATCTTCATTTTAAAGATGATGAAACTAAGCTTAGACAGGTCAACAAACATGGAAAGATTAAGTGATAGAAAGAAAACTGATCAAAGTTCTGCCCTTTCCACTGTAAGTAGTGGGAAGCACACTTTGGACTATATAGAAATGGGTCTCCTCCAGATTCTTCAATTTTCTAGCTGTGTGACCTTGGAAAAGTGACTCACTCCCTCTAAAGTTCAGTTTCTTCATCTCTAAAATGGGAATAATAATACTTTGTTTTTGGCATTTTTCAAATGTGTAAAGTATCTGTCACATAAAAATGCCCAGTAAATATTAGCTCTTTCAATTTTTCCTTAAGTTATATGTCAAATACTCATAATTATACTATCAATATGATACAATTTGGCAAGAGAAATGGGATGGAAGTTGGATAACCTTGGATCCACTCCTAGCCCCATGAATAATTATCCCAAATAAATCCCTTTAACATCTCTGTACTTCAGTCTGTTCATCAATAAAATGAGGACTGATATTTATACTGAATTTATCCTATTAGTTTGCTCAAATAAGAGATCAATAAATTCCTTTTGTTTGAAAAATCTTGAATTCTCTTTAATACATTAAAACTTTATTTAAAAAATTTAAATGTCCAGTAATAAATTTATAACAATATCAATCATGTCAATCGTGTTCAATATCATTGTCAGAAAAAAATCATGTGTATCAGTGCTATCTTTAACCAGCAAAGAGTTGGTAGTCACAGTACTAGTGGATATAAAAGGTAAAAATGGATGAAGAAATGTCTAAAAGGGCAGCTGTCATGATGAGATTAAACTGAAGTTCAAATCTATTTCCTGAGATTATATAGTTCTTGAGCTATATGATCTCAGGTGATATGTTTTAAACTGTCTTTGTTTAAACCTCATGGAGGTTACCTTTGCAGGGAGATAAGATAAATACAAAACCTGTCACAGGAAATTAAAGTTTCAAAAGAGAATTATATAAAAAGCATTGTGGGAGCTCACACTAGAAAGGCAGTATTTCTTCTTCGGGGCCTGTTTGGGGCATGGAACCTCCTCTTTAGGGAGGAGGAAGCATCTGGTTTGTCTTGGAAGCATGGATCAGAAACTAAGATAGGAAAAAGATGAGGTAGGAAAAGTCAGAGGAAGAAAACATAATAAACAAAGGCAAGAGGCTAGAATAAGGAGGCAAGCCCATGGGCTAGTATGGATGGGTACCCATTGTGAAGTGTTGGGGATTGAATTGTATACTCCACAAAAGACATGTTCAAATCTTAATCCACACTACTGTGGGTGAAACCATTTGAAAATAGAACCTTTTAATGATACTATTAACTATGGTGTAGCCAGTTTGAATCAGGGTGGGTCTTGATCCCTATGATGAGAGGTCTTATTAATAGAGCACATTCTGATATAGTCAGTCAGAAGAAGACAGAAATCAGTAGAAGCCAGGAGTCAGTGGAAACCAGAAGATTAGATGCACAGAGAGAAAGATTACCGTTAGATGGAAAATTGCCATCACCAGAATGCTACCAACCCCAGAACAAGACATGGCTTTACTGGTATCTTGATTTTGGACTTCTGTTCTTCAAAACTATGAGATTACAAATGCTTGATGTTTAAGACAGCCCATTGCATGGTATTTGTCATAGCAATCCTGGCAAACTAAGGTAGGGGATTTTGTAGATGAATTTGTAATGTAGTCCAATGGTTTATCTGGCACCAATTTAAGATTATGGGAGGTTATCACTTGTGAATTCTAGAGGAGAAAACTCCTCCTTGCTCCATGATATCCTGTCATATATCCACCAGCACAGAAACCTTTGAGGAAACCATGGTAGCAATATCACCTTTCAGGCTGGTAAATCCTGGTAGAGCCTGACAACTTGAACCAGGATTAGTGGCATACAATGGGTGTGCTTTATTTTAAGGAAGCTTAGGTGAAACTCTTACATTTTAGCCCCATGACTGGTCTTTTGCCAAGGAGGGTAATTAAGCTGAAGACCCTGTCTTTAATCTCTGCTTTGGAAAGGATGTCTGAAACTATTAGAGTTTAAGATTTCTTATCTTCCCTAACCCAGGAGTTATGAAATTATGAATGTCCTTTGCTTGTTATTCCAGACACTCTTCCTTAAATCACCTGCCTGGGATTATTTCTCCTTTTCCACTTGACCCACCAGATTCTCCTGGACAATTATTTTTTCAATGATCCTTGCATTTTCTCACCTCAGTATACAAATTCTCTCCCCTCTCCACTCTATGCTTCCTTGACAGTCCCAAATCCATGTCTCAGCATGTCCAAACCCTTCTCTTCTCTCAAATACCAACTTAAATACACCTCGTCAAAAATACCACTCTCTGGAAACGATCAGCAAGATGGTGGCAGAGTAAAGAGCTCCTAGAATCAGCTCCTGCTACAGGGCAGTGTGTGATCTTCCAGGGCTATCTAGATCACTTGTTTGGGACTCCAGGAGACTAGAACTACATCCTGCAACATCCTTGAAAGAATGGAAGGAGGAGACTGCCCAGCTGTAGAGAAGATTCATACACGCCATAGAGGCCAGTGCCCATCTTCCACTGGAGGCAGAAGCCGCCTCAGGAGCTTTTCTGGGGCTGGAATTGAAAGCTCTACTTCCCAAAACAAGGGAGGAAGAGATGGTTAGGCTCCAACTTCAGCTACTGATTAGTAAATATGGCGGGCTAAAGTATAATCCTAAGAACAGCTAAAGTTTGAACCTGTCAAAGTCAGAAAAAGGCCAGTGGTTGCCATCTTAACTCTGTGCCTGATATGAGAGGAAGTAGGGCTGACTGAAAATGACACTGCTGGCAGGGACCAGCTTTTTTCCACCTAGATCAGACTGTCACTCTAGCCTAAGCCCCAGGCTCACCTCGGGCAGGGAGGAAGCTGGGGGGAGCTGTGCCAGCCCATTCAGGAAATTACAGGTCTTGCCACAGAGGCCAGTGGTCATCCTACTTTGGCAGTGCAAACTACCCCAGGAGCTCTTCTGTGACAGGAATTGGAAGCTCCATTTCCCCAAAACAGGGGAGGAAGAGACAGTTGGCCACTGATTTCAGCTACTGTTTAGTAAATTAGGCCGGCTAAAGAATAACCCTAAGAACAACTAAAATTTGAGCCTGTCCAAGTCAGAAGGAGGCCAGTAGCTGCCATTTTGACTCCACCACCAGCAAGAAGGGAAGCCGGGCTGACTGAAATCACACTGACTGTAGAGACAGTTTATTTCACCCAGATTGTCCTGCAGCCCTAGCCTAGGCTTCAGCCCCACCACTAGCAGGGAGGAAGCTGACAGGCCCTGCACAAGCCTATCCAGGTAACTGCAGGTACATTTAGCTGGCACAGACTGAGTAATTGGAAGTCTACTGGGGCAACTGTGGTCATCTTGGACCTGCACTGCATAGAGAGCTGCCCACACCTGCAGCTCCATCCCTGCCCCAGGCAGGGGAGAATGAGGTGTGAAATTTCATCAGTCTCTCTGGGCAACTACAGACTAAGCCTGCATGAGTTGGGTTATTCCACACAGCTGTGGCTCTGTCCCTACATCTTGCAAAGGAGAAAGTTGGGAGAAGCTTCATTGGTCCTTGGGGCAATGAAGGCAGCTTGAGATTCCACAGCTTATAACACCAACTACATCCTTAGCTCCTATTACACAACCTGCAAAAGAGAAAGGGCAGGAAGCCCTAAACTAAAGAGAAAAACCGCACCCAGAATAAATACTCTTGTGAGCTAGTTGCCAAGGCTCCAACAAAAAAGTACAATCCATACCAAGAAACAAGAATATATGGCCCAATTAAAGGAAGAAGGTAAGCCTCCAGATGAGAGAAAGGAGTTGAGACAACTAATCATAGATTTTCAAACATATCTCTTTAATAAAATCAATGAGATGACTAAAGAAATTAAGGATATTAAGAAGACACTGGATAAGCACAAAGAAGAATTTGAAAGTATATATAGAAAAATTCCAGATCTTATGGGAATGAAAGGTGCAATAAATGAAATAAAAATTTCACTGGAATCATATAATAGTAGATTTGAGGAGGCAGAAGAAAGGATTAGTGAGATTGAAGAAATGGCTTCTGAAAGAGAACATACAAAAGAACAGATGAAGAACAGATTGGAAAAACTTGAACAAGGTAGGGAACTAAAGGACAGCAAGAGGCATGCAAACATATGTGTCATGGGTGTCTCAGAAGAAGAAAGGACTGGAAAAGGGACAGAAGGAATATTTGAAGAAATAATAGTAGAAAATTCCCCAACCCTATTGAAAGACATGGATATCCATGTCTAAGAGGCACAACATACTCCCACCCAAAAAAATCTGAATAGATCAACTCTGAGGCACATACTAATCAAAATGTCAAATGCCAAAGACAAAGAGAGAATTCTGAGAGCAGCAAGAGAAAACCAATGCATAACACATAAGGGATACCCAAAAGATTGTTGATTTCTCACCAGAAACCATGGAGGCAAGAAGACAGTGGTATGATATAGTTAAAATACTGCAAGAGAAAAACCTCCAGCCAAGAATCTTATATCTGGCAAGATTTTCTTTCAAAAATGAGGGCGAGTTTAGAATATTCACAGTACACAGAAACTGAGAGAGTTTGTAACCAGACACCTGCTTTGCAGGAAATACTAAAGGGTATGCTGCAGCCTGAAAGAACAGACAGGAGAGAGAGGCCTGGAAGAGAGTCTAGAAATGAAGATTATATCAATAAAAATTACTAAAAGTGTCAAAAGAGTGGTGAAAATAAATATGACAGATAAAACTCAAATATTCAGGAATAAACTTAACCAATGGTGTAAAGCACTTGTATTCAGAAAACTACAACTCATCGAAATAAAAGAAAGACCTAAATAATTAGAAGAACATTCCATGCTCATGGATTGAAAGACTAAATGTGATTAAGATGTCAATTCTACTCAAACTGATATACAGATTCAATGCTATCCCGATAAAAATTCCACCAGCATTTTTAAAAAATAAATGGAAAACATGTTTATCAAATCTATTTGGAAGAGTAAGAGTTCCTGAATAGCCAGAATTATCTTTAAAAGGAAAAACGAAGTTTGAAGACTCTCATTTCCAGACTTTAAGTCGTATTACCTAGCTACAGTAGTAAAAACAGCATGATACTGGCATAAAGACATGTAGACACATAGACCAATGAAAGCAATTTTATGACTAAAAAACAGACCCTCACAACTATGGTCAAATGATTTTTGACTAGCCTGTCAAACCCACCCAGATCAGGCAGAACAGTCCATTCAAAAAATGGTGCTGAGAAAATTGGACATCCACAGCAAAAGAAGGAAAGAGGACCCCTATTTCATACCCTATAAAATTTTTAACTCAAAGTGAATCAAAAACCTAAATATAAAAGCAAGAACCATAAAACTTCTAGAAGAATATATAGGAAAATATCTACAAGACCTGGTGATAGGTGGTGGATTCTTAAAGGAGATAAGAGGAAGACTGAGATGGATTACTGATATTTAATGTATGTAGAAGTTTTAATTAGCTTTACTGTAAAAGTGTGGAAATATACAGAGTTAATGGTTCCACATTATGGTGAGTAACAGCTGGTTTATAAATAGGGATGTGGCTGAAAATGGTAGTCTAGGGATGTAAATGGCATTTGACAGAAAGCCAGAGAATAATCTTGAGACTGAATAGCACAGTAAACCTAGAGGAGGATGAGAATCGTGGTTGATAGTATAGATGCAAGAGTGTCCTTTGTGAGCTAGAGCAGATGTACATCACTATTTCAGGGTGATGGGAATGTGGACAAGCATGGGAAAAATACAACTGGAGTGACCTATGGACTGTGGTTAACAGTAATAATGTAATATTCTTGCATCTATGCCAAATATGTATTGTGTTGATAATGGGGGGTGTATGGAAAATGTGTGCCAAATATATGCTGTGGAGCTGGTAATAATCAGATGATATTATCTCATAATTTATAACAAAAGCCCCACCACATTGTGGTGTGTTGTTTGGGAATTCTGCACATGTGCATGATTGGTTTGTAAGTTTACAAATTGTAATAAAAATACATCTAAAATATATTAGGGTGGGTTGGGGGGAAAATACACCAGATGTAAGATAATGACTATAATTAGTAGTAAGATTTTGAAAATATTCTTTCATAATTTGTAACAAATATCTCACAACAATGCAAGATGTTGGTGGAGGGTTGATGTATGGGACCCCTGTATGAGGTTATGAATGTTTGCTTTGTAAATTCACAACTTTTATTATATACTTATTGTTTATGTATGTTCATGTATAAATGATATAAAAATAATAATAATGATAGGGTAGGTTGGGGGAAAATACTTTGATTAGTAGTAATATTTTGAGGATGCTCTTTAATCATTAGTTAAAAATGTTTCACAATGCAAGGTATTGATGGTAGGATGAGTTATGTGAGCCCTGTATGATGTTATGTATGTTTGTTTTATAAGTTAACAACCATTACTATACACTTATTGTTTATGTATGTTTATGTATGAGTGATACACTTCAATAAATTAAAAAAAAATATCACTCTCTGATTTACTGGACTGATAGAAAACGGTGTCATTTGAATAGCAAAATCCCTTCATTTGTAACTTCTTATGTAGTTGTTTATGTCAAGATTATAGTCCTGCATGTGTAAATACTTTGAAGGAAGATGCCATATAAGATATATCTGGGTTTCCCTTATCATAATAGTGAACTCATAATGGACTCTTGATATATGTTTGTGAAAAGAAGATGAGAAATAATGTGTGTTCACTATACTGCTTCAAAAAGTACAAGCACTACAGAACTGCACAGCCATCTGAGGGAAATGCCCAGGGACACTACAGCTGAGCTCTGGAAGCAGCTGTTTTGTAATCTCTGTGTTTAATTCTGTTAGATCAGATGGAAATGAAAACACTCTTCTTCACCAGACCTGGCTTTAGTAGACTGAACCAGGCGCCCATAACAAAAACAATACCATGAATAGGATCTACGTTCAACAACTGAAATTCCACATTTCCAGCTTTTCCCCAGACATTTCTTTCCACAACCCTCATTTGAGAATGCCAAGCCATATTGAAATCAAGTGCACCATTCTTATTATTATTTTGCTTATACTAATCCCTTTACCACAAACTTCTGTTTCATGTTTCACATTATGTGACAATTTGTTCTAGTCTGCTAAACTGCTCAAGCAAATAACATGAAATGTGCTTGCTTTTACAATGGGAATTTATTGGTTTACAAGTTTACATTCTGAGGCCATGAAAATGTCCAAATCAAGACATCATCAAGATACCTTCTTCTTGAATGCTGGCTGCCAGCAATCCTGGACTTCTCTTTCACATGGCAAGGCACATGGTGGCATCTACTGGTCTCCCCCTTCTCTTCCAGGTTTTGATGCTTCTAGCTTATTGCTTCCATGGCTTTTTTCTCTCTTTTTCTGAATTTCATTCTCTTATAAAGGACTCCAGTAAGAGGATTAAGATTCACCCTGAATGAGGTCTTAATGTAAGACCTTAATTTAAGTTTCTAATTGCTAAAAGATCCTACTTACATTAAGTCCACACCCACAGGAATAGATTAACTTCAAGAACATATCTTTCTGAGGTACATTAAACTTCAAACCATCACACACATCTTCTATGGATTATTCCTGGATTCACTCTCTAGGATTTTCTCACATGCAAAATGGTACTAATAATACCTACTTCCTGGATCTGCTGTGAAGACTAAGCAAGATAATGTTACCATGGGCAATTGTCCCTCCTGCACAAGGACTTCCTGGTTTTTACCCATTGTCATGGAGGAGTTATGAATATTGCTACTTTTCATTCTCAAAGTTGCCTTAGGTCAGATGATAAAATATCGGAACAACTTAAGTGATATGATTAAGCACTTCAGGGTTTCATAAATGGAAGTTCTCTGTGTGAGAAAAGTACAATGCACAGCACATAATTCTGCTCTAAAACTATTAGGATTGAATCATACCTCACAAAAGCATGTTAAAGTTCAAACCCCCAGGCCTACGAATATGAACCCATTTGTAAATAAGATCCTTGAAGATGTTTTTACTCAAGGGGAGGCCAATCAGAACTAGGGTGGACCTTAATCTAATATGCCTGGAATCCTTATAAAAAGAGGAAATTTGAAAACAGTAGGAGGAGAGAGATGAAAAGAGAGACTACCCTGTGATAGTGTCAGAAACTGAGTTACAGATTGCTGGCAAGCCACCACCAGGATGTTACAGACTTTAAAGAAAGTATGATCCCACTGACACCTTATTTTTTTTATTTCTAGTCTTCAAAATTGAGACAATAAATTCCTGTTGTTTAAGAAATCTAGTCTGTGGTATTTTTTTATAGCAGGCACAGCAAACTAAGATAAACACTAAAACATATGCATCTTAATGTAATCACTCCCTTAATCAACTGTGAGACTTTGATATAGGTTCATTTTTTTTTATCCTCAATTCAGGAATATAATAAGTAATAAACATATTTTCATTGAACAAATGAATGATGATGCCCTGCTGTATATGAGAACTACCAAAAGCTAGTCTCAATTCTGGGACTTACTGAGCATAGGTATAAGCTACCTGGGATGAATAATGCAGCATTCTTAGTCCAGTTTTCTTAAGATGTTGAAACAGGAGTTACAGGCAGCTAACTGGCATGTCTGTGTTCTCTTGGTTTAGAAGTATTAGTGCTGAGTTTATAACTAATTGATCCTTTTTAATAGCCCAGTACTTTGTAGAATAGTGAAATGTACAGCATTGTAGAAAGTCACAGGTATGATAGAATCTAAACAAGATATGTAGGGAATTTCTATAAAGGACAGGATTCATGACTGCCTTAAATTGGGTGATTGGATTAGATTCATTAGTGAGGATTTAAACAGGACTTTAGTGTGAAGCATTTGTTGAAAGATCCATATTTTCTGGTGACCACTGTGAGCTGAATTTCTGCAAGGCCAATTGGGCTATAAGAGTCACCATAACATGAATAAGTAGAGGAAAAGAGGCAAAACAGAATGTGATATCGAAGAAGCATTTCAGGTTAGAGATGATGCTGAGAAGGTAGAGTAATACGATATAATTAGTTTCTCCGTGATTTTCTTCCCTGTGGACATTTTACAATCCTCATAATTATGAACTGAGATACTAATATATTTTTTTTCACTTCAATATAAGAGATACTCATATCATGGTAATGTTTATTAGGCCTGTGGTGACTATGCATTTTATTCAATTTCTCCTATCTTCTATTCCTATAGTAAAATATTAAACATTTAAACATTGTATTATAGTCTTTACAATTAACCAATCAAATCCAAAAAGTGAAAATAAACATTCAATCCAGAAGAAATTTTGACAGGTTTATCACAAAAGTATTATCAGAAAGGATGGGTAGATGATAGGTTAGATAGATAGATAGATAAATAGATAGATAGATAGATAGATAGAAAGACAGATAGATAGACAGATATAGATAATTTGAGATTATCTAATCAAAAACTGTTTCATTTTGTAAATGAAGAAACTAAAGTTCATAGAAATAAATGACTTCCTCAACCTGGCATAATAATTAGAATTTTGGAAATCTAATTTTATATTTCACTTTCTAAATATAGTATTTTATAATATACATTATCACTTACCAATCAGGCACTGGGAAAATGTAGTTTAGGACAATTGTTAATTCTCTAATTGTTTTACTTATTGTAGGCAACACTTTTATTTAAAAATGAACAATCCAAAAAAACTGGTTAATATATTTTCTAGCCATATGGTTTTCATGTTGCCATAGTCCCAAACAAATGCTCTATTGGACATTTGATGTGTAGAGCCAATGATCATTCAATTTACCATCTTTTGTATTATTATTATTACAATCAATTGATCTTTGTTCTAACAGTGATTATAATCTATAGTATAGAGAATTATCAGCTAAAGTTCTTCAAAATACCATATTTTCCTTTTACCTCAAAAGAAGCAAACATAGGGAAGAAGAGAACTCTTTTTTGAAGAGATCTAGATGACATTTATGAAAAATGCCCAGGCTAACTGTTTTACATTATTTTTCCTAGTTCACCCAACTACAAATTTGATGATCAGAAAACAGACTGGTCAAAATGAATTTACTTGGTTAGCAATTTGTCTTAGTGGGTAAATCATTACAAAAGAAAATATTCACTTCCATTTGTTTTACAGATTTTGGCTAAGTATGACTTTAGTAAGGATAGTTTAGAAATTTTTGTCTATAAATTATTTCACTCATGTTTAGAATTTGAGAAATGGATAAGTTGGTAATTTTCATGAACCAAACAATAGCTTTTCCATTTGTAGAAAGCTTTAAGCATTTTGTGTTTCTGTTCAAAGCCATTTTTAATGTATATTTTCTAACTTATATTAACTCAATTAAGCATATTTTTCTTACTTGATAATGTTTAGGAGAATTTTAAATAATCCTTTTGGATTTATATAAATTCCTAGAAGAAAATTGATCAGAAGTATGTTTCTGATTCTAATTCATGTATTTAATCAAATATACAAAATGACAACTCATTTGTATATCAAGGTAAATATTCAAAATAAAAACTACTATGTAGCAAATTTAGTTAGTGACTTTGCTTTTATTTTTAAATCAATTTCAAGTCATTGATGTCTACTCTATTTCATTATAGCCACATTCTTTCCAGTTTGTGTATGACCTTCATATTTATTTAGAAGAAAATGGTTGAATTTTCAATGTTAGGTATCTCTGAAAGGTGAATTACATTATTTTTAAGACTCTAATTTGTAAAACAAAACTTAAGAACAACTTCAGAGGTAATTCAATTCTAATTCAATATCACAGCAATTCTAAGCCTTATTTAAGCATCTACCCTAAGTATATTAATACTGTTAGATTTTGTTATTCTCTTAATTCAAAGAAGAAATGCTTTTAGTTATACTTGTTTTAATTTGCTAAAATCTGCTGGGGACAATATGCCAGAATTGGGTTGGCTTTGACAATGGGAGTTTATTAGGTTAAAAGCTTACAGTTATGAGGCTGTGTAAATGTCCAAATCAAGGCATCATCGGAGGGGCTGTGTTACCAAAGGTCGCCTGCTGGTGAACCTGGACTTTTGCCACATGGCAATGCACTATGGTGGTTCTGCTGGTCTCTGCCTTCTACAGGTTCACTTTCTCCCTGAGCTCAGCTATAGGTGATTGGGCAAATGGCTGGGTCTGCTCATTTCTTCCTCTCCTCTGAGACCTGGTGCTTCAGCTTTGGGCTGCTCGCCAGTGGCTTCTCTCTCTTCCCAGGTTCATTAACAGTTGGAGGCTTCTCTCTGTCATTGCAATTTTTTTCCTGTATCTGCAACTTTACTAGTCTTCCTTTTATAAAGGACTCCAGCAAGAGAATTAAGACCCACCCTGGAGAGTGAGACAAGGGAATCTCTTCTTCTCCAGAAAAATAGTTAGAGGACAGGCTGAAACAGCCCCCCAAAAGATCTTCTAGGCTTTAGGACACCAGGAAAAGGCTGGATACCACCTACGGGAGAGAGGGACAAAGGAGGGAAATCACGATGACAGAACCATTAATTGAAACCTGCAGCTGCTCCCAGCACCCTCCCCAACACTAAAGACACTTTATAATTCTTGGGCTTCTGGGCCTGCATACTACAGACAAAGGGGCCTCCAGGGATCTACCTCCCCAAGAAAGGGGAGCGAAAGGGACACAGCCTCAGACTGACTCAGCTTTTACTCACAAATTTGGTTTGTTGTGTCTCAAAAGCCCTTCCAGGCCTGGTGGTGCTGCACCATTGTTTGCCTTGGAGCCTGAAAAGGGTTAAAGATATACAACCCTCCCAATCTCCTACTTTATTAATAGGGACTCCTCTGAAGGGAGTAGAAATATTTCCTAGCCAGGGGAAAAAGGGAGGGAGCTGCCATAGAAGGCTGGAGAATTGTCTCAGAGAAACTTTGAATTACAAGGCTCCTAGCCTCAGACAGGAAGCTCTATCACATTGATCCTGGGCTGTGTTAGAACAAATACACTCTGACCAGGCATTGAACTGAGAGCTTCCAAAGAGCACCATTTCCTGGTAGTCCAAGAAAGTGTATAAAAGAAAATTAAAAATAAGTAGGAGAGGCTTTTTCCAGCCTCTATAGCCTCCCTGCCCAAAGCCCTAGAAAGCAACTCTACAACCAATTACTGGGTCCAGTGCACAGTTTTGAGCAACCAGCAGGACAATCCTAACAATCCAGATCAAGCCAAAAATCAAAGAGCAATGGTAACCCACAGCCTCCTTCTACTAAATCCCTACAAAAAATAAAGAGATTGAGCACCTGGGTAAACTACATCCTAATTAGATGCCTAGATATCAGCAAAAATTATGAGCCATACTAAGAAAATAGAAGACATGGCCCAAGAAAGGGAACACATCAAAGTCCCAGAAGAGATGCAGAATTTGAGAGAACTAATTAGAGACAGGCATATAAATTTGCAAAATCAAATTAATGAGTTGAAAGGCAATATAGTAAAAGAGATAAGTGACATCAAGAAGACATTGAGTGAACACACAGAAGAATTTGAAATCCTGAACAGAAAAGTAGCAGAGCTAATGGGAGTGAAAGATAACATAGATGAGATCAAAAACACATTTGAGGCATACAACAAGAGACTTGAAATGATAGAAGAAAGAATGTGTTACCGAAGACAGAACATCTAAAATTGAAGAGAGAAAAGAACAGAGAGAGACAAGAATGGACCAAATTGAGCAGGGGCTCAGAGATTTGAATGACAACACAAAACACAACAACATACGTGTCACAGGCGTTCCAGAAGGAAAAGAGAAGGGAAAAGGAGGGAGAAAGAGTATTTGAGGAAATAATAGCTGAAAATTTCCCAACTCTCATGAAAAAAATAGACTTACATGTCCCCGAAGCACACCATACCCCAATCAGAATAAATCCAAAGAGACCTAATCCAAGACACATAATACTCAGAATGTCAAATATCATAGATAAAGAGAAAATTCTCACTGCAGCAAGGGAGAAGGAAACGATCATGTACAAGGGACATCCAGTAAGACTTAGTGCAGATTTCTCTTCAGAAACCATGGAGGCAAGAAGAGAGTGGTGTGATACAATTAGGAAACTGAAAGAGAAAAACTGCCAGCTGAGAATTCATTATCCAGCAAAACTGTCCTTTAAATATGAAAGTGAGTATAAATATTCACAAACAAACAGAAACTAAGAGAGTTTGCCAAAAAAAAAAAAAAAAAAAAAATCCATCTTTGCAGGAAATATTAAAGGAAGCCTTAGAACATGAAAGAAAAAGAGGAGAGAGAGGCTTGGAGGAGAGTATAGAGGAAAGAATAGCAGAAAGGATAACCAAAAGAGTTAAAAGACAGACAAAAATAAGATGACATATGCAAACCAAAGAATAAAACGGAGGAGGTAAATAGTGCATTTACAGTAATATAATTGAATGTGAATGGATTAAACTCCCCAATAAAAAGATATAGGTTGATAGAATGGATAAAAAATATTTAAAAAAAAAAAACCATGAGCCATCCATATGCTGCTTACAAGAAGCTCACCTTAGACCCAGAGATACAAACCAATTGAAAATGAATGGTTGAAAAAAAATACTCCACCTGACTAGTAATCAGAAAAGAGCAGGGGTAGCTATAGTAATATCAGACAAAACAGACTTTAAGTGCAAAAAATCTATAAGAGATACAGAAGGCCATTATATATATATTAATAAGAGGGACAATCCACCAGGAAGATATTACAGTCATAAATATCTATGCACCTAACAAGGGTGCCCCAAAATACATGAGACAAACTCTGGCAAAACTGAAGTGAGAAATAGACATTTCTTCAAAAACCATTTGGAGACTTCAACACCCCACTCACATCATTAGATAGACAGAAGATCAACACAAAAACAGAGAACTTGAACAATATGATAAACGAGTTAGATTTAACAGAAATACAGAACACTGCATCCAAACTCAGTGGGTTATACATTCTT
Source organism: Tolypeutes matacus (assembly GCA_026826555.1). NCBI lineage: Eukaryota > Metazoa > Chordata > Mammalia > Cingulata > Chlamyphoridae > Tolypeutes > Tolypeutes matacus. The sequence goes on from JAKSZT010054389.1 coordinate 1,261,001, forward strand.
CTCAAGTGCCCATGGATCTTTCTCCAGGGTAGACCACATGTTAGGTCACAATGCAGTTACCAATAAATATAAAAAGGTTGAAATTATACAAAGCACCTTCTCAGATTATAATGCAGTGAAACTGGAAATCAAATAATAAACAGAAAAAAGTAAATTTATAATGTGTGGAGGCTGAACAGCACACTACAAAATAATCAGTTTTCTTTCAAAAAAAAAAGAAATTGCAAGTGAAATCAGTAAATATATTGAGACAAATGAAAATGAGAATACAACATATGAAAACTTATGGGTAACAGTGAAGGCAGTCTTGAGAGGGAAATTTATAGCCCTAAATACCTATAAGAAAAAAGAAGGAAGAGTTAATTTCAAAGATTTAACTGAACAACTAGAGAAACTAGAAAAAGAAAAGAAAACCAATCCCCCAAAAAAGCAGAAGGAAAGAAATAATAAAGATTAGAGCAGAAATAAATGAAATTGAGAAAAAAAAAATGGAGAAAATCAACAAAAACAAAAGCTCGTTCTTTGAGATCAATAAAATTGACAAACCCCTAGCTAGACTAACAAAGAAAAAAGAGAGAAGTTGCAAATAAATACAGTCAGAAATGAAAGGGGGGAATTACAAATGACCCCACAGAAATGAAAAGAATCATAAAAAGATACTATGAGAAACAATATGCCAACAAACTAGACAACCCAGACGAAAGGGACAAATTCCTAGAAATGCACAACCAACCTACATTGATGCTACAGGAAATACAAGAACTTAACAAATCAATCACATTTAAGGAGATTGAGTCTGTCATCAAAAATTTCCCAGCAAAGAAAATCCAGGACTAGATGACTTCACAGGAGAATTCTACCAAGCATTTCAAAAAGAATTAACAATAATCCTGTTTAAACGCTTCCAAAAAACTGAAGAAGAGGAAAAATTACTCAACACAGTTTATGAAGCCAACATCACACTGATAACAGAGCCAGATAAAGATTCTACAAGAAAAGAAAATTATAGGCCAATCTCTCTAATGAATATAGATGCAAAAATTCTCAACAAAATACTTGCAAATCAAATCTAATAGCATATCAAAAGATTTACTCCTCAGGACCAAGTGGGATTTATTCCTAGTATGCAAGGCTGGATCAACATAAGAAAGTCAATCAATGTAATATATCACATTAACAAATTGAACAAAAAAAACCACACACAATCATATCTATCGATGCAGAAAAAGCATTTGACAAAATCCCGCCTCCTTTTTTGATAAAACACTTCAAAAGATAGGAAAAGAAGGAAAATTCCTCAATATGATAAAAGGCATACGTGAAAAACCCAGAGCCAATGTCATAATGACGAAAGGTTGAAAGTGTTCCCTCTAATATCAGGAATAAGACAAGGATGCGGACTGTCACCACTGTTATTCAATATTGTCCTAGAAGTTCTAGCTAGGGTAGTTAGACAAAAAAAAAAAAAAAAAAAAAAAAAAAAAAAAAAAAAAAAAAAAAAAGTAAGGGCATCCAAATAAGGAAAAGAGGAAGTAAAACTCTTAATGTTTGCAGATGATATGATCCTGTACTTAGAAAATCCTGAAGTATCCACATCAAAGCTACTTGAGCTAATAAATGAGTTCAGCAAAGTGGCAGGATACAAGATGAAATCAGTAATGTTTTTGTACACTAGTACTGAACAACCTGAGATGGAAATCAGGGGGAAAGTTCCATTTTCAATAGCAACAAAAAGTTTCAAATACCTAGGAGCTAATTTAACCAAAGAGGTACAGGACCTATATGCAGAAAACTACAAAACAATGCACCGATACAGTCAACTGGTTTTTGACAAACCTACCAAGTCCATGTTAATAGGACAACACAGTCTCTTTAACAAATGGTGTTGGGAGAACTGGATAGTTATAAAAAAAGAATGAAAGAGGACCCATATCTCACACCCTACACAAGAATCAATTCAAAATGGATCAAAGATTTAAATATAAAAGCCAGGACCATAAAACTACTAGAAGAAAATGTAGGAAAATATCTTCAAGACATTGTAGTAGGTGGTGGTTTCTTGGACCTACACCCACAGCACGTGCAACAAAAGAAAAAAAGAAAAAAAAGATAAATGGGACCTCCTCAAAATTCAACACTTTTGCACCTCACAGGGTTTTGTCCAAAGGGTGAAAAGGCAGCCAACTCAATGGGAAGAAATATTTGTAAATCACATGTCTAAAAAGGGTTTAATACCCAGGATATATAAAGAGATGTTACAATTCAACAATAAAAAGACAACCGACCCAAGTAAACAATGGGCAAAAGACTTGAATAGAAATTTATCCAAAGAAGAAGTACAAATGGCAAAAAAAAAAAAAAAAAAAAGAAGAATTGCTCAACATCACTAATGATTAGGGAAATGCAAACCAGAACTTCAATGAGATATCATTTCACACCTATCAGAATGGCCACTATGAAAAAGACAGAGAACTACCAGTGTTGGAGAGGATGTGGAGAGATAGGAACACTTATTCACTATTGGTGGGAATGCAGAATGCTACAGCCACTGTGGAGGACTGTTTGGCACTTCCTAAAGAAGTTGAATATAGACTTTCCACGTGACCTGGCAATACCACTAGAAGAACTGAGAGCAGTGACACGAACAGACATCTGCACACCAATGTTTAGAGCCACATTATTCACGATTGCCAAGAGATGGAAACAACCCAGGTGTCCATCAACAGATGAATGGATAAACAAACTGTGGTCTATTCACATGATGGAATATTATGCAGCTGTAAGAAGAAATGAAGTCATAAAGCACATGACAACATGGATGAACCTGGAGGACATTAAGATGAGTGAAGCAAGCCAGACATAAAAGGACAAATACTGTATGACTGTGTTACTATGAACCAAATATATTGTGTAGCATATTGTTTGATTCAAAAAAATTTATATGTATCCATTACATTTAATTGAGAAATGTATGTATTTAATCTATGTTTACTTTTCAGTTTTTAATTGTTTATATTTTCAATTATTAAATGTACAAAATAAAGTTTAAAAAAAATACCCACTCTGGGTCCCACAATCTAACTAAAGGCTCTTAACTGAAGTGATCTAATCAAAGTGATCTAATCAAAAGTTGATTTAATCAAAAGTTCTCATCTACAATCAGTTTACAAGCACAAGAATCAATTTGCCTTAAGAACAGGACTTTTTCAGGTCCACAAAAGACTCAAACCAGCACAATACTACTGACTAAAAAACTTCAAAATAAACAATTGTTTTCACAAATTGATAACATTAACCAATTAACTTTCAACCATTATACACACATGTGTACATATATCTTTACATGTGTGCGATATATATATACTCTATTTCAGCATATATACACACACACATACATACTTACAGACTGTCCTCCAGAAAACATCCAGAAAAATCTTTCAAATATATAAATTGTGTCATTTCATTCTTACTCAGGAAGTTTACATTTTACTAAAAATAAACGTTGACTCATTACCACAGCCAATGTTGTGTTGCCCAAGCTGACTGCTTCCTGCCTCCCCAGCCTCAATTCTTGCTGCTCTGCTTTTCACTAGTTTCCTTTATTTCCTGAAATACAGCAAACTCCATGGTCTTTATGTAAAGCCACTGTTACTGAAAAGCTCTTCTCCCCGTTCTTACTCCTACCCCTACTTCTGGTCTACCTTGATGATTGGTTTCTTTATTGTAGTCATAAAAAATCAATATATGTGTGTATATTTATACATATGTTATAATATTTCATGAATTTATATTGGTATATATATATTATATATTACAAATATTGATATATATTATATATATTATATTGATATATATTATGTGCAAATGTATATTTATATGCTTGTTTATGAGGAAAGGAAGAATTTCTATTTTATTTAACAACTTATTACATAATCATTCAATAATATAGAGTGAATGAATGAATTAATGAATGAATAAATCTATTACCTATATATGATATATGGCCATATTATCTGTTTCTGATCACTGCTATACTTAGTTCATATAATCAGCCTAAGACCACCAGAAATAACCTTTTTGTCAAATAAATTCAGGTTTATTAATCCATTGAAAAGAGTGTGACCACTCAACACAGAAACCACAAAGTATTTCACAAAACAAAGGAAAAGAATTATAATAGGATTTGGGGAATGGTAGATTTAGGTGAAATATAAATGAAACCGTATTTTGAATGGCTCATGGCAAAGCAGTACTGTGTGCAAAGGAGTCAACATCAGGTCTAAACCACAAATCAGGCACAAGGTCCTGTTTCCTTTGAAACTACAAAATTAAGGTGGGGAATGCTGAGTCCAAAAACCCTTTATTGGAAGCCCTGCACCTGGGTTGGAAATTGAACCGGTTCCCCTATATGAAAGTGAATTAAATCTTTAGGCAGGAGTGATATAGTTCAGCTTACTGATATAATTTCAAACAAATAATTTCAGATAGTCTATGAGTTTAGAAACATTTTCTCACTGAGTAAAAATGAGTAAAAAAAAATAGTAGTCACTCAATGAAGGGAGTTATTTTGATACTTTAAAGCTGCAGTCTGTCCTTGGGGAAAAAGTTTGTTGTGCTGAGTTTCAAACTGGATTTTATGTTTTTTTAATGCCAGCCTAATGAATGGCAGGGCAGATTTTCACAATCCAATCTATTTGCTCTTTTTTTATTTTCTTACTTCATTTACAGAATGGAATTGTATTAGATTGACAGTTAAAATTAGTGTCCAATTACCAGCTCTCATGTCCTCTGTTTTGCAATAACTCTCCTTATGGCTCCTTTCACATCTTGGTTCCTTAGGCTGTAGATCAAGGGGTTGAGCATGGGTGTGATGACAGTGTAAAAAACCGCGATTATCTTGCCCCCAGCTCGGGAAGACTTTGACTGGGGTCTCATGTACATGAAGATGGCAGTTCCATAGAATAAAGCTACCACTGTCAAATGAGAGGCACAGGTGGACAGGGCCTTGTGCCTCCCAGAGGCTGACCGCATTCTAAGGATAGATAGAAGGATTCGGGCATAGGAAACAACTATGAGGATGAAAGGAATGAAAACGATGATGATACTGAAGACAAAAACAACCAGCTCAGTGAGTGATGTGTCAGTGCAAGCCAACCTCAGGACAGAAGGAACCTCACAGAAAAAGTGATTCAGGACATTGGGTCCACAGTATGGCAAACTCAAAGTGAAGATATTGATAACCATGGAACTAAGGAAGCTGCTGAACCAAGAAATGGCTGCCAGTTGGACACAGGTGCTTTGGTCCATGATGACAGTGTAATGAAGGGGATGACAAATGGCTACATATCTGTCATAAGACATAACACCAAGGAGAACACATTCAATCATTCCAAAGGAGAGGGAGAAGTACATCTGAGTAGCACAGCCAGAGAATGAGATGCTCTTCTTTTTCCCCACCATGTTGGACAGCATTTGTGGGACATTGGTGGATGTATAACAGATGTCTAAGAAGGATAAATTTGTGAGGAAAAAGTACATTGGGGTATGGAGACGAGGTTCAATCTGGATAATAGTGATGATGATAATATTCCCAGCCACAGTTAATAAATAAAAGAACAAGAACATAATAAAAAGAATTAGCTGGATCTTTGGCTGAGATGAGAGGCCTAGAAACACAAATTCAGTGACAGTGAAGTTGGTTTTTATCATATTCATTTTCAGACCACCTTCCTCTCAAAATACCATCCTCTCCCCTGAAGACAAAATCAAATGCCCTAGACATCAGAGTGTTGGAGACACAAATCGTAAGAAAGGAGAAGAACTCTTGGTCTGAGGTTATATTTAGAATATTTCAGTTTTATTACAAATGGAAAACTTCTCTTTTGCTGTTGGAGGAAATATTTTCCAGATGAGATAAGACTTCGAAACACAAACACTCAGTAGGGTATATCAGATATTCTTTCCTTTTCTCAAATGGAATGCTTTTTGTTTGTCAGTAGCCTTTCCAAACCTTATTTATTTTTGAAAGCCTTATGCACATTCCATTTACTTCATAAAAATCTGTTTTCTTTTTGTTCTACATGTAACAACAATTGATGCAGAGCACAAGTGGAAAACATTAGAAGGCATTGCTTTATGTGCTACAGGCCTAGCCTAAAGGAAAGGCAGCCTGTGCTTCTTCTGTGTCATCCTGATGCAACTTTCTTAGGCTTCATCCTAAAAAACCACTGTACAAAAAAAAAAAAAAAAAACAGCAAAAACTGTCATGGAGCACACTAATGGCAAATTCTTTCAGCTTCACCATTTCCATGTTGATGGATCTTGGGTGCTTTCATTACATATAAGATGAAATGAGGACTGAACCTCATTTTGTACAGATTTTTTTGACAATTAAATTAAATAGATTATACAAAGCATTTAAGACAGAGTCTACACTTATGAAGCAATCCATATAACAAGCTTTTTTAATAGTCCTGAAACATACAGTGATGCTACATTTATCTGGAATTCATTTCTGTAAGAGCACACACTTCAGGAAAATATCATTAATAAAAAGGATCCAGACAAGTTTAATTTAAGAGATATATTCACTGAGAGCCCTTAGCCCCCACCCTATGCCTCTTTACTCTTAGTGTTTACATACTGTTAGTAAGTTTGGCTAATTGGCTCTTCTGCCCCTTCTATTTGAACCAATAGTTAGTACTAGACTTGATAAGTGTATATCCAAGAGACTTAAATCTTTGGGCTGTCCATGTGCCAGTGGGCACTGAGTCTCAACAGAGTTGCAATTCCCACTCTCCAGTTCATTGTACTTACCTAGGACAACTAACAAGGAGATGATTATGGACAATGACCATCCCAAGGAATAGAGAGTCTGAAACTGCAAGCAAAATATTTCCATCCATTTGCCCCATGGGCTCTAAGCCCCCTCTCAATAAGAGACAGAGTGGACAGCACCATCCCAGCATCCTCAGAATTGGGGAATGAACTATGGACTAGAGTAGACTTACTGGTATTCTACTATAGAGTTATTGTGATTCTAGCAATGGAAGAATTTTGTCATTGATGTGGAGGCAGTGACCACTAGAGGTTCTGGGGGTAGGGAGAGGGAAAAATATAGTTGTAATACAAGGGGCATTTTCAGGTCTTGGGAATCGTCCTGAATGACATTGTAAAGACAGATACAGGCCATTTTATATCTTGCTATAATTTACAAAATTGTGCGGGAGAGAGTGTAAACTGCAATGTAAACTATAATCCATGCTTAGTGGCAATGCTCCAAAATGTGTTCATCAATTGAAACAAATATACAACACTAATGAAAGATGTTGTTAATGTGGGAAAGTGTGGGAGTAGTAGAGAGTGGGGCGTATGGGAATCCCCTATATTTTTTATGTAACACTTATGTAATCTAAGTATCTTTAAAAAAATTTAAAAGTATATATGAAAAATAAAAATAAAATAAAAATAAAAACAGCAGTTAAGGAGGATATGGAGTAAAAAGGAAATGCAGAGGCAGGCGTGGTTACAACAGCAAGTATAAGCTGCCAAAGTATTATCCATTTGCTCATTCTCTTTCATTACTTTTTAAATTTTTTTCTTCATTTCTTCCGTTCAAAAATACCTTTATGACAACTTTGTGCATACTAGAAGCTGGATATATACTCTAAACTAACTGGCATTCTCTATACTCTTGGGGAATTTACATTTCAGTGGAAAGTTGCAATAAAAGGAAATAAAATGATTCCATAAAGAATGAGGAATCTTACATAAAAATATTCCTCACAATGAGAAGTTGCAGGTCATGAAAAGACTGTTATACAAAATATTGTCTTTCAAACAATATTGGGTGATATAATAAATTTTAGAGGGTTTTTTATATTTTTATTGATATCAGGGACTCTAAAACTAAGAATTCTGTGAACTGATAAACTAAATTATCTAAAATATGAAATTAAATTATTAAGAGAACAATGGATGGAACAGGAATGAAGAGATAAAAATCAAGTTACAGCCCTGTTTTCATCAAGAATAATAGGAACGTGAATTACAGAGTTTCTTAACAGTTTTCCCAAACAACTGTTAGGGAATTCTGTAAAGAAATATTTTAGTGAATTTTAGGAGTGATTATAATGATAACAAATGATACCCAGAGTGAGTTTCTCAATTGACAAGCATCATGATGCACTGCCATGAGACCGGTAGTCAGGGGTGAGGCAAACAGGATTAGCTGCCTAGCACCACCACCTGTCAGCTGAGAGTGTTTATGCTATTCACCTCACTGATCTGTGCCTCATTTACCTCATCTGTAAAATGGGGCAAGAGTAGCATGGACTGGTTAAATGAGATAATACATGTTAGGCACCTAAAACAGAGTTAGGTGGAGAGTAAGGGCTCAATACATATTAACTACTATCATTATGTTTTTGATTCTTATTGGAACTTTGTTAAGTGAGCAGAACAGGAGTTATTGACACTCCTATGAATAGCAAAGAGACTAAGCCTCCAAGACATTGGACAACTTGACTGAAATGGCTTGAGGAATTACTGAAGCACCTACAAAACATATGTGCATGGTATATCTTTAAATAATGACTATATCAAAATTAATAGTTTCATTTACATGGCATACATTTATATGTAAAATTGTGTGCATATCAAGGAACATAAACACCTTGGGACAACTTTTAAACATTATTATGTTTTTACATCAGTAAATATTCATGGTTTATTGTAACTCTGAGAGATCAGATTAAAATAGAATGTCTTTTCTGTTTTCTGAGAATTTGTATCAAATATTATTTATGATAAACACCAAATATATTAATAATTGTCATGATTTTCTCCTCTTTTTCATTCTGCCTTCATTTTTTACTTTTAATTTTTCTTCACTTTTAAAAATATATGTTTATTACAGAATTTGGGAACTTACAAAACAAGCAGGCACATGTGTAGAATTCCCATATAACACCCCTTCACCAACACACCATACCTTTGTGGAACATTTGTTACAGATTATGAAATATCATCAGACAATTACCACTACCAGTGGTCCTATTTTGAAGAGTCAATCATCTGTCTGGCTTCCTCTGAATGCACAGTCACCTGAAAGAACATTTCCAGTCACTTTATGGCTGTAACTGCTGAAAACCAGTTATAAATCAATCAATTGTACAATTTTTTCTGTATTTAAATCTGTTTACATTCCGACCAAAACATGAGAATTGTGTTTCCTTCACATGGTGAAGTGGAATTTACTAATTTTTTTTCCCAAAATATCTTTCTCTTGAACCTATAAATTTAACACCCCAGATTGAAGCAATTCACCATCTATATAAGGGCTTACAAAAACCCTGGATATTTTGTAATTACCAGTAGGTTCTTTATAAACTTACCAATCCAGCAAGCCATAATCTAAGAATCTAAATACCCTCTATTCTATCTCACAAGACAAAATAACTTTTTTGGATTCCCAAATAACTTTTGGTTATGTTTTTGGTTCCCAAATAACTTCTTCCAAATGACTTCCTGGAAAACTCCTATTCAATGTTTTAAATCTTAGTCATGCATGACTTCCTCTTTAAACCTCTCTTAAACTCTTTCTCCTGACAGATTTAATAAAAGTCTTCTCAGGATACAAAGGATACTATTTGTATCCTTTAAATATACTGTCTTAATCCTTATATATGTGCATGTATGAATAATCGTTTGTTCATTAGTATATCTCTTCAATTGAACTTGGGTTTTAAAGATCCTGCCATGTTTTGTTTGTTTGTTTGTTTTTACAAACCTAATAAACATTATAAAATGCTGATAATACTAAAATGAACCGTCACTATTTCCTAATCTTTTTGAGTAAGTCTTTTGCTTAGCCTAAGAATGAATTCACTTTCATGGTTGGTAGCCATGATTTTAGTTAAAGAATATAGTCAAGCAAAGTCATTTACTCTCTAATAATTTATTTTTCTGAATAACACTGTCTAATTTTCAAAAATTAATTTAATTCATTTAAAAAGAAAACAAACAAACAAATGGTGTGGCTTGATGCCAAGAATGTACAAGAGGTTAATTTATACTAAACTTAAGGTCAGGTTGTTATTTTTGCATCTTATACATATAGCATATTAAGATTTTGATATATTACATGAACAAATCACTCATCTTTCCATTCTGCAGCTCTCAGGAAGAAACCTGAAATATATTTCCCACCAAACTGGAAAAGTCTGATACTCCTTCCTAAATTCAGAATTTTATAAAGCTATCTCATTAATCTTTGTCATTTAAATCACTTGTAAAATTGAAGAAGTAGTTCCTTCTGATGTATAATTCATTTACTTGTTACTTAAATTTAGGTAGATAGATTTGATAGATAATAGTGATATTGTTGGCCTTTGGTAATACCTGATTTTCTAGGGATGTGTTACGAAGGTGCCAGAGTATTGGGAAGAAGAGCATAAACTCTGGACTGACAACTGGATATGAATTCTGACTCCATCATTTCTCTAACGAGCCACTTGGGAAATTTCTTAACTTCTCTAAATCCCACTTTTTTCATATGCTAAATGGGAATTATTTTACTATTAAATTATTTTATTTTGATGATTTAGATGAGAAATGGCATATGAGAGTTTTAGCATAATGTCTACGAGACAGTAAAAACTTAATAAACTATAGCTAATATTTTTATAAAAAATCCAGGTTTATTCAATTTTCAGGAAAATACTTGTTCACTAAGAGTAGAAGAAGGACTGTTAGATATAATTTCATTAGTTGTACCTGACATATCATTGTACAGGCATTTAAGGCCTGAACAATTTTGAATAATTACTATGTGCATTTAGTGTTGCAGACATTTGTGATATGAGTTCATTGGTTATCGGTTCATCAATAAATGAAATTTATTTTTGAAAAATCAATTTTTAAGGACTGAGAACTTTTAGGACTAAGAATAAGAAAAAGAGCATCATAAATTTGTTCCCCACCTAATTAAGACAATTAAGAAAGCCTACCAAGCTTCTTCTAATGAAACTATCAATGAGGTATGAAAATTATTATTAGAAGACAAATTATTACTTAATAAAATCAAAGCAGCATTTATAGTGCTTCCAATTTACACTGTAGATGATAATTTACCACTTGGAGTGAAGGAGGTTGACAAATCCTCTTGAACAAGTAGATTGACACTAGTTTTGATAAAGCATCGAGGAGAAGAAGGAGAATTTCAGAAGAGGGGCTCCTGGAACACCATGCACTCAGAGAGGGAGAAATGTAACATCGGCATTGGCAAGAATGCTATGCTGCGAAACATGAAAATAAAAGTTGATGTTCAGTACAGGCAAATTGCCTTTTCTCCCAATGAAAGGTGTCTCTGTGGAGGAAAAAAAAAATCACCAAAAAAAAGAAAAAGCTATTATTCGTACTATGACTATTACCTGAGAAACATTTTACTAAGTAGGTACTTTGTCAAAACTAAATTGCATTCTCACAGCTACTAAATATACCTATACCCATTTTGAGGATGAGAAGATTGAAGATGAGAGAAGTTACACAAATTTCTCAAAGTCAGAATATTTATAAGAACCATAATTTGTACTCAACTCTGCCTAACTCCAAAGCATCCTTGCTAATTACCGGCAGAATGTATTTTATATTTTGCATATCAATAGGCCATTATCAATGTAGGCAGAGCAGATAAAATATACCCTAAGGTCATAAACTATGTGTGCAAATAATCTGCTACATACCTGTCCTCTCCACATTTGCATGCAAACAGAAGCCAAACCAAAGCAGATGTGCAAATAATACAACTTCCATGGGGATAAAAAAAATTCTTTTCTTATGGTAAACGCAAAAGAGAAACTGCTATAATCAATTTAGCACTTTATAGAAAAAAAAAAAAAATGATGAAATCCCTAATCATGAGTTTTCTCATTTTAGAATGCTAGGCAGAATTTTAGATCCTTTAGGGATAATGTCTCAGACCTATAATTAAAATTTAATTTGTTCTGAAGGATTCCTGGTTTATTTATTTGTTAGTTGCTCCCCTGTCTCTTACCCACAAATGAACATTTTCCACAGTTTAAATGTGCCATACCTTTCCAAGCTGTTGTTACTGTGTTGCCTCACACTAGTGGTCATAAAAATTAGTGCATTTGTCACAAGAACAGCAAAACATAAAATGCAGGCTTCAGAGATATTTTCATGTGAACACACACAGAACCATTTCTCAGAATCAATGACAATATAGAGGTTGCTCTAATCCTAGTCTATACTCAATAATCCACATAGCAAATTTAAAACTTCATTTTCCTGCACCTGGCATGATCTAGACCTAACTTCTACTGCATCATAGCTAATTATAAACCATTTATAAGGGCAGCAGCTAAGCCAGCTCTGGAAATTACTAAACTTCTGACCTCAAAAATGGAACTCCATTTCCATTATCTTCAGCTTATTTATATTTAAAATGAGTATGAAAAATTATCTCCACTGTTACATTTCCCCCTCCTTATAAGTTTCAAGGGAAGCAAGGAATGACTAGGGATGAGGATTGGGAAGGAAGAAAGAAAGAGGAAATGAGGTGGGTAAAAAATGAACATGAATTAAGCCTCTTTCATGTATAAAAAAACCCAAATAGGCCAAGTAATGTTTCCACGGATCTATAACACTTGATCTGGTGATTCTCAAATCCTGAATACTTACAGATTGCTGTTTGTTTTATATATTATGAGCATTTAACATCAATGTCCAAGCCTTACTCTAGGTCCTTTAAATCAGAATCTATGCGGATGGACATAAGTATAGGCATTTTTCAAACTCCCCAGGTAAGGTCTTTATACCTTATTTTCCAATACTTTTACTGAAAAATATAACATTTGTAGATTTAGATAAATATAAGACCAAAAATATTCATTCTCCTATGGAATTTCAAACTGCTGCTTCTACTTTTTTTCCTACTATATCCCACCATTCAGGCACTCATGTGTAGAAAGAGCCTTAAAAGTACCACTTTCATCAAAGATCTTCCAGAATGTCCAGCTGTGCTGTGCTTTGATAAAGCTGATGTTTTCACGAAACCCTATGAATGCCATCAATGTGGGAAAGCCTTTGCTCATACTTCTGATCTTATCTGACATGATACATTTCAGACTAGAGAAAAACTCTATAGATGTTGTGTAGGTGGGAAAGCCTTCACTTCTTTTTCTGACCTGAGAAAACATGAGAGGATTCACTTTGGAGAGAAACCCTATGAATGTCATATATGTGGCAAAGCCTACAATCATTGTTCTACCATTAGACGACATTATACGTCTCACACTGGAGAGAAACTTTACAAATGTCATCTATGTGGGGAAGCTTTCGTTTATTGTTCTGACATTAGAAAACATGAAAGGGCTCACAAGGGAGATAAGCCCTATAAATGTGTATGTGGGAAAGCCTTCACTTATTATTCTCACCACAGAGAACATGAAAAAACTCATAATGAAGAGAAACTATGAATGTAACCAACGTGGGGAAGTCTTCACTTATTTTTCTCACCTTAGAACACATGAGTACTCAAATTGGAGAGACACCATATAAATGTAACCAATGTGGGGAAAACTTCATTGTTCTTCCCTTAGGCATCATGAAAACACTTACACATAGAAACCATATGAATGTAATCAATGTGGGAAAGGCTTCCTTTATGCTTCTGCCCTTAGAAAACATGAAAACTAATACTGGAAATAAACCCTGTCAATGCCATTGATGTTGAAAAGTCTTCAGTCACTATTCCAACTTAGAAAACCTGGTGTAGCAGTTTGATATTGCTTATGAATTCCAAAAATAGATATTGGATCATGTTTGTAAACTGGTCTGTTCCTCTGGGCATATTAGATTATATTGGATTCAGAGGTTTCACTTTTACTTGATTAAATAATTATTATAAATAATTATTAAGGTTTTGATTGGGCCATGTCAGTAGGACATTGAGTCCTCACCCCAGTGGTGGGCAGGGACCCACAGAAAAACTTCACCACAGAGAAGGGAGTTAGGAATTTTAATGTTCGAGCCCTGCGAAGTAAATAAACAGAGATGCAGACACATGAGGAAAGAGATAAGGCTTCATTATACACCACAGAAGCCCTGGGAAGAGAGATGAGACAGTTACCTGATAGTTTACAACTGGCCTTGTAGAGAGAGCAGAGCAGCTGAGCCCGGAGATAAACGAGCCTGGGAGAGAGATGAGACTTATCCCAGTCTATGGCTGATATTGGAAGAAGCTAGGACTGTGCAGCCTTAAGAGGAAGAGGAAGCCTGAACCCTTGCAGATGTTGGCTGCTGTCTTGCTCCAACACATGGCAACAGACTTTAGTGAATGAAGTAACTTTTACTTTATGACCTGGTAACTATTAGCTTCTACACCAAATAAATACCCTTTTATAGTAGCCAACAGATTTCTGGTATTTTGCATCAGCAGCGCTTTGGCTGACTAATACACCTGATAATATAAGAAAACTTACATAGCAAATGTTGCAACATAAAAGAGATATCAGCTGTACAATTAATCTATAATACACAAGAGATCTCACACATTGAAGAAACACTGTTTGTAATCAACGTGTCATCTATGTAACAAATGCTTCAGTTGATATATGGCATGAGAAACATCACAAGATAAATGCAATGAAAGTGGAAGAATCTTCATTGACCACTATAACTCATATATAAACCAGAGAAATCATATGTGAAATTCTATGTGTAAAATCAGTGTTGGAATGCCTTAAATTGTAATATATTCTTAATGAAATGAATTGAAACAAATTAAAATAAATTAAAATAAAATAAAGTAAAATAAAAAACACACAGAGCTACAAACTCTACCTAAGTCAAGACCAAAAGGACATTCTCCATGACAATTGTCCCCTATACTTGAATACCATCAACACCTTTAGCAGGAGAACAGCTCACTTAATTAAAGGGGTGTGCATAAACACATGTCAAGTTACTATTGTGGACTTTACATATATGTCTTATTCAATCAAGTGTTTGAAGAAAACACTAACCTCTCCCTTTGCCTCAAGGATACTGTGTTGCATTTTTTTCATTATTGTGACTAAGTGTTTCTAGAAGGATCAATTTTAAGAAATACCACTTGAACTTGCAGACAGTAATTATCCTCATTCTAAGGATAAGGGACAAAGATTTAATTTGAAGATTCTATTTTATTCCATACATATATACTCAAAACACATTTTGGGTCTGCATACATAATGACATCCTGTGTACCCAGTCCCTGTGCATCCACTGAGAACTGCACTCAGGCCAAAAATAGTAGTCACTTTAAGGAGTGTGGACCTCAGTGGTGTTTTAACATCTCTAGGAATTACTGACAGTTAAGAATCAGTAAACAATAACTTTGAGATGAACTGAGCATTTCCCTGGTAAATGTCTGCCAGCTATACATGTGAATTCTTGGAGGAAAATATACAGTATGCATCTTGGCTTAGGGTACTTCCTCAAAGGAAGCTGACCTCCCTTTCATTGGAAATGTCCTGAGGATATAAACTAGCTTAGGTCAGAGAATTGTGCAGGGGTTATGATTCCTATGAGCTAATTTTCAGCTAAAACCTAAATATGCAGAAATTGAATGATTCTTCATTACAAGAGAGCTAACAAATGGGTTGTTTTCCCATCTATTCAATTCATTATGGGCCACTTGACCCATAAGCCATTGCTATAAATGGCTGCACAAGAAACACATTGATTATGAACTTGAATTTGTTGTTTATCTTGGTATTTGCTCCCATTTTGTCTCTCAGACACACATACTGCCAACTGGCTTCTTTCCACTCTGGGAATCTAATTCCACCGAAGCATGCTTCCCATCATCTCTAGTGTACTTGTGGTAGGCACAGCAAAATTTTACAACGATGCTGATGACTTCATCGACAATGAATTTCTTAAAGCCTTGGTAAAATCTGTGTCCTTGGAGGAATAAGTTAAGAAGTGGTAGGTGATGGTTATGCAGAGTCAGAATATATTACACTAATGACCAATAACAAACCTCAATCTTCCTGTACCTTAGACCTCTTCTTCAAGTGTATGTCAAGTTTGTCTAACTTTTTTTAAACAATCAATTTTATTGATACATATTAATAAAGCATATCATTTTTCCAAATTGTACAATCAATGGAATTCGTATAATCACATAGTTGTACATTCATCACTTCAATCATTATTTAAGCATGTTCATTATTTCAATAATAATAATAATAAACAAAAAACAGACAAAAACAAACAAATTCCTAACCTCTAAATCTCTCTGTTTCCCCTGCTGTACAAAGCTGCTGTTTCTGGCTATTCTTGCACAATTATTTGTTTATTAAGCAGTTTAATTGAGATATATTCACAAAACATATGAGCTACCCAAAGTGTATAATCAATTGTTTTTAGTATAATCACAATTTGTACATTCATCATCTCAAAAATTTTAGAACAATTTCATTACTCCAAAAATAAAGACTCCACATCCCTTTGTATTCTTTCCTCACCCTACATAACCAATAATCTAATTTCATCTTTATAAACTGATTTGTATTTACATTTTATATAAATGGAGTCACAAAATATGTGGTACTCTGTGTCTGTTCTCCTTCATTTGGTACAATGTGTTGGATTATTTTTACCTAATATTAATATTTTGTTGCATTAACCTACATATGCTCAGCTTCAAAGAAAAAGAAAATGGTCTTATATATGCAATTTTACCCATATTCATATTTCACATAACATATTTATATTTCACATAATATATTTAGTTCATAATAGGGTAATCATATGGTATTTGACCTTTTATGTCTGGCTTGCTTCACTCAACATAATGTCCTCCAGGTTCATCCATGCTGCCATATGTTTCGCAACTTCATTTCATCTTACCACTCCAATATTTGTTTATTCATTCATCAGTTGATGGACACCTCGGTTGTTTCCAACTTTTGACTATTATGAATAACACTGCTCTGAATATTTGTGTGTAGATGTCCATTCATGTCACCTGCTCTCAGTACCTCTGGGTAAATACCTAGTAATGGTATTGCTGGGCCCCATGACAAGTCTGTATTCAAGTGACTTAGGAACTGCCTAACAGTCCTCCACAGTGCCTGTACCATTCTATATTCCCACCAACAGTGAGTAAGCATTCCAATCTCTCCACATCTTCCCCAAAATTTACAATTTCCTGACTTATTAATAGCAGTCAGTCTAATAGGTGTGAAATGATATCTCACTGAAGTTTTAATTTGCATTTCCCTAATTGCTAGTGATGTTGAACATTTTTTCATGTGTTGCTTCACCATTTGTACTTCTTTGGACACTTGTCTTTTCAAGTCATTTGCCCATTTTGTAATGAGATAGTTTGTCTTTTTATTGTTGAGTTGTATGATCTCCTTATGTATCATGGATATTAAACGCTTATCAGATATGTGATTGCCAAATATTTTCTCCCATTGAGTCAGCTGCCTTTTCACCCTTTAGACAAAGTTCTTTGAGGTGCAAAAGTGTTGAGTTCACTTTTGAAGAGGTCCCATTTATCTATTTTTTCTTTAGTTGCTCAAGTTTTGGGTATAAGGTTTAAGAAACTATTGCCTACCACAAGTTCTTGAAGACATTTTCCTAATTTCTTCTAGGAGTTTTATGGTTTTGTTTTTATATTTAGGTCCTTGATCCATTTTGAGTTAATTTTTGCATAAGGTGTGAGATACAGGTATTCTTTCTTTCTTTTCTTTTTTTTTTTGTTGGGGGGTTGGATATTGCTATGCATTTCTCCCAGCACCATTTGTTGAATAGACTCTTCATTCCCAGCTTGGTGTGCTTAACAGTCTTGTCAAAAATCACTTGACTGTAGATGTGATGGTCTCAATTGGTTCCATTGGTCAATCTGTCTGTTCTTATGTCAATACCATGTTGTTTTTACCACTGTAGCTAGGTAATATGCTTTAAAGTCAGGAAGAGAGAGTCCTCTAAATTCATTCTTTTTTCAAAGTCATTTTTGGCTATGCAAAGTCCTTTACCCTTCCAAATAAATTTGATAATTGGCTTTTCAATTACTGCAAAAAGTTTTTTAGGATTTTTATTGAGATTGCGTTGAATCTGTAGATTAGTTTGGGTAGAATTGACATCTTAATGAAATTTAGTCTTCCAATCCATGAACATGAAATGTCCTTCCATTTATTTAAGTCTTCTTTAGCTACTTTTAGCAATGTTTTGTAGTTCTCTGAATACAATGTCTTTATGTCCTTAGCTGAGTTCATTCCTAAATATTTGATCATTTTATTCGTTAAAAAATAGAATTTTTTCTGATTTTCTCCTTAGATTGCACATCCAAAATGTATAGAAACGCTACTGATTTTTGCATATTAATCTTGTATCCCTCTCCTTCTACTAACTTTGGTGTGGATTTTTCTAGATTTTCTAAATAGAGGATCATATCATAAGTGAATAGTGAAAGTTTTACTTCTCCCTTTCCAATTTGCATGCCTTTTATTTCTTTATCTAGCCTAACTGCTATAGCTAGAACTTCTAGCACAATATTGAATAATAATGCTGACAGTAGGCATCCATGTCTTGCTCCTGATTTCAGAGGGAAAGCTTTCAGTCTTTCACTGTTGAATACAATGTTGGTGTAGATTTTTCATACATGCACTTTACCATATTGAGAAAGCTTCCTTCTATTCCTATGTTTTGGGGTGTTTTTTTTTTTGTTTTTTTTTTAATCAATAAAGGGTGCTGTATTTTGTCAAATGCCTTTTCTGCATTGAGAGGAAATGTGATTTTTCTTCTTCAATTTATCAATTTGGTTTATTACATTAATTGCTTTTATTATATTGAACCACCTTTGCATACCTGGGATAAAACCCACTTGATCATGGTATATAATTATTTTAATGTACTTTTGGATTCCGTTTGCAAGTATTTTCTTGAGGATTTCTGAATCTATATTTATTAGAGATATTGGTCTGTAATTTTCTATTTTCAAATTATCTTTATCTTATTTTGGTATTAAGGTGATTTTAGCTTCACAGAATGAGTTTGGTAGCATTCTTTTCTGTTCAATTTTTTTTTAAGAACGTGAGCAAGATCAGTATTAGGTCATCTTTGAATGATTGGTAGAATTTCCCTGTGAAGCCCTCTGGTCCTGGGCTTTTCATCTTTGTGAGGTCTTTGATGATTGTTTCAATCTCTTCACTTGTGATCGTTTTGTTGAGGTCTTCTATTTCTTTTTGGGTCAGTTTTTTTGGTAAACAGTGTCCATAGTATCCTATTATGCCTTTTATTTCTACAGGGTTAGTGTAATGTCCCCCCCCTCTCATTTCTGATTTTAATTCATTTGTCTTCTTTTTTTCTTTGTCAGTCCAGCTAAGGGTTTAAAAAGTTTATTGATCTCAAAGCACCAACCTTTGGTTTTGTTGGTTCTCTCTATTGTGTGTTTTTTTTTTGTTGTTGTTCTCAATTTCATTTATTTCTGCTCTGATCTTTACTATTTCTTTCCTTTGGTTT
>JAKSZT010054389.1:1320774-1332211 GCA_026826555.1 Tolypeutes matacus
TAGGACCAGTCTTGGTCCTGTTAACATATATTCTAGATTCTGACTCTATAAGTTTGCTCATTCCAATTATTTCATAACAATGTGGTCATATAGTATTTGTCCTTTTGTGTCTGGCTTATTTCACACAATATGATGTATTCAAGGTTCATAAAGGTTGTTTCATGTACCTGAACTTCTTTTCTTTTTAGAGCTGAATAATATTCTATTATAGTTCTATACCACATGTTTTTCCATTCATTGGGTGATGGACACTAGGGTTGCTTCCATCTTTTGGCAATTGTAAATAATGCAGCTGTGATTTTTGGTTTTCCTTCATTCTTTTTTATTAATAATAACATTTTTTAATTTTTAAAAAATAATTAGATTACATAAATGTTACACAAAAAATATAAGGATTCCCATATGCCCTACTCCCCACACCTCCCACACCGTCCCACATAACCATCCTTCATCAGTGTGGTACATTCATTGCAATTGATAATCACATCCTGGGGCTTTGCCACTGAGCATGGACCACAGTTCACATTGTAGTTTACACCCTCTCCCATTCAGTGTTGCATGTTATGTGACAATATAAAATGGCCTATACCTGTCATTGCAATGTCATTCAGGATAATTCCCAAGTCCTGAAAAAGCCCCTGTACTACAACTATTATTCCCTCTCCTTGCCCCCAGAGTCCCCAGTGGTCACTGCCTCCACATCAATGTCATAATTTCTTCCATTGCTAGAATCACAATATGCAAATAGAATATCAGTAAGTCCACTCTAGTCCACTGATCATTCCCCAATCCTGAGGATTCAGGGATGGTGATGTCTACTCCACCTCTAACTGAGAGGAGCCTTCGATCCCATGAAGACAAAGGATGGAACTTTCTTGCTTGCAGCTGTGGCTCTCCTGTTTTCTTGGTATGGTAGTTGTCATTCCTCACCTCCTAGTTAATTGTCCTGGGTGAGTCCAATGAGCTATCGAGTAGGTGTTGCAACTCTGCTGAGGCTCAGTGCCCAGCTGGCACAAAGACAGCCCAAAGACTCCAGTCTCTTGGACATACACCTACAAATTGAAGCACCAAGTATAGGCTTAAAAAGAAGGGACAGAGAAGCCATGTGTAAGGAAGCCATAATTGTGCCAACTCTGACACCCTCAGGAGCACAGACTACAAAGTAGGGCCCACTGTCAAGGCACCAAACTCCGGAGCTATCTGCCCTGACCATAGCAACTGGAGGTCTCCAGAACACTCAGGAGACCCACTATTTGGGATATCATCCACTTTGGCAGTCTGAGATCCTGCTGAGATGTGCATAAGCGTTATCTCTGGGATGATGTCCTGACTCATTTTGAAGTCTTTTAGCCATATAAACTCATTTGTTTTTATCTTTTCCCCCTTTTATCCGAAGTCTTTCCAGTTGCATTGCTAGTTGGTGCTTGGTAGTAATCCCTCAGTGTCAGGGAGGCTCATTTCCAGAGTCCTGTCCCATGCTGGAGGGGAAGGTAATACATTTATTTGCTGAGTATGGCTTAGAGAGAGGCTACATTTGAGCAACAAGGAGGCTCTCAGCAGGCAACAGTTAGTCACCTCACAACACTAGGCTAAGTTTCAATAACAAGAGCAAAGGCTCATAAGCATAGTCATCAATATCAAGGGACCATCAATGGATCATCCTCCTTTGTCAGTCATTACCCCTGCACTTGGGAGACTGTTGCTGCTCCATTAGAGAATGTGACAGAGTTCTCAAGGATGGGAATTCAATATTCCCTCGGTTATTGTTTGAGTCTTCACCCACTGTGACAATGCCCTGTGAACATCTGAACATTTTTTTATACCTTTTATATATGCCCAGGTGAACTTCCTCCAATGTATGCCCCATCACTGACACCCCACACAAATAATTGTCTCCTGCCCCAGTTGTAAGCCTTCTGTGATCCAAAGCCTCTTCAAAAATGAAGCCATTAGAATAGCCAAATACAAATAATAGGAAAAATATAAGAAATAAAAGACATAAAAATAAAAAAAGCTAAAAGGAAAATACAACTGAAATATGGGGATATTAAAAAATAATGAAAAATATTTTTTAAACTTTGTTTTGGACATTTTGCTTTTCATCACTGTAATATCTGGTGCCCTCGATATACAGTGGCATTTTCTACCATTTGTTCCACAGTGTCTTACTTTCATTCATTTTGTTTTCAAAGAAGTTTTAGGTCACGGTAAAGTCACATACAGAGTACAGGAGACTCCCATAAATCCAACATCCTCCCCCTTTCCCCCTTCCCGTATTAATACATTTTCAAATGTGGATAATATCGTTGTTACAACTAATATACAAATAGTGGAACATAGCTACTAACCATGGTCAATGGTTTACATTATGGTTTAAATTTTAGACCATACACTTTTATAAATTTTGATTATATTTAACATGGCCTGTATCCAACGCTGCAAGATCATGTAGAACACTTCCATTGGCCACTAAATACCCCCTGTTCAATCTATTTTTTCCTCCCTCCTCCTTCCCTAGGGGCACATGGCTACCACCAGGCTTTACTCCTTGTCTGACAAGATTCATAGTTAGTTGCAACCAGTGAGGTCTTGATACACTTGTTTGTCTTCCCCTATTAAGAACTGTCCATGCTCTCGAGACACTCCTGCCCCTCTGTTTGTGAACAAATAAGTCCTCTCCAGGATGGAAGTTCAAATCCTTCCCTCTCCTTATGTGGATCTCTACCCCCTAATACAACACATTATGACATTGATCACTCACACACTCCCTAGAAGCCTGCTCCAGGTGTGCCCTGGCCCAAATGCTCCCCATCCAAAAGCCTAAATCAGTAACCTTTCCTTCTAATATTGCTATAAGGGCATTCCCAACTTTGTATTTTCAACCACATACCTGCCAGTTCCCAGTGTTCTACTGGTTCTCTCCCAACTCTCCCCACAGTATCCTGGACCTTCCAACCCACCCTGCCCAATCTACCCACCTGTCAAACCTGCACCACCCAGCCCGATAATATCACTACCCTCCTGTCATATCCCTTCAATGTGCAACTACAAACATTCACCTAACCATAGGTTACATACGTATGAGAATTGGTTCATAACCTTCTCCCTTTCTGTTTTCTGTAAACCTATCTTCCAGACAATACCACTTTGAGTCTGCTCAATTTGCTTAATTCATATCAGTGCTGTTATTCACTGCTCATCATTCAATACCTGGATTTCATCACTCAACATAAGGTCTTCAAGATTCATCCATGTTTCCTTGTGTGTTAGCACTGTACTCCTTCTTACAGCTGAGTAATATTCCACTTTATGTATGTACTACATTTTGTTTACCCATTCATCTGTTGGTGAGCATTTGGGTTGATTCCAACTTTTGGCAAAAGTGAATAATGCTGCTATGAACATTGGTGTGCAGTATCTGTTCATGTCTTTGCTTTCAATTCTTCTGGGTATATCCAGCAATGGAATTGCTGGATATATGGTAGTTCTATAGTTAGTTTTTTGAGACACTGCCAGACTGTCCTCCACAATAGCTGGATCGTTCTACATTCCCACCAACAGTGGATGATAGTTCCCATTCCTCCACATCCTCTCCAACACTTACAGCCCTCTGTTTTTTTAATAACTACCAATCCAATGGGTTTAAGATGGTATTTCATTCTAGTGTTGATTTGCATTTCCCTAATAGCTAGTGATGTTGATGATCTTTTCTTATGCTTTTTAGCCATTTGCCTTTCTTCCTTGGAGAATTGCTTTTTCAAGTCGCTTGCCCATTTTTAAAGTGGATTGTTTTTATTTTTAATTTCAAAGTGTAGGATTTCTTTATGAATGTTGGATGTTAGACTTCAATGAGATATATGGTAGCCAAATATTTTCTCCCACTGGGTAGGCTGCCTTTTTACTTTCTTGATAACATACTTTGAGGTGGAAAAGTTTTTAATTTTGAGGAGATACCATTTATTTATTTTCCTTTTTCCTGGTTGTGCTTTGTGTGTGGAGTTCATGAAACCATTTCCTATTACAAGGTCTTGTAGATGCTTCCCTATATTATCTCCCAAGTTCTTTATGATTTTGGCACTGATATTTAGATCTTTGATCCATCTTGAGTTGATTTTCTATAAGATGTAATATGTTGTTCTTCCCTCTTTCTTTTGAATATGGATATTTAGTTGACCAAGTACCATTTGTTGAAGAGACCATTCTCTCCCAACTGAGTGGGCTTGGTCGCCTTGTCAAATAACAGATGACTGTATATGCGAGTATCTTTACCAGAACTCTCAATACGGTTCCATTGGTCAGTATGTCTAACCTTGTGCCAATATCATACAGTTTTGACCACTGTAGCTTTGTATTATGTTTTACAATCAGGTAGTGTGATTCCTCCGATTTCATTTTTCTTTCTCAATATGTCTTTCATCATTTGGGACCTCTTATCATTCCAAATAAATTTTGTAGATAGTTTTTTCAGTTCAGTAAAAAATGCTGTGTTGATTTTTATTGGGATTGCATTAAATCTGTAGATTAATTTCGGTAGGACAGACATCTTTAGTCTTCCTATCCATGAACAGGGAATGTTCTTCTATTTATTTAAGTCTTCTTTGATTTCTTTTAACAGTGTTGTGTAGTTTTTTGTGTATAAGTTATTTACTTCTTCAGTTAAATTTATTCCCAGATATTTGATTCTTTTAGTTACTATCTTAAATGATATTTTTTCTTGATTTCCTCCTAAGATTGCTCGCTATTGGTGTACAGTATTGCTACTGATTTTTCAGCATTTATCTTATAGCCTGAAACATTACTGAACTCATTTATAAGTTCTAGAAGCTTCACTGTAGATTTCTCAGGGCTTTCTATGTATAGGATCATGTCATCTCTAGTGCAAGTTTTACTTCTTCCTTTCAAATTTGGATACTTTTATATCTTATTATCATTCTTGCCTCCGTTCTCGAGCAAGTACTTCTAAGACAATATTTAATAAGAGTGGTGATAGTGGGCATCATTGTTTTGTTTCTGATCTTAGAGGGAAACCTTTTAGGATTTCAACATTCTATATGATGTTAGCTGTGTGTTTTTCATATACACCCTTTATCATGTTCAGAAAGTTTCCTTATATTCCTATCCTTTACAGTCTTTTTATCAGGAAAGGGTGCTGAATTTTGTTGAATGCTTTTTCTGCATCTATAGAGATGATCATGTGATTTTTTTTCATGCAATCTGTTCATGTGGTGTGTTACAATTATTGATTTTTTTTTTTTTTTTTTGAACCATCCTTGCATACCTGGGATGAAAACCACTTGGTCATGCTGTGTAATTCATTTGATGTGTTGTTGAATATGATTAGCATGTATTTTGTTGATGATTTTAGCATCTATGTTCATTAAAGAAATTGGTCTGTAATGTTCCTTTTTTGTGGCATCTTTGTTTGGCTTTTGTGTTAGGGTAATGATGGCATCATAGAATGAGTTAGGCAATGTTCCTTCTACTTCTATTTATTTGAAAGAATTTCAGCAGGATTGTTGTTAGTTCTTTCTGGAATGTTTGGTAGAATTCACTTGTGAAGCTGCCTAGTCCTGGGTTCATCTTCATTGGGACCTTTTTGATGATTGATTCTAACTCTTTACTTATAATTGGTCTGTTAAGTTCATCAATTTCTTCTTTCATTAATTAGTCTGATTGTGAGTTTCTATGAATTTGACCATTTCCTCTAAATTATGCTTCTAGTTTGCATATAATTTTTGAAATTACCCTTTTATGATACTCTATTTCTGTGTGGTCAGGGATGATATCTCATTCCTTATTTCTTATTTTGTGTATTTGTGTATTCCCTCTCTTTTTCTTTGTTAGTCTAATTAAGGGATTGTCAATTATATTGATCTCCTCAAAGAACCAGCCTTTTGGTTTTTTAGGGGTTTTTTTTAGTGCTGTCTTATTTTCTACTCTATTTCTGGCATAATCTTAGTTATTTCCTTCTTTTTAATTCCTTTGGTGTTTGTTTGTGATTCTTTTTCTAATTCTTTCAGGTTTGCATTTATGTCTTCGATTTTACATATTTCTTCTTTTTGATAAATGCATTTATGGCTGTGAATTTCCCTCTCAATACAGCTTTTGCTGTGTTCCATAGGTGTTGATTTTTTTGTGTGTGTCATTTTCATTCTTTGCAATGCAGTTACTGATTTCTTTTTGATTTCCTCCATGACTCACTGTTTGTCAAAGAGTGTGTTGTTTAAGTTCCTTATATTTGTGCCTAATTTGGTTCTCTTTCCATTACTGATTTCCAATTCCATTCCATTGTGGTTAGAGATATTACTTTGCATAATCTCAGTGTTTCTGAGATCATTGAGATTTTTCCCTCGGTCTAACATGTGGTCTATCTTGAAGTATGATGCATGCGCACTCGAGAAGAATGTATACTTGCTGTATTTGGGTGTAGTGTTCTGTATATGTCTATTAGATTAAGATCATCTAATGTATTAATCAAAATCTTTTGTTTCATTATTGATTCTCAGTCGAGATTTCTGTTTAATGGTGATAATGGTGTATTAAATCCCACTATAATTGTAGAGTCATTTATTTCTCCAATTAGTTGGTGCAGTGTTTCCCTCATGTATTTTGAGGTGCCCCTGTTAGCTGCATAAATGTTTATGATTGTTCTTTCTTGTTGACAGATTACCGCTTTCACTACATGCAGTGTCCATCTTTGTCTCTTACAATAGTTTTGCATTTAAAATCTATTTAGTCCGATATTGGTATAGCTACTCTCTCTTTTTTTTGATTATTGTTTACTTGTAAGATTCTTTTCCAGCCATTCACTTTCAGCCTCCTTGAATCCCTGGGTCAAAGGTGGGTTTCTTGTAGACAACATATAGATGGGTTGTATTTCCTTATCCATTTTGCCGAAATTTGTCTCTTGACTGGGGAGTTTAACCCATTAACTGCTCAGTGTGATTACACTCAAGCAATTACTTTCATTAACCATATTTTCTTTGGATTTATGTATGTCATATATTCTTTTTTCATTTATTTTTCTCTTTTTAGTTGATCTTACACTCTCTCCAGCTCTCTCTATAACATTATTTCCTTTCAACCTGCAGAAATCCCTTTAGTATTTCTTGAAGGGCAAGTTTCTTATTGGCATACTCTCTTAATTTCTGTTTGTATCTGAATATTTTGAACCCTCCACCATTTTTGAATGCCAGCTAATCTGGATAGGGTATTCTAGGATGGAAGTTTTTTTTTTTATTTTTTTTTAGAACCTTAACTATGTCATACCTCTGCCTTCTTGCCTCCATGATTTCAGATGAGAAACCAGCACTTAATTTTGTTGAGCTTTCCTTGCATTTGATGGTTCTCTTTTCCCTTGCTGCTTTCAGTATTTTCTCTTTGTCTTGATCATTGGACAGTTTAATGAGTATATGTTTTGGAGTAGGTCTGTTAGGGTTTATACTCTTTGGGATGCACTTTGTTTCCTGGACATGTACATCCATCTCTCTCAATGGTACTGGGAAGTTTTCAGTCATTATTTCCTCAAACACTCCTTCTGTCCCTTTTCCCTTCTCTTCTCCCTCTGGGATGCCTATATTGCCTATGTTTGTGTGTTTTGTGTTGTAATTCAAATCCCTAATTCCTGGCTGGATTTTTTTCTATCTTTTTATCTAATTGTTCTACTATCTGATTTCAGATGTACATTCTTCCACATCACTAATTTTTTCTGAGTCTGTTCAAATCTGCTGTTATGTGCTTCCAGTGTCTTTTTGATTTCTTGGATTGTGCCATTCATCACCATTATATCTGTCATCTTTTTATGTATGTTTACAATTTGTTCAGTATGTTCTCTCAGTGTCTTCTTATGATCCTTAGTCTTTTCCTTCACTTCAATAAGTTGGTCCATGATATTTGTTTGGACACATTGATTAGTTGTTCAATGTTTAGCATCTCTTCCTGGTTTTTAGTTTGTTCATTGAATTGAGCCATGTCTTCCTGTTTCTTAGTGTGGTCTGTAATTTTTTGTTTCTGGCTGGTCATCTTTTTATTTTGATAGATTAATTCAGTTGAAGAGCTTATCTCTTTACTCTAGGGTTTTGTTTAACTGCTGTTTTTTTGTGTGTGTTAAGTTTTCTCTTTGACACTTTGTTCTTATTATTCAATTTAATTGCTACTGTGTATGTTCCCTTGAAGAAAAAAATTAGGGAGAAAGAAAGTGAATGTGGTAAGAAAAATAAAAGAATAATATTAATAATAATAGTAATCGTTAGAAAAGGACCATATAAGACCTTGGA
The DNA here is from genome assembly GCA_026826555.1 of Tolypeutes matacus. Taxonomy (NCBI): domain Eukaryota; kingdom Metazoa; phylum Chordata; class Mammalia; order Cingulata; family Chlamyphoridae; genus Tolypeutes; species Tolypeutes matacus. The sequence continues at coordinate 1,329,051 of JAKSZT010054389.1, forward strand.
AAATGAATATTTAACTCATGTAAACAGTGCAGAGTAATAGGAATAAAAAAGTGGAGTACCAACAATGAAATGGGAAAATCAATAGAGAAATATATTAGAATGGTTTAAAAGCCAGAATGTTGAGGAAAGAGAGAAAGAGAAAAGAAGGTACAAAAAGAATAATTTAATAAAAGAAAGAAAACAAGCGAGGTGAGATATAAATAAAAACCAGAAAAATTGAGGACTAGATAAATAGAGGTGAAATGTAAGAACAACAACAGAAATCAGAAGATAGAATGATGAAGGAAGGAAACGAGAAATCAAGGAAGAGGATACACAGCAACCAAGAATCAAGCCAGCAGGACCTTAATGGCTTTATCTCTTTGTCCAGTGCCCCCAGATCAATGCCATAAAGGTTCCTACTCCGTGGGTTCCCAGGACAGTTCACTTGGGCAGGTCCTTGACTTCACTCAGCCATTCTTTTGTGTGAGGGAGATCCGTCTATGTTCTTTGAAAGAAAAATGTTAGGATCAGAGAAAGGAAAGAGATAGGAAGACAAAAAGAATAATAGTAATGATAATAGTAAAAGATAGGAGAGTAACCATTCAAGACCTAGGAAATGGAAAAATTAACATGAATAAGAAACACAGAGGAATAAGATTAGGAAAGTCAAATAGAAACAATGAAACAAGAAACAGATTAGAGAAAACCTTATATAGAATGAATTAAACAGCTGGAATGGTGAGAAGAGAGGAAAAGAAAAGAGAGAATGAAAAATGTAAAAGAGAAAGTAGCGAGACAAAAATAAGAGAGGGAGAAATACAAACAAGATAAAATGGAGACCAAATAAAAGAGGCGGAATGAAAGAACAACAGAAAATAAATGACATAAATATGAAGGAGTGAAATTAAACAGTGTAGGTAGAATAGATTAGCAACCAAAAGAAAAAAGGTAAAAAATAAAGAAAAAGGAACAAGCAGAGAAACAAAAGAAGGGTATACAAAACAAGGAAGAAACATGACAGCAGCAACATGTTTCTTTAAAAGAAAAAAATGGACCTAAATAAAAAAATAATAAACACAGAGAAACAGCTTTCTCTCTTAGACCATTAAGGAACTTCTCAGGTTGCTGGTAGTCCTCAATCACTCACACTGCTTTCTGCCCTCTTCAGGTTTTGAACTGGGTTTTAGTGAGTAAAGCAAGGGAAATTTTTTTAAAGAATCCCTTAAAAAATCAAATAAAATAAGAGATAGAAGAAAAACTAATAGAACGAAACTGTCTACATGTTCCCTCTCATAAAGTTTCAGCTGGATGGCTGATAGCCTGGTGAATCACTTCTCAAGAAATATCCAGGAATCAAACCAGGGACCTCATCTATGCTAGTCTGGAATTTTTCCACTGAGCTGTTCTGACTCCTTGGGTTAATTAACCTTTCAGAAGGCTCTCTGGTCCTTTTCCCTCTGGTAGGTTGGATCCTCTGCAGTCAGATGGAGTGGTGCTGATCGCTGCCTGTTTCTGCCTCCTCACTGATATAATACCTCTCTTTACCTATGTGGCTGGGCATGACTGCCAGCCTGAGGGGAAACCCCTCCTCTCTCCCTATTGAGCTGCAGTCCCTTCCAATATTCAAAGGGGACCCAACTGGCTAAACTCACCACAAAAAAAGTCACTCTCCACTCTCCCACACCTGTTCTTCCTTGCAGGAAGTCTGCTGTCACACTCCTGTTTGGAGAAGGAGGCTAGGGTGTCCACCTCGTCTGTCACGCTGATGGCTGGGTATATGTGCCCTTTCCAACCACCGAGGAAAGCAACCCACAATTATTCCTGGCTACTCTATCTGTCCAGTTACTTCCTAGATGACTCAGAGCATCTTCCCATGGAGGAAGACATCTGCATTACCCTCAGTTAGATACAGTTCACCAGGAGTTTTACCCTTACTTAATACTTTGGGTGTGGGAGAGGGGAACCCTTCCCAGCAACCAGGAGGTTTAATAACTCACAATTACTTGATTTGGCTTCTTTGTATCTCTGACCCTCACTCTTCTGGGAGTTGATAAGCAGTATCCTGGTTTGCTGTGCCCCAAAGCAGTTCCTCATGGCAGCCTCTGGCTTTTTCTTTTTTGTTTTAGTGAGAGCTTAGACTTATATGTCTAGCCCATCAATCATGGTCCGACAATACTCTCTTCCTTCATTCAGTGCATATTGAGTTCTAATTTTTTCTAGCACAATTTGTTGAAGATGATATTGTTTCTCAATTTAGTGGTCCTCCCTTTTATTTGGGTGTTCTTTGATTTATTTTGTCAATGATTTGAAGTTGTCTATAAGCAAATCCTAACCATCCTTGGTTTTGTTTATTCCTAGATATTTGATTCTTTTAGTTACTGTAGCAGTTAGATATTGTTTATTAATTCCTATGATAGATTTGGATTATATTTGTGAACTGGTCTGTGCAATTTAGATTGCACTGGATTCAGAAGTTTCATTTTTACTTAATTAAATAATGAGGAAGGTGTTGATTGGGTCACATCAGTAGGACATTGAGTCACCATTCCCTTGGATGGTGTGGGCACACATTGAAAATGACAAGGCACAGGAGTTAGTTGGAGTTTTGAGCTGGAGCCTTGGGAAATAAAGACACAGAGAAGAAGATATGATAGACAAGGCAGAAGCCCTGAAAATAGAGATGAGCTGTTCACCTGAAAGTTTACAGCTGACCTTGTGGAGAGAACACAGCAGCTTAGCTCAGAGAGGAACAAGCCCTGGGAGAAATGTGAGACTGACTCCAGCCTATAGTTGGTATTGGAAGAACCTGGATCACCAAACCAAGAAAGGAAGAGGGAGTCTGAAACCTAGAAGACATCAGCAGCCATCTTGCTCCAAAATGTGGCAATAGAGTTTGGTGAGGGAAGTAAATTAAACTTTATGGCCTGATAACTGTAAACTTCTATCCCAAGTAAATACTCTTTGTAAAAGTCAATAAATTCCTGGTATTTTGCATGAGCACCCATTTGGCTGACTAATATAAAATTTATTACTGGAGAGAGGGGTCATGCTTATACAATTATCAAAATGCTGGAATGGTTTTATAAATGGGTAAGGGTTATTTTTTTGGAGGAATTGTGAGATGCTTGATGTAAAAGGCCTAGGGTGCTTTGAAGAGACTGTTGATAGCAATATGGATG
>JAKSZT010054390.1:2678-46751 GCA_026826555.1 Tolypeutes matacus
AAAACCAAGTTAGTTTTTTCAGAAGATCAACAAAATCTATCTAGACTAACAAAATCTAGCTAGACCAACAAAGAAAAAAGTGAGAAGACACAAATAAATAAAATCAGAAATTAGAAGAGGAACATAATTACTGACCCACAGAAATAAGAGAGATCATAAGAGGATACTATGAACAACTACATGTCAGAAAAAAAAGTAGAAAACATAGATGAGATGGAAAAATTCCTAGAAACACACAAATCACCTGCAGTGACCCTAGGAGAAATAGAAGACTTTAACAAACCAATCACAAGTGAAGAGATTGAAACAGTCATCAAAAACTTACCAAAGATGAAATGCCCAGGTCCAAAATGGCTTCCCAGGTGAATTCTACCAATCAATCAAAGATGACATAATACCAGTCTTTCTCAAGCTCTTCCAAAAATTTGAACAGGAAAGAATGTCACCAAACTCACTCTACGAAGCCATCAAACAAACACCAAAACCACATAAAGATATTATGAAAAAAGAAAATTAAAAACCAGTGCCTTTAATGAATATAGATGCACTATCAAGTGGGTTTTATCCCAGGTATGCAAGTGTGGTTCAATACAAGAAAATTAGTGTAATAAACCACAGTGATAAATTGAAGAATAAAAATCATATGATCCCCTATATTGATACAGAAAATGCATTTGACAAAATGCAGCACCCTTTCTAGATAAAAAAAACATACTCCAAAAGATAGGAATAGAGGGAGGCTTTCTCAATGTACTTAAAATTCATATATGAAAATCCTACAGCTAGCATTGTACTCAATGGTGAAGGACTGAAAGCTTTCCCACTGAGATCAGGAACAAACACGGATGCCCACTATCACAATTATTATTCAATATTGTGCTAGAAGTTTTACCTAGAGCAATTAGGCTAGACAAAGAAGTAAACTTCATCCAAATAAGAAAGGCAGAAGTAAAACATTCCCTATTTGCTGATGACATGATCCTATATCTAGAAAATTCTGAAAGATCCACAACAAAGCCAGTAGAATTAAAAGATGAGTTAAGCAAAGTGGTAGGATATAGGATTGATATGCAAAAATCAATATTGTTTATATACACTATGGATGTACAGTCTAAGGAGGAAGTAAAAAAAAATTCCATTTATAAAAGCTACTAAAACAATCAAATAGGAATAAAAGTAACCAATGGCATAAAGGCCCTACATTCAGAAAACTACCAAATATTTCTAAAAGACACGAAGAAGACTTAAATAAATGGAAGGACGTCTGTGTTCATGGATTGAAAAACCAAATACCATTAACATGTCAATTTTACCCAAACTGATTTACAGATTCAATGCAATCTCAACAAAAATCTCAACAGCCTTTTGCAGAAATTGAAATGCCAATAATCAAATTTATTTGGAAGGGTAATGGGCCACAGATAGCCAAAAATGTCTTTAAAAAGAACAAATTTGGAGAACGCTCACTTCCTGACTTTACAGAATATTACTTAGATATAGTGGTCAAAACAGAATGTTACTGGCATAATGACTCAGAAATTGACCCTCACATCTACAATCAAGTGATTTTTGACAAGGCTGTTAATTCTAACAAGCTGGGCCAGAACACTCTATTAAACAAATGGTGCTGGGAGACTGGATAGCCATATCCAAAAGAAATAAATAAGACCCCTATCAAACACCTTACACAAAAATTAACTCAAAATGGATCAAGGGCCTAAATATAAAAGCAACAACCATAAAACTTCCAGTGGAAAATGTAGGAAAACTTCTTCAAGATACTGTAGTAGGCACTAGTTTCTTAAACCTTATGCCTAAAGCATGAGGAGCAAAGAAAAAAACAGATAAATAAGACCTCCTCAATATTCAACACTTTTGTACCTCAAAGGACTTTGTCAAAAGAGTTAAAAGGCAGCTGACTCAATCGGAGAAAATATTTGTCAATCACATATCTGATAAAGGTTTAATATCCATGATATATAAGGAGATCACACAACTCAATAAAAAGACAAATTATCCTATTATAAAATGGGCAAAAGACTTGGAAAGACAAGTGTCCAAAGAAGAAAGACAAATGGTGAGGAAACATATGAAAATGTGTTCAAAATAACTAGTGATTAAGAAAATGCAAATCAAAACTACAATGAGATATCATTTCACACCTATTAGACTGGCCACTATTAAAAAGTCAGAAAACTGTAAATGTTGCAGAAAATGTTGAGAGATAGGAACACTTATTCACTATTGGTGGGAATGTAGAAAAGTACAGCCACTGTGGAGGACTGTTTGGCAGTTCCTAAGAAAGTTGAATATAGACCTGACATGGGACATGGCAATACCATTGCTAGGTATAAACCCAGAAGAACTTAGAGCAATGGCACGAATAGACATCTGCACACTGATGTTCATGGAAACATTATTCATGACAGCCAAAAGTTGGAAACAACTCAGGTGTCCATCAACTGATCAATGGATAAATAAATTGTGGTGTATACACACAATGGAATATTATGCAGTGGTAAGAAGAAATGAAATTGTGAAAAATACAACAACATGGACAAATCTGGAGGACATTATGTTGACTGAAGCAAGCCACACACAAAAGGACAAATACTGCATGATTGCCCTATTAGGAACTAAATATATTATGTGAAATATAAATATATTATGTGAAATATGAATATGTGGAAAATTGCATATTATATAATCATGAATCCCTGCTGTTGTGGATGGAAACAACCATAGACCATATGGAAAGAATGGGTGACCTTTGTTCCAATAAATCTTTATAAAAGCAGAGTGGATTTGGTCCAGGGCAAAATTTTGCTCACCACTGCTCCAGAACATAGATGTCTAATAAAAATTTATTTAATGAAAATGTTTTATAGCTGTGCTGTTTAATTTGATATCATACCACCAATCACATATTTGTAACTAGTGCCACAGGTAGAAATAATATTTGGATATATTAGGTTTTATATATAGATATGCAAATAAATATATAAATTAATTAAAATTAATTCCACCTGTTTTTCTTTACATTTTAATATAGCTAGCACAAAATTTAAAACTATATACAACCCTTGCATTATATTTCCATTGGAAAGTGTTGCAAGTTGTGTGCAAAATTTGTGCTACCCTTGAGTCCTTAAAATTTTCAGTCCTATGCTGGATTAATGGCTCAGCTAGGCAGGATTTGCAAGAAGAGCTGGAGACCCAGATGAGTTTGGAAGTTTTATCCAAGCTCAACAATAATTCAAGTCTTTAATACCAACTTGCATTTGATTATATATAAATTTGGACATGTGGCTTTTATACTTGTGTGCTCATTGCTCAGCAACAGGAATAAACATAATTAGCACAAATGACTTATTTGCATGTAAAGAGTAGAGACTTTCAGGAAGCAACAGCATTTGTTTTATATGTATAATTTATTCCCCAGAGAGTGGTCATGGCTGTACGCTTTCAGTAGGCAAGGAGATATTGTATAAGCATGGGCTATCTTGAGAAACCCATGTTCTTGGAATGTAGATATATCTTTTGTCTCCAGTGCAACAATTTACTGCAAAAAGACCCTAAGAGGATATTGTATTTTGCCCCATTAGATAGCAAGTTCAATTGTAGCATCACATGAAACCTATTTTCCAGAGGAACCCAAGGATGCTGAATTTCAAAGATAAGGAACCTGTCTTCCCTGCCCTCTTCCTCACTAAAAACTCAAGGATAATCAACATTGCACTTAGCACTGAAATAAAAGTGGAAATTATCTGAATTTCACAGATGTTGGTCTGTGTCCCTTAACCATAAGTATTTAAAGTAGATTCACCGGGTGATGCATGAGAAAGATGATGCCTGTATCCTGCTGTCAGCATAAGTGAGCCACGTGGCATAGTTGCTCATCAGGTTTCTTCAGAGGCATCCATTATTTAGTGGAACTGTTGACAGAGAAATCCCTTCCTATCCAATACTTTGCACTTCCTTGGGCTCTATCCTGGATCTGGATATGGATTTAAATTGGTCTTCCCCTGCCCATGCCTATGCTTTCTTCATTAGACATGAGAAAGCACCTCTATCTCTGTTCTTAATTTCTTCAAGGCCATTATCACATTCCTTAAGGCACCTTACAAAATTGCATCATTTTGCTTAAATACAAGGAAAACAATATTTTAGTACAGAGTTATGGCTAAGAAGTTGATTTTGAAAAAGGCACAATTGGGCACATAGAGCTAAAAACAAAGATATATATTTCATATATTTTACAGCCACATCTATAAGTTACAACTTCATGCATGAATTCAGTAAAATTACTAATTACCTACCTAGTCACAGAATCTTTGATAAAATGGATAAAGATTGGGAAAATGTTGGTACATTTTTCAATTACATGTAGTTCACACACTGAAGAAAAGAGAGGTTTTACTCAAAATATCATATATTTAAGGGAAAAGCAAAAATAAATATTACAAAGCATAAATTAATTCAAAACAAGGAGGTCAGGAAAGATTTTGCTGCAAAATTGATACCAACTGAAGAAAGGTCATATTAAGCCAAAAAAGAAAAAAAAGAAAGGTATTCTCAAAGAGGTAAAGAACAAGACATTCATTTGATAAATGAGTTATTCCCAGAGGTATGAATAAAGATGTTGACATGGCCAAGGACTTCCTCCCCACTTCTGATGATCTAGGTATATGTAATGTGGACATATCAAAAATTGACATAAGGAATACCTAGAGATTTACATCCTCAACCTGTGTCCTGGGTTCCTCTTGGCTCAACACTGACCAAAATTAATGATAGGTGGACATGGGAACAAGCAAAGAATGGGCTCAGGGTGTTTGCAATAATGCTGTTAACTGAAAAGGGAGGGCCCTTGTCTCTTCAGAACTTGGATTCTGGACTGTTAGTTTGAGAAATGCAAGGTTCTTTTCAGCCAGCACTTTTCCTGGGACTTCCATCTGTATGAACATCAAATTACACCAATAGAGATTTTCCTGAATGTGGACACTGGAAACATTTCCTTTTTAAATAGTGAAAGGGTGAAAATTATCTGCCCATGATCAGAAACCAGAAAAGAAAGTCCTTTTTTGACACTTCTAAGACTTTCTCTCCCACTCTCCCCTATGAATAACATTTAACAAGTTTACAGTGCATTTGTTCAATTTCATGTACAAATATTGAAGCATTGCTACTAACCATGGTCCATGGTTTACATTATGATTTGCAATTTGCCTGAACACTATTATAAATGGCCTGTATCCATCATTGCAAGACCATGCAGAACAATTCCAATGTCCTGAAAATTACTTCTGTTCTCTCTATTCTATTCTAAACTTCCCCTCCCCTCAAAACCTATGTTTACCACTAAGTTTCAATTTTTTAAGCTGCTTTATTGAGGCATAATTGACATACAATAAACTGAATATATTTTAAGTGTAACATTTGATAATCTTTGATGTATCAAACCATCATCACGTATGAAACTATCACCACAAACCCCACTTGGTCCTCATGTATTATCCTTTTTATATATAATTGAATTCAATTTGCTAGATTTTGTTTAGAAGTTTTAAATTTATGTTCATGAGGAATCTTGGCCGATAATATTGTTCTCACATAATATCTTTATCTGGTTTTGCTATGAAGGTAATGCTGAGTTTTAAAAATAAATAGAAAAGTCATCGTGTGTTTTCAATTTTTTGGAAAAGTTTGTGTATAATGTTTTCTATTTTCTATTTTTTTATAAGATAGGCAGATTATACAAATGTCACATAAAAAATATAGGAAATTCCAAGATGCCCTGCTCCCCACCACTCCTACATTTTTCCACATTAATAACATCCTTCATTAGTGAGGGATATTCATTGTTATTGATGAACACATTTTGGAGCATTGCCACTAAGCATGGATTATATGTTACATTGTAGTTTACACACTCTCCCACCCAATTCTGTCAGTTATGGCAAGATATATAATGGCCTGCATCTATTGTTACAATGTCATGCAGGACAATTCCCAAGTCCCTAAAATGCCCTAGTATTGAACATGTTTTTGCCTCTCCAGCCATCAGAACCTCCAATAGCCACTGCCTCCACATCAAAGAGATAATTTCTTCCATTGCTGGAATCACAAGTCTATAGTGGAATAACAGTAAGACTACTTCAGTCAATAGTTCATTCCCCAATCCTGAGGATTCTGGGATGGTGATGTCCACTCCACCTCTACTTGGAATCACAGCTCCCTCTCTATTTCCTGTAAACCTGTTTTCCAGACTTTAGCTTTTTGAGTCTGTTCAATTTGTTTAATTCATATCAGTGAGTTCATGTAATATTTGTCCTTCAGTGCACAGCATGCTTCACTCAGTATAAGGTCCTCAAGATTCATGTTATCCCATGTGTTACTACTGTATTCCTTTTTACAAGTGAGTAATATTCCATTGTATGCATATACCACAATTTGTTTATCAGTTCATCTGTTGAAGAGCATTTGGGTTGATTCTAACTTTTGGCAATAGTGAATAATGCCACAATGAACATTGCTGTGAATATATCTGTTTGTGTCTTGCCTTCAGTTCTTCTGGGTATATACTTAGCAGTGGAATTGCTGGATCATATGGCTGTTCTACAGTTAGTTTTCTTAGGAACCACCATGCTGTCTTCCACAATGACTGCACCCTTCTACATTTTCACCAGCAGTGGGTGAGTTTTCCCATTCATCCACATCCTCTTCCACACTTATAATGCTCTGTTTTTTTTAACAGCCACAAGTCTAAAGGGTGTAAGATGATATCTTATTGTAGTTTTGGTTTGTGTTTCCCTAATAGGTAGTGATGTTGAGCATTTGTTCATGTGCTTTTAAGCCATTTGTATTTCTTCTTTGAAGAACTGTCTATTCAAATCACTTGCCCATTTTTAAAATGAGTTGTCTTTTTACTTTTGTAATGTAGTATTTCTTTATATATGCAGGATATTAGGCCCCTATCAGATGTATGGTTACAAAATATTTTCTCCCATTGAGGAGGCTGCCTTTTCACTTTATTGACAAACTCCTTTGAGGTGCAAAATTTTAATTTTGAGGAGGTCCCATTTCTCTATTTTTTCTTTTGCTCTTTGTGCTTTGGGTTTGAAGTTCATGTAACCATTTACTATTACAAGATCCTGTAGCTGTTTCCCTACATTATTTTCCAAGGACTTTATGGTCTTCTCTATTATATTTGGATCTTTGATCCAACTTAAGTTAATTTTGATTTACGGTGTGAGATGGTGTTCATCTCTCCTTCTTTCCGATATGGATATCCAGTTCTCCAAGCACCATTTGTTGATGAGGCCATTCTTTCCCAGTTGAATGGACTTGGTGGCCTTGTTGAATATCAGATGACTGTAAATGCGAGGATCTATATCAGAACTCTCAATTTGGTTCTATGGAATGGTATGTCTATCTTGTGCTAATGCCATGTAGTTTTGACCACTGTAGCTTTGTATTGTGTTTTAAAGTCTGGTACTGCCAATACTCTGATTTTATATTTCTTTTTCAATATGTCTTTGGTTATTCAGGGCCTCTTTCCCTTTCAGATAAATTTCATAGTTTTTCTAATTCAGTAAAAGATGCTATGCTGATTTTTATTGGGATTGCATTAAATTTGTAGATCAGTTTGGGTAAAGACAGACATCTTAATGCTGTTTAGTCTTCTTATCCATGAACAGGGAATATCCTTCCATTTATTTAAGTCTTCTTTGATTTCCTTTAACAGTGTTGTGTAGTTTTCTTTGTATAAGTCATTTACATCTTTAGTTAAATTTATTCCCAGGTATTTGATTCTTTTATTTTCTATTGTAAATGGGATTTTTAAATTGATTTCCTCTTCAGATTGCTCAGTATTGGTTTACAGAAATGCTACTGATTTTTGCACTTTGATCTTATAACGCTCAAATTTGTTGAACTCATTTATAAGCTCTAGAAGCTTTGTTGTAAATTTCTCAGGGCTTTCTATGTAAAAGATCATGTCATCTGCAAATAGTGAAATTTTTATTTCTTCCTTGACAAAGTGGATCCCTTTAGGATCTTTTTCTTCTATAAGTGCTTGAGCAAGTATTTCTAACAGAGTGTAAAATGGGAGTGGTGAAAGTGTGCATCCTTGTCTGTTCCCCAATCTTAGAGGAATAGGTTTTAAGATTTCTCCATTGAATATGATGTTAGCTGTGGGTTTTTCATATCAACATGTTGAGGACATTTCCTTCAATTCCTATCTTTGGTAGTGTTTTTAACAGGAAAGTGTTTTGAATGCTTTTTCTCCATCTATAGAGATGATTTTTTGTTTGTTTTTCTTTCAAAATGTTTATGTGGTGTATTACATTGATTTTCTTATGTTGAATAATCCTTACATACCCTGCACATAACCCACGTGGTCTTGGTACATAAATTGGTTGATATATTGTTGAATATGAGTAGCAAGTATTTAATTGAGAATTTAACATCTAAGTTCATTATAGAGATTAGATTATAGTTTTAATTCCCTGTGGCATCTTTGTTTGGCTTTGGTATTAGTGTAATGTTGGCATTATAGAATTACTTAGTCAATGTTCCCTCCTCTTCTATTTTTTGGAAGAGTTTAAGCAGGTTTGGTGTTAGTTCTTCCCAAATGTTTGGTAGAATTCAGCTGTGAATGTGTCTTGTCCTGGGCTTTTCTTAGTTGGGAGGTTTTTGATGACTAATTCTATCTCATTATTTGTGATTGGTATTTTAAGTTCACCAATTTCTTCTTTCATCAATGTAGGATGATTGTGTGTTTTTAGGAATTTGTTCATTTCCTCTAAATTACCCATTTTGTTCCTGTATAATTTTTCAAAGTATCCTCTTATGATAGTCTTTATTTCTGTGGGGTCAGATAATGCCTTCCTCATTTCTTATTTTATATATTTGCATGTTCTCTCTTTTTTTCTTTGCTGCTCTAGCTAAGGATTTGTCAATTTTATTGATCTTCTCGAAGAACCAGCTTTTGGTGTTGTTTATTTTTTTCTAGAGCTTTCTTATTTTCAATTTCATTTAGTTCTGCTCTAATCTTTGTTATTTCCTTCTTTCTCCTTCCTTTGGGGTTAGTTTGTTGTTATTTTTCTAATTACTTCATGTGTGCAGTTAGGTCTTTAATTTTAGCTCTTTCTTCTTTTTTAATATAGGCTATGCATTTGCTTTCAGTACAGATTTTGCTGCATCTCATAGGATTTGATACATGTTGTTGTCACTTTCATTTATCTCAAAGTTGTTACAGATTTTTTTGTGTGCGATTTTCTCTTTGACTCGCTGTTTGTCCAAAAGTGTGTTGTTCAACTTTCATATCTTTGTGCCTAATCTGGTTCTCTGTCCCTTATGGTTGCCCAGTTTCATTCCACTGTGGTCAGAGAAATTACTTTGTTTGATTTCAGTCTTTCTGAATTCATTGAGAATTGTTCTGTGGTCTAGCATGTGGTCTGTCCTTAAGAATGATCAATGTGCTTTTGAGAAGAATGTATAACGTCCCTCACTATAATTGTGGAGGCATCTATTTCTCCACTTATTTTTTCCAGTGTTTGCCTCATGTATTTTGAGGTGCCCTGCTTAGGTGCTTAAATGTTTATGATTGCTGAGTTTAATCCATTAACACAAAATTTTATTACTGCCAAGGAATTACTTATATTAGCCATATTTTCTTTGGGTTTATATATGTCATGTGTTGTTTTTATTTTATTCTTATATTTTTAGTTGTTCTTACAATCTCCTCCAACTTTCTCTCTCCTGTTTTTTTCCTTTTGACCTACAGAACTCCCTTTAGTATTTCTTGAAGTGCAGGTTTCTTATTGCCATACTGTCTTAATTTCTGTTTACCTGTGAATATTTTGAACTCTCCCTCATTTTTGAATGCCAATTTTGTTGGATAGAGAATTCTTGGCTGGGAGTTGTTTTCTTTTTGCACTTAACTATGTCATGCCTCCTTGCCTTCATGGTTTCAGATGAGAAATCACTGCTTAATCTTATTGAGCTTCCCTTATATGTTTTAGTTCTCTTTTCTCTTGTTATTTTCAGTATTCTCTCTTTGTATTCAGCATTGGGCAATTTCACAAGTATATATCTTGGAGTAGGTCTGTTAGGATTTATACTGTTAGAGGTGCACTGTGCTTCCGGGACATATACAACCATGTTCTTCAATAAGGTTGGGAAGTTTTCAGCCATTATTTCCTCCAACACATCTTCTGTACCCTTTCCATTCTTTTCTCCTTCTGGGATGCCTATAATGTGCATGTTTTTGTGTTCTGTGCTGTCTTTCAAACCCCTGGTTTTTTTTTCTATCTTTCTATATATCCTTTTATACTATCTGTTTGATTTCACTTGTAACATCTTCCACATCACTGATTATTTCCTCTGCATGTTCAAATCTGCTTTTATGTGCTTCCAGTGTATTTTTAATTTCTTGTATTGATCCATTCTTCACCATCATATCTGTTTCCTTTTTTGTATTTTTACAATTTCTTCAGTGTGTTCTCCAAGTGCCTTCTCTATATCTTTAATCTCTTCCTTCACTTCATTAATTTTTCTCATGATATATGTTTGGACATCTCTGATTAGTTGTTCCATATTCTGCATCTTCTGTTTTTTATTTGGTTTCTTGGAGTGGCCAAGTCTTCCTGTTTCTTAGTATGGGTTGTAATTTCGTTTGATGTCTAGATATTGGTTTATCTTGTTTGGTTTGTTCAGGTGATTAACTTCTCTTTCTAATCTAGGGTTTTATTTTGTTGTTTTTGTGTATGTGGTAAGTTTTCACTTTGACACTTCATTCCTCTTATTCTATTTCCTTGCTGTTTTTTATATTCCCGTGAAGTAAAATTAGGGCCAGAGGAAAGGAAAGAAGAAGAGAAAAAGATTAATAGTAATAATAATAGTAAATCATAGAAGAGGAACCGTACAAGATCGAGGAAAATGAGTAATTAACATGATTAAGAATTTCAGAGGAATAAGAATTAAAAAGTGGAGTACAAAAATGAAATGAGAAACGTAACAGTGAAAAATGTATAGAATGAATTAAAAGTCCAGAATGATGCAAAGAGAGGGAAGGCAAAAAGAAAAGAAAAATAGTAAAAATAGAAAGTAAATAGAGAAAAAGGGAGAGAGAAATTGGAATAAGAAAATTTGAAGATCAAACAAAAAGTGGTGGAATGAAAGAACAACAGAAAGCAGAAAAAAGAAAGATGGAGAAAGGAAAAGAATTAGTGTAGTTAGACAAAATTGGTGAACAGAAAAGGGAAACAAAGGAAGGGGAAACACCAAAAAGAAGAAACAAGACAGCAGCAACTAAATAGCAAAAAAGGGGGAGAAATAGTATTTTAAAAGAAATAAAACAAAAACAAACAAGCACACAAACAAAAACCATGGAAAAGCAGCCTTCTCTCTTAGGATCTGAAGGAGCTTCTCAGGCAGCTGGTGTTCATCAATCAATTACACTGTGCCCACTCTCTGCAGGTTTTGAACTAGATTTTAGCAAGTAAACTAAATTAAGTTAAAAAAAGGAAACTTTTTAAAGAAAAATAAGAGATCTATGAGAAGCCAATACAAAAAGATCTGTTTCCTGCCCTAAAGTATCAGCTGGATGTGTGATAACCCAGTGGATGACCAGGAATTGAACAAGGGAACTCATATATTCAAGGCAGGAACTCCTCCAATGAGCTAAACTTTCTCTTTGGGTTAGTTAGCGTTTTGGAAACGTATCCATCCACGTTCCCTCAGGCAGGTTACAATCTTTGCAGTTGGCCAGAGTCCTGCTGATTAGGCACCCATCTGTCCCTGCCCCCTTTCTATTCTAATTGCTTTCTCTCTCAGGGCACGTGTACATGACAGCCTGTGTAAGTGGAAACCCACCCCCCCATCAGATCCCGTTCCCTTCTGAGACTAAAAGCAGACCCTGGTGACCAAACTCACCACAAAGAAACCACTCTTGACACTCTTCCATGACCTGCCTTCTCCCAGGGGACCCTAAATAGACCCTTGAAAGCTTATTGAGGCTTCCTACTATTTGCCTCCCTTAGAGGAGCTGTAATTTTGATAGTTTTCAGTGTCAGACTAGTCTGTTGCCTATCTTCACCCCCTTTCAGCCCAAGTTCCTCTGGATGTGTCAGGATGCCTAAGCATATTTCCCTCTCTCCTTTTCTACAGGCTGCCTCAGTGCTAGCTGTTATACTCCCCAAAGTTCAAAGAGGGCCCAGGTAAGCAAACACACAGAAAGGAAAACCCTCTTCACCCTTCACCAGAACCCTCTTCTTCCCAGAGAATGCTCCATCCTACTTGGTGCCTGGTGAGAATCAGGGGTTTGTGGAAACTTTTTGCCTTGAGTGTGGGGCTTAGCTGCCTGCTGTTTCCAGCCACAGGACTGGGAATCTCATGGTTTTCCTTGGGCTCTTTATCTCTTTGTCCAGTTCCCTCTCGATAGATGCCCTGAAGCATCCTGCTCTGTGAGTTCCCAAAACACCTCACTCAGGTATGATTTTGCCCCTTCTTGGCTGTTTTTTTTGTGAGAAACTTGGGGAGTGCATACCTAAGCTGATGCCATCTTGCTGTAGCTCTCAATTTTTGAAGAATAAGGTTTCATCGTTACTTGCAAAAATTTTGAAGGCTTGATATATTGGTCTGTTTTCTTTTATTAGGCACTGTCTATCATAGTGAGAAATTCTTGCCCTGCTAATTGAGAAGTAATACTCCCCAGGATGGGAATTTAATATTTTCTTGTTTATTGTGTCAGTCTCCACCCACAGAGATAACACACTGTGACAAGATTAAAATTTTTATTTTCCATAGAGACATGACCAACATGTGCCCTATCCTAAATATCATTTCACTGCTGATGCCTTGTGCCAGTAATCTTCTCCTGACATATTTGCCTAAAGAACATTCCAACCATTATAGTTTTAACCACAGACATGCATATTCCCAGAGTTCACCTGCTCCTTTCTCCAACCCTCCCCCAATTTTCATGGATAGTCCAACGCAAGCCCCCACTTTAATCCCCCTCAAATTCCTGCACCCTTGAACCCAATCACATCACTGCATCACTATCAGCAATATCAAATGTCCAACCAATTCTTCCACGTTAGCATAGATTTTGCCCATATTAAGCATTGGCTCACCTCCCACTACTCTTTCTGTCACCTGGTAACCTACCTTCAAGATTCTAACTCTGTGAGTCTGCTCAATTTGCTTAATTCATGTCAATGATGTCATATAATATTTGTCATTCAGTGACTGACTTACTCCACTCAACATAAATAAGGGCTTCAAGATTCATCTATGTTGCCCTATGGGTTAATAGAGCATTTTTCTTATTAAAGCTGAGTAATATTCCATTGTATGTATATACCACAATTTGCTTATCTATTCACCTGTTGATGGACACTTGGTTTGCTTTCAACTGTTGGCAATAGTCAATAATGCCACTAAGAACAATTGTGTGCATATATCTGCTTTTGTACCTGCTTTCAATTATTCTCAGTGTATACCGAGAAGTGGGTTTACTGGATCATATGACGGTTCTATAGTTAGATTCCTGTTGAACTGCCAATATATCCTCTACGATGGCTGTACCATTCTACATTCCCACCAGCAGTGGGTGAGTGTTCCCTTTCCTCCACATCCTCTCCTATACATATAGTCTTGTTTTGTTTTGTTTTTGATAGCCACCAGTCTAATAGGTGTAAGATGATATCTCATTGTAATTTTGATTTGCTTTTCCCTAATAGCTAGTGATCTTGAGCATCTTTTCATGTGCTGTTTAGACATTTGTATTTTTTCCTTGGAAAAGTATCTGTACAAATCTCTTGCACATTTTTTAAAAGGTGTAGTTATCTTTTTCCTTTGCAATATAGGATTTATTATGTATGCTGGATATATGGCACCAAATATTTTCTCCCTTTGGGGAGTCTGCTTTTTTACTTTCTTGATAATGTCCTTTAAGGTGCAGAATTTTTTTAATTTTGAGGATATCCCATTTATCTATTATTCCTTTTCCTGCTTATACTTTGGGTGTGAAGTTCATGAAACCATTTCTTATTACTAGGTTCTGTAGATACTTCCCTACATTATCATCCAAGGTCTTTATAGTCTTGGCTCTAATATTTGGATCTTTGATCCAAATTGAATTCATTTTTGTATAAGGTGTGAGATGGTGTTCCTATCTCATTCTTTTGGCACCATTTGTTGAAGAGGCCATTCTCTCCCAACTGAGTGGGCTTGGTGGCCTTGTCAAATATAACATGACTGTATATGCGAAGATCTATATTGGAATGCTCAGTTTGGTTCCATTGGTCAGTATGTCTATCCTTGTGCCAATACCATGCAGTTTTAACCACTGTAGATTTGCAGTATGTTTAAAGTCAAGTTGTGTGATACTCCAAATTCATTTTTCTTTTTCAATATGTCTTTGATGATTCATGGCCTCTTACCATTCCAAATAAATTTTGTAAGTTTTTTCCAATTCCTTAAAAAATACAATATTGATTTTTATTGGGATTGCATTAAATCTGTAGATTAGTTTGGGTAGGATAGATATCTTGATAATGTTTAGTCTTCCTATCCATGAACAGAGATTATTCATCCATTTATTTAAGTCTTCTTTGATTTCCTAAACAGTGTTGTGTAGTTTTCGGCAGATAAGTCCTTTACATCTTTAGTTAAATTTATTCCTAAGTATATGATACTTTTAATTACTATTGTAAATATTATTTTTTCTTGATTTCCTCCTCAGATTGCTCATTATTGGTGTACAGAAATGCTACTGATTTTTGAGCATTGATCTAATAGCCTGTGACTTTACTGAACTCCTTTATAAATTCTAAAAGCTTTGTTGTAGATTTCTCAGGGTTTTCTATGTATAGAAATATACATATATTCCAAATAAAATTTGGGAGCCTTTTATATCTTTTCCTTGCCTCAGTGTTAGAGCAAATGCTTCTGAAACAATGTCAAAAAGGAGCAGTAATAGTGGATATCCCTGTCTTATTCCCCATCTTAGAGGGAAAGTTTACAATGTCACCATTGAAGATGATGTTGACTCGGATTTTCATATATACCCTTTATCATGTTCAGAAGGTTTACTTGTATTCAAATCTTTTGCAGTGTTTTTATCAGGAAAGAGTACTGTATTTCGTTGAATGCTTTTTTGGCATCTATAGATGAATGTGATTTTTTTCTTTCCATCTGTTTCTATGGTGTATTACATTGATTGTTTTTCTTATGTTGAAACATCCGTGCATACCTGGGATGAAACCCACTTGGACATGGTGTATAATTCATTTGATATGTTGTTGAATGTGATTAGCAAGTATTTTGTTGGTGATTTTAACATCTAGTTTCATTAAAGAGATTGGTCTGTAATTTTCCTTTCTTGTGGCATCTTTGGCTTAGTTATTAGAGTAATTTTGGCATTATAGAATGAGTTAGGCAACGTTCCTTCTAATTCTATTTTTTGGAAAAGCTTAAACAGGATTGGTGTTGGCTCTTTCCAGAATGTTTGGTAGAATTCAGCTGTTAAGCCATCTGATCCTGGGTTCTTCTTAATTGAGAGGTTTTTGATGACCACGTCTCTGTTTTTACTTTTAATTGGACTGTTGAGTTCATCAATTTCTTCTTTCATCAATGTAGGCTGCTTGTGAGTTTCTAGGAATTTGTCCATTTCCTCTAATTTATCATTCTTGTTAGCATATAATTTTTCAAAGTATCCTCTTATGACACTCTTTATTTCTGTAGGGTCCATGGCTAAATCCACTTCATAATTTCTTATTTTGTGTATTTCCATCTGCGCTCTCTTTTTCTTTTTTAGTATTGTGAAGGTTTTTTCAATTTTATTGATCTTCTCGACAAACCGGGTTTAGATTTTATTTTTTCTAGTGCTTTTTAAATTTCTATTTCATTTAGTTCCACTCTAATCTTGGTATTTCCTTCCTTCTGCTTCCTCTGTGTTTAGTTTGTTGTTGTTTTTCCAATTCCTCCATGTGTGCATTTATGTCTTCAATTTTAACTCTTTTTTCTTTTTTAATATATGCATTTATGGCTATGAATTTCCATCTCTGTACAGCTTTGGCTGAATCTCATATGTTTTGATATGTTGTGTTGTAATTTTCATTTGTTTCAGGATAGCTACTGATTTTTTTTTGAGATTTCCTCCTTGACCCACTCTTTGTCTAAGAGTGTGTTGTTTATCTTCCATATCTTTGTGCCTTATCTGGTTCTCTGGCCCTTAGTGATTTTCAATTTCATTCCATTGTGGTCAGAGTAATTACTTTGCATCATCTCAATCATTCATTGAGTGTTGTTCTGTGGGCTAGCATGTGGTCTATCTTGGAGTATAATCCATGTGCACTCAAGAAAAATGTATATCTTCCTGTATTTGGGTGTAGTGTTCTGTTTATACCTATTAAGTCTAGATCTCTAAAGTATTAGAGTCTTTGTTTCTTTATTGATTCTCTGTCGAGATTTTCAGTCTAATGGTGATAATGATGTATTAAAATCCCCCACTATAATTGTAGAGGCATTTATATCTCCAATTAGTCTTTCTATGGTTTGCCTCAAGTATTTTGAGGCACCCTGATTAGGTGCAAAATGTTTATTATTGTTCTTTCTTCTTAAAAGATTACCCATTTTAGTAATATATAGAATCCATCTTCTTCTCTTTCAATACTTTTGCATTTAAAGTATATTTTGTCTGATATTTGTGTAGCTACTCTTGCCCCTTTTTGATTGTTGATTGATTGTTAAATTATTTTCCAACATTAAATATCAGCCTACTTGAATCCCTGGATTTAAGGTGGGTTTCTAGTAGACAACATATAGATGGGTCATATTTCCATAACCATTCTGCCAATTTGAGTCTCTTGACTGGTAAGTTTAATCCATTAACATTCAGCGTTATTACTCTTAAGGAATTTCTTACATCAGCCATATTTTTGTGCTTATGTGTGTCATATGTTGTTTCTTTTAATCTTTTTGTCTTTTTAGTTGTTCTTACACTCACTTCCAACTTGTCCTTTCCTGCTTTTTCCTTTCTACCTGTAGAACTTCCTTTAGTATTTCTTTCTAATACAATTGTTTATTGCTTTTACAAATTCAAATGGCCTAATGGAAGAACTATTTTAAAGTTTTGTAAATTAAGCTAAATACATAAGTTTTCTTTTTTTGATTGTGGGTAAAAATCAAATTTTTCACAATACAAACAAATATTTGTAAAATGATATATAAATATATATGCATATATGTGCATTTGCTCACATAAATGTTATTTTTAAATACATATTTTAAAAGATGTGTGGATTACATAAATGTTACACAAAAATTACAGGAATTACCATGTTCCCCACCTTCCACACATCCCATAACATCCCACATAAACATCTTTCATTAGTGTGGCCCATCACCTTCAATGGATAAACACATCCAGTGGCCTTGCCCCTAAGCATAGACCATAGTTCACATTATAGACCACACTTTCTCCCACACAGTTGTGCATGGTATATGTTGATGTAAAATGGCCTATATCTGTCGTTGTAATGTCACTCAGGATAATTTCCAAGTCCTGAAAAAGCCCCTGTATTACAACAGCTTTTCCCTTCCCTGCCCCAAAAGCTTCCAGTGGCCACTGGCTCCACGTCACTGTTATAATTTTTTCCATTGCTTGAATCACAATATATCTACAACAGAATACCCGTAAGTCCACTCTTGTCCATAGCTCTTCCTCCAATCCTGAGGATTCTGGGATGGTGATATCCATTCCACCTCCAAGTGAGAGTGGGCTTACATCCCATGTATATGGTGGATAGGATTATCCTCCCTGCAGCCACAGGCTCTCTCTATTCCCTTGGATGTCTGTTGTCCATCATTTTCTCCTCACCAGGTGACTTGGGTGAGTCCATTGAGCTGTAGAGTAGGAGTTGTAGCTCCACCAAGATTCCATGCACAGCTGGCACATGGGCAGGCCAGAGGCTCCAGACTCTGGAAGTACACCTACAAAGTCCAGCATCACATATAGGTTTGAATAGGAGGGGTTGATGGACCATGTGCAAGGAGGACTTATTTGAGTCCAACTCTGTCACTCTCAGGAGCACAGATTCCAAAGTAGAGCCCACTGATAAGGCATCAATTTCTGGGGCTATCCCCCCTTATATAGGACCTGGGTGTCTCCAGAGCCCTCAGGAGACCCTCTGTGTGGGATTATATCCACTTGGGTGTTCTATGAGATCCTACTGAGGTGTGCATAAGTGATACCTCTGGGATGACCTCCCGACTCTCTTTGAAGTCTCTTAGCAACATGAACTCATTTGTCTTTGCCTTTTCCCCCTTTTATTCAAGGTCTTTTTACAGTCATATTACTTGTTGGCACTTAGTATTAATTCCTCGTTGCCAGAGATGCTCATCCCTGCGAGTCATGTCCCATGCTGAGGGAGAGGTAATGCATTCATATCCTGAGTTTGGCTTAAAGAGAGACCACATGAGCAACAAGGAGGCTGTCAGGCAGCAACCCTTAGGCACACCATAACAGTAGGCTAAGTTTCAATTACAAGAACAAAGACTCTTAAGGCTAGTCATCAATAACAAGAACCCATCAGTGAACCATCCTCTTTTGCCAGACACTGCCCCTGCACTCCGGGGACTGTTGCTTCTCCCTTGGAGAATGTGGCAGATCCCTCCAGGCTGGGAATTCAGTATCCCCTCATTTACTGAGTGATTGTCTACCCTCCGTGACCATGCCCATCCCTTGATCATTTGAACAATTTTATATATCTTTCATGTATATTTGGATGAACTATCTCCCATGAATCCCCTATCCCAGAAACCCCACACCAATGATCCTCTGCAACCCCCATTTTAACCCTTCTGTGATCTAAATCTTCCTTGAAAAAGAAACTGATATAATAATCAAATATAATTAATAGGAAAATGAAATAAAAATGATAAACTTAAATGCAAGGGATAAAATATATAGAAAGTCAGGGGAAAAACACTAAAAATAAAATATAATTAACAGAGTGGGGCATTCAAAAAATGGGAAAAAAATTTTTAATTATTTTTTTCCTTTTATCACTGTGTTATTGGATGTTTAGTGTGTACCCTGACACCTTCCCACTCTCATTCCCTAGTGTCTCCCAAATTTTCATTTAATTTTCAAAGAAGTTTTAGGTCACAGCAAAGTCATACACAGAATACTAGAGACTATTATATACCCAACCTCCTTCCCCTTTCCTCACTCCATATTAAAAACTTTTTTTTGTGTGTGAATGGTAGCATTGTTATAACTGTTATACAGATAGTGAAACATAGCTACTAAACATTGTCAATGGTTTACAGTATACTTTACAATTTAGATGGTACAGTTTAATAATTTTTGATGATATATACAATTTCCTGTGTCCATTACTGTAAGGTAATGAAAAACATTTCCCATGACCACTAAATACCCGTTTGATCTTTTCTGTTCCTTCCTCCCCATTCCCCTGGGGCATATGACACTCCCCAGTCTTGATGCATTGGATGACAAGATTCATAGTTACATGCCCTGGATATTCTAACCTGCCCTTCCTAATAGACCCACCTGTCAACTCTTCACCACCAAACAAAGTAATATCTCTACCTGCCTGTCCTATCCTTCACTATGCAATTATACTCTATCAGTTTACCATAGATTATGTCCATATGGGTGATGGTTCACAACCTTCTCTTCTCTTTCTCTCCCTTGATAACCTATATTTCAGACAATGATTATCAGAGACTGCTCATTTTCCACAATTCAAATCAGTGAGATCATATACTGTTCATCCTTCAATGCCTGGCTTGCTTCACTCAACATAAGGTCTTCAAGATTCATCCATGTTCTTCTGTTGGTTAGCACTTTATCTTCTTTTAGAGCTGAGTAATATTACATTGTATTTATGTACCACATTTGCTTATTCATTCATCTGTTGATGGGCACCAGGGCTGATTCCAAATTTGGCAATTGTGAACAATGCCGCCATGAATATTGATGTGCATATATCTGTTCATGTCTTTGCTTTCAATTCTTCTGGGTATATACGCAGCAGTGGTATCACTAGATCATACAAAAATCTTTTGTTACTCTTCTGAGGAAATGCCAAATTGTCCTTCACAGTGGCTGGAACATTCCACAATCCCACCTGCAGTGGATGAGAGTTCCTATTCCTCCACATCCACTCCAACACTTTTAGTCTGCTGTTTTTTTAATAGCTGCCATTCTAATGAGTGTAAGATGCTATCTCATTGTTGTTTTGATTTGCATTTCGCTCATAGCTAGCGATGTAGAGCATTTTTTCATGTGCTTTTTAGCCATTTGTATTTCTTCCTTGGAGAAGTGTCTTTTCAGGTCACTTGCCCAGTTCTTAAATGGGTTGTTTGTCTTTTTATTTTTGAGGTGTGGGGTTTCTTTATATATGCAAGATATTAGGCTCCTATCAGATATATATGGTTGCCAAATATTTTCTCCCAGTAGGAAGGCTGCCTTTTTATTTTCTTAATAACGTCCTTTGAGGTGCAGAAGTTTGTAATTTTGAGGAGATCCCATTCATCATTTTTTCTCGTGCTGCTCGTTCTTTGCCTGTGAAGTTCATGAAACCATTTCCTATTACAAGGTCCTGTAGATGCTTCCTTATATTATCTTCCAAGGTCTTTATGGTTTTGGCTCTTTTATTTAGATCTATTATGCATCTTCAGTTGATTTTTGTGTAAGGTGTGAGATGGTATAGTTCTCTCATACTTTTGGATATGGATATCCAATTCTCCAAGCACCACTTGTTAAAGAGGCCATTCTCTCCTAACTGAGTGTGCTTGGTGGCCTTGTTGAATATCAAATGACTGTATATGTGAGGATCTATGTCAGAACTCTCAATTTGGTTCCATTGGTCAGCAGATCTATCCCTGTGCCAATAGCATGCAGTTTTGATCACTTTAGCTTTGTAGTATGTTTTAAATTCAGGTAATGTGCTACCTCCAACTTCATTTTTCTTTTTCAATATCTCTTTGGCAATACTGGGCCTCTTAGCTTTCTAAATATATTTTGTAGTTTGTTTTTCCACTTCCTTAAAAAATACAGTGTTGATTTTTATTGGGATTGCATTAAATCTGAAGAATAGTTTGGGTCGGATAGACATCTTGATGATGTTTACTCTTCCTATCCATGAACAGGGAATATTCTTCCTTTTATTTAAGTCTTCTTTCAACTCCTTTTACAGTGTCGTGTAGTTTTCTGTATATAAGTCCTTCACATCTTTAGTTAAATTTATTCCTAAATATTTGTTTCTTTTAGTTACTATTGTAATTTTTTTTTTCATTTTCTCTTCAGATTGCTTATTATTGGTGTACAGAAATGCTACTGATTTTTGAGCATTGATCTTATAGCCTGCGACATTACTGAACTCCTTCTTATGTTCTAGAAGCTTTGTTGTAGATTTCTCAGGGCTTTCTAAGTATAGGATCAAGTTGTCTACAAATAATGAAATTTATACTTCTTCTTTTCCAATCCTGATGCCTTTTATATACTTTTCTTGCCTCAGTGCTTGAGCAAGCACTTCTAAGACAGTGTTAAATAGGAGTGGTGATAGTGGGCATCCTTGTCTTGTTCCCGATCTCAGAAGGGAAGCTTTTAAGATTTCACCATTGAAGATCATGTTAGCTTTGAGTTTTTCATATATACCCTTTATCATATTCAGAAAGTTTCCTTCTACTCCTATCTTTTGCAGTGTTTTTATCAGGAAAGAGTGCTGTATTTTGTTTAATACTTTTTCTGCTTCTATAGAGATGATCATGTGATTTTTTTCTTTCCATCTGTTTATGTGGTGTATTACATTGATTGATTTTCTTATATTGAACCATCCTCGCATACCAGGGATAAAACCCACTTGGTCATGATATGTTGTTGAATGCGATTAGCAAGTATTTTGTGGAGGATTTCAGCATGTAGGTTCATTAGAGTAATTGGTCTGTAATTTTTCTTTCTTGTGGTATCTTGTTTGGTTTTGGTATTAGGGTAATGTTGGCATCGTAGAATGAGTTAGGCAATATTCCTTCTACTTCTATTTTTGGAAGGGCTTAAGCAGAATTGGAGTTAGCTCTTTTTGGAATGTTTGGTAGAATTCAACTGTTAAGCCATCTGGTCTTGGGCTCTTCTTAGTTGGGTGGTTTTAGATGACTGAGTCTACCTCTTTAATTGTAACTGCACTGTTGAGTTCATCAATTTCTTCTTTCATCAGTGTAGGCTGCTTGTGAATTTCTAGAAACTTGTCCATTTCCTCTAAATTATCATTCTTCTTGGCATATAATTTTTCAAAGTATCCTCTTATGATACTCTTTATTTCTGTGGGGTCTGAAGTTCTATCCCCTTCCCCATTCCTCATTTTGTGTATTTGCATCTGTTCTCTCTTTTTCTTTGTTAGTCTGGCTAAGGATTTGTCAATTTTATTGATCTTGAAGAACCAGTTTTTGGTTTTATTTTTTATAGTGCTTTCTCATTCTCTATTTCATTTAGTTCTGCTCTAATCTTTGTTATTTCATTCTTTCTACTTCCTTTAGGTTTAGTTTTTTTTGTTTTTAGTTTTTTGTTTTTCCAATTCCTCTAACTGTGCAGTTAGGTCTTCAATTTTAGCTCTTTCTTCTTTTTTAATATATGCATTTATGGCTATGGGTATCCCTCTCAGTACAGTTTTGGCTGCATCCCATAGGTTTTGATATGTTGTATTGTCATTTTCATTAGTTTCAAAGTATTTACTGATTTCTTTTGAGATTTCCTCCTTGACCCAATATTTATCTAAGAGTGTGTTGTTTAACTTCCAAATGTTTGTGCCTGATATGATTTTCTGGCCCTTAGTGATTTTCAATTTCATTCCATTGTGGTCAGAGAAATTACTTTTCATAATCTCAAACTTTCTGAATTCATTGAGACTTGTTCTGTGGCCTAGCATGTGGTCTATCTTGGAGAATGATCCATGTGCACTTGAGAAGAATGTAAACCCTGCTGTATTTGGGTGTAGTGTTCTGTATTTGTTTATTAAGTCCAGGTCCTCTAATGTATTGCTGAGAGCCTTTGTTTCTTTATTGATTCTCTGTTTAGATGTTCTGTCTAATGACGATAATGGTGTATTAAATTACCTCACTATAATTGTAGAAGCATTTATTTCTCCACTTAGTTTTTCCAGTTTACTTCATGTATTTTGAGGCACCCTGATTTGGCGCATAAATGTTTAAGATTGTTTTTTCTTCTTGAGAGATTAACCCTTTTCCTAATATATAGTGTCCATCTTTGTCTCTTACAATAGTCTTGCATTTAAAGTCTATTTTGTCTGCTATTAGAATATTTACTTCTGCCATTTTTTGACTCTTGTTAGCTTGTAAAATTGTTTTCCAGCCATTCACTTTCAGCCTCCTTGAATCCCTGGGTCAAAGGTGGGTTTCTTGTAGACAGCTTATCCAGTCTGCCAATCTGTGTCTCTTGAGTGGTGAATTTAATCCATTAACATTCAGTGTTATTACTCGCAACGAATTTCTTACTTCAGCTGTATTTTCTTTGAGCTAATGTATGTCATATGTTGTTTTGTTTCTGTTTTTTCTTTTTAGTTGTTTTTAAACTGTCCTCCAACTCTCTCTCTCCCTTGTTTTTTCCTTTCAACTTGTAAAAATTCCTTTACTATTTCTTGAAGTGTAGTTTTCTTATTGACATACTCTCTAAATTTGTTTATCTGTGAATATTTTGAACTCTCCATCATTTTTGAATGCCAGTTTTGCTGGATAGAGAATTGTGGCTTGAAGTTTTTTTCTTTTAGTACTTTGACTATGTCATACCACAGTCTTCTTGCCTCCATTGTATCAGATGAGAAATCAACACTTAATCTTATTGTGCTTCTCTTGTATGTATCTTGCTGCCTTGAGTATTTTTTCTTTGTCTTGAGCATTTGACATTTTCACAAGTATATATCTTGGAGCTGGTCTGTTGTGATTTATACTGTTTGGGGTGTGCTGTGCTTCCTGGATCTGCCCATCCATCTCTCTCAATAGGGTTGGGATGTTTTCAGCCATTATTTCATTCAACATTGCATTTGTTCCCTTTCTCTTCTCTTCTCCTTCTGGGATGCCCATAATGCATTTGTTTGTGTGTTTTGTGTGGTCAGTTAAATCCCTGAGTCCCTGCTGGATTTTTTCTATTTTGTTTTCTATCTGTTTTAATATGTGTTTGATTTCAGATGTATTGTTTTCCACATCACTGATTCTTTCTTCTGCCTGTTCAAATCTGCAGTTATGTGAATTCAGCATTTTTTGATTTCTTGCATTGTGCTAATCATTGATCACCATCATATCCATTATCTTTCTGTGTATGTTTACAATTTCTTCAGTATGTTCTCCTAGTGTCTCCTTCACTTCATTAAGTTGGTCCATCATATCTGTTTGGAAAACTTTGATTAGTTGTTCAATGTTCTGCATCTCTTCCTGGTTTTTAGTTTGTTCATTGGACTGTTTCATGTCTTCCTGTTTCTCAGTATGGTTTATAATTTTTTGTTGCCCTCTAGTCATCATTTTACCTTGACAGATTTGTTCAGTTGATTAGCTTCTGTCACTGCTCTAGAGTTTTATTTAGCTGGTGGTTCTGTGTGTGTGTTAAGTTTTCTTTTTTTTTTTTTTTTTTTTTTTGAGGTTTTTAAATTTATCTATTTATTTTAATTTTTAAATTTTAAAGGAGATTTAGATTACATAAATGTTAGATAACAATATAGGAGGTTCCCATATGCCCCACCCTTTCCCCTTCCCACTCTTTCCATATTGACAACATCATTCATTATCATGGTACATTTATTACAATTGATGAACATGTGTTAAAGTGTTGCTAATGAACGTGGACTATAGTTTACATTACAGTTAACAGTCTGTCCCGCACAATTTTAGGTTATGACAAAACATATAATGGTCTGTATCCATCATTGTAATGTCATACCATACAATTCCAATGTCCTGAAAATGCTCCCATGTTACATCTATTCTTCCTTCTCCCTCCACTCAGACTCTCTTGTGGCCACTGAACTCCTGTCAATGATAAAAGTTCTTCCATTGCTATAATAATAATGTCTATAATAATGTCTATTTTAGGCCATTGTTCATTCCCAAATCTTGAGCATTTTGGGCTTATGATGCCCATTCTGTTTCTTAATTAACAGGGGGTTTAGATCCCATGGAGCAAATGGATGCAACTATCTTGCTTGCAGTTGAAGACACTCTCTGTTCTTTGGGTTGGATGTTGTTCATCATCTTCTCCTTGTTAGTTGTCCTGGATGAATCCAGTGAACTGGAGAATAGGTGTTGAAACTCTGCTGAGATTCATGGTTCAACCAGCACGTGAAAGGCCAAAGATTTAAGACTCTGGGACATATATTTAACAAGTATAGAGCTAATTATAGGTTCAAATAGAAGGGTCAGAAACCCATGTATTGGGAATCTATAAATGAGTCTAACTCTTTTACACTGGGGAGGATAGATTCCCAAGTAGACCCATTCCACTGACAGGGTACTGAAGTCCTGAGATGTCTGCCCTGCTTATAGTGTTTAGATGTCCCTGGAGCCATCAGGATCCCTGCTGTTTGATGCACTATTTATTGTGGCAGTCAATGAGATCCTGCTGAGCTGTACATAAGTTTAACCTTTGGAATGACCTCCCGACTCACTTTGTTTTTTTTTTTTTTTTGTTTGTTTGTTTGTTTTTATTATGGGTAAAAATCAAAATTCTCACAATACATACAAACATTTGTAAAATGATATATAAATATATACGCATATACGTGTATTTGCTTACAAAAATGTTATTTTATATATATATATATACATATATTTTAAGAGGTGCTTAGATTACCTAAAATATTAAACGGAACCCACTCGGATTCCCATGTTGCCCACCTCCCACACCTCCCACCACATCCAACACAAACATCTCCCATAGTGTGGCCCACCAACCTCAATGAACTTACACATCCTGGAGCCTTGCCACCAACCATAGACCACAGTTCACACTGTAGACCACACTCTCTCCCACTCAGTTCTGAGTGGTGTGTGCTGATTTAAAATGGCCTACATCCATTGCCACAACAGTACTCAGGACAACCTCCAACTCCCAAAGAAGCTCCTGCATTTCAACTGCTCATCCCCTCCCTACCCAAAAAACTGTCAAGTGGCCACTGGCTCCACCTCATTGTTATAATTTCTGGCATTGCAAGAATCACCATATGTGAGCAAGAGAATACCATCAAGTCCACTCTAGTCCATAGTTCTTCCCCCAATCCAGAGGCGACTGGGATGGTGATGTCCACTCCAACTCCAAGTGAGAGAGGGCTTATATCCCATGGATATGGTGGGTGGGATGATCCTGCCTGCAGATGCAGGCCCTCTCCATTCACCTTTTCTTCTTATTTTATTTTCTTGCTTCTTTCTATGTTACCTTGAAAGCAAAAGATTAGTGCCATAGGAATCAAAAGATGTGAGAAAGGAAGAACGATGATAGTAATATTGATAAAAGTTAGAAGAGGGGCCAAATAAGACTTAGTGAAATGAATATTTAACACATGTAGGCAGTGTAGAGTAATACAGAAAAAAGTGGAGTACCTACAATGGACTGGGAAACCAAATAGAGGAATAAATATATAATGATTTAAAAGGCTAGAGTGTCTTCCACTCTGACCACCCTGCTAGTTTTCCATATACCACAGGCCACCCCTAGATACAAAGTCAGGGGGAAGCTAACATAGTCTACTTGGAGCCAGTGGACAGGAGGGCAATGAGTCCTGATGAAGCACTAATGGACAAAATGTAGTTTTGAAATGAGGATGGAGAGAAAGAGTAAAGAAAGGGCTGAAAGGAAAAAGTTAATATTAACAAAAAAAGAAGAAAACAGGATAGAATAGAAATTGACACCCTTAAGTTGTGGGCTAATGAAAATAAACGTGGTATATAAGAACCACAACAGAAAGCAGAACGCAGAGAGATGAAGGAAGGATAAGAGATAGCTTGGCATACAAAATCAATATAGACAGAGACTCAGAAATCACTGAAGGAGAAGCACAGCAAAGAAGAGACAAGGTAGCAACACCTAATTTTAAAAAATGAAAGAGGGAAGCGGCTGTGGCTCAATCAGTAGGGCTCCCGTTTACCATATGGGAGGCCCCGGGTTCGGTTCCCGGGGCCTCCTGGTGAAGGCAAGCCCGCCCGCACGGCGTGGTTAGCTGACCCAGCGAGCACAAGCAGCAAGGGGGGGATAAATGAATAAATAAATAAAATCTTTAAAAAAAAAAAATGAAAGAAAAAAGAAAGGGGGAGAGGAAAGAGGAAAGAAAAGCAATAGACAACAAATAAACAGAGAAATACCAAACAACCACACAAGCAAGGAGTCAAACAAAGCTTAGGTGGAACAATGTTCCTTCTAGGGTCCTTGTGGAATCTCTCAGTCTGCTTTTGTTTATCAATCAATTTACCTGCAGGTTTCTATCTGCAGGTTTTGAGGCAAATTTTAGCTATTAAATAAAATTAAAAAGAAGAATTCATTTTTCTTTTTTTAAAGTGACTGTTTTCTTTTTTTTTTTTTCTTTTTTTGGCAAAATACGGGACCCAAAATAAATCCTCTTTTAGACCACTCCCTTCACCAAAGGGACCCTAACTAGGCCCGTGGAAACTAATCAAGCACTTCCCACTTCCTGGCCTTCCAGGGGAGCTGAAGCTCTGATGCTTGTCAGTGCAGAATGATAAAATTGGCTGACTCCACCCCCTCTGGAGCCAAGCCTCAGTGTCACAGGGCTGCTGGGTAAATCAGGCTTCCTCAGTAGATTTGCCTCTCCCCTTAGCCTGGTGCTGCTTCAAGATGGCTTATCTGTTCCGCAAAGCTATGATGGGGTCCAGGCAGCCAAATTCACATAAGGGAAGCCCCTCTTCACCTTCAGTCAGAACCCTCCCTCTCTTAGAGAATGCTCCCTCTCACCAGCTTGGTGGGGTTTGGAGCTTATCCCTGGGAAGCTAGGTAAGTCAGCTTCCTCACCAGATTTACCCCTTCCTTCTGCCTGATGTTGAATCAATCCAGCTATTTTGTTCACCCAAGCTGCAAAAGGTTCCCAGCAGCCAAATCCACAGAAAGGAAAGCCCTCTCACCCCTTTGCCAGTACCCTCCCACTCTCGGAGACTGCTCTCTCTCACCGGGCCCTCTCACCATGTTGCCAGGTGGGTGTCATTACTCAAACCAGCCTTTTTCCCTGAGGGTGGGGTCAGCTATCTGTGTTAAACACCACAGGCAGGCTTAAAACTCACAAATCTCTATCGATAGTCAACACTGACTATCTGCCTGCAGATAGACTTCCCAAGCTACTCACTCTGTGCACCCACAGCACAACCCCCCAGGCAGGACCTTGTCCACAATCCACTATCTTCAGAGAGGTAGTCAGTGAGTGCCCTCCTAAAACAATGCCATCTTGCCTCTCTCCCCTTTAGTATTTCTTGAAGGGCAGGTTTCTTACTGGCATACTCTCTTAATTTCTGTTTATCTGTGAATATTTTGAACTCTCCAACATTTTTTAATGCCAGCTTTGCTGGATAGAGAATTTGTGGCTCAAAGATTTTTTTCTTTTAGTACCTTGACTATGTCATACCACTGTCTTCATGAATCTATGATTTTAAATGAGAAATCAGCATTTAATTTTATTGTGCTTCCCTTGTATGTAATGGTTCTGTTTTCTCTTGTTACCTTAAGTTTTTTCCTTTTGTCTGAGCATTGCACACTTTGACAAGTATATGTCTTGGAGTATGCCTTTTAGGATTTATACTGTTTGGGGTGTGCTGTGCTTCTTCCTGGACATGTATGTCCATCTCCTTCAATAAGGTTGGGAAGTTTTCAGCTATTTTTTCATTCAACACTCCTTCTGTTCCTTTTTCCTTCTCCTTTCCCTCTGGGATGCCTATAATGTATATCTCTGTGCATTTTGTTTTGTCATTTAAATCCTTAAGTCTCTGCTGGATTTTTTTCTATATTTTTATCTATCTGCTCTACTATCTGCTTATTTCAGATATACTGTCTTCCACATCACTAATTCTTTGTTCTGCTTGTTCAAATCTGCTGTTATGTGATTCCAGGGTCTTTTTTATTTTTTTTGGATTGTTCTTTTCATCACCATCATATCCGTTATCTTTTTATATATGTTTACAATTTTTTCAGTATGTTCTCCCAGTGTCTTCTTAATATCTTTAATCTCTTCCTTCACGTCATTAAGTTGATCCATGATATTTGTTTGGAAAGTTTTGATTAGTTGCTTGATGGTCTGCATTTCTTCCTGGTTTTTAGTTTGTTCCTTGGACTGGTCCATGTGCTCCTGTTTCTTAGTATTGTATGTAATTTTTTTGTTGCCCTCTGGTCATCATTTATCTTTATTCATTTGATTAGCTTCTCTCTCTGCTCCAAAATTTTGTTTAGCTCCTGTTTTTTTGTGAGTGTTAAGTTTTGTCTTTGACACTTTGTTCTTCTTGTTCTATTTCCTTGCTGTTTTCTATGTTCCCATGAAGCCAAGAGATTAGGTCCATAAAAATGAAAAGAGTTTAGAAAAGAAAAAGGATAAGTGAAATAATAATAAAAGTTGGAAGAAGGGTCATATAAGACTTAATGAAATGAATATTTAACACATGTAAGCAGTGTAGAGTAATAGTAATAAAAAAGTGGAGGACCTACAATGAAATGGGAACCTGAATAAAGAAAAATATATCATTTAAAGGGCCAGAATGATGAGGAGAGAGAGAAATAGAAAACAATGGACAGAAAGAAAAAATTTAATAAAAGTAAAGAAAGCAGAACACATGAGATAAAAATCAAAACCAGTAAAGTTGAGGGCTAATTTAAAAAGTTGCATTGTAAGAAGCACAGCAGAAAGCAAAAGATGGAAAGATGAAGGAAGGAAAAGATAGAGTGATGGTAGACAAAATGAATACACACAAAAAATGGGAAATCAAGGAAGGAGAAGCACAGCAAAGAAGAAACAAGGTAGCAGCACCTCATTAAAAAAAAGGGTGGGGGAAAGAGGAAAGAAAAACAAAGAACAAAACAACAACAAAAAGGACAAAAAATATTAAAAAAACAAAAAACGCACAAACAAGGGGTGAAATAAAGCTAAGGTAGAACAGCATTACTTCTTGGGACCTTGTGAAACCTCTCAGGCTGCCTGTGTTCATCAATCAGTTACCCTGCAGGCCTCTCTCGGCAGGTTTTATGGTGGGTTTTAGTGAGTAAACTAAGATAAAAAATTTTAAGTTATCTTTTCATTTTTTTTGAAAAGGGACCCAAATGAAGTTAGTACAAAATAATGTCTAAATTTTCCCTGTCCTACGGTCTCAGCTGGATGTTTGATATCACTGTGGATCACTACTCTTAGAGGAGCCAGAAATCAAACTAGGGACCTCATATATTCAAGGCAGAAATTGCTCCACTGAGCTACATTTCTAATTTGATCAGTTAGTTCTTCAGAAAGCTATTCAGTTACTTTTCCCTTGCAGATTTTACTCTCCTAGGGCAGCTTGATTCAGCAAGCTCTATGAGCATATCCCCCTTCCCCTCTCCTGGTCAGGTTAAGTTCCCTTTTGAAATTCAAATGGCACCCTTATGACTGAGTACACCACACTGAAGTGATTTTTCAAGCCCCTTCTAGACAACTCCCTCCTCCCAGGGTACACAAAATAGTCTCTTGAAAACTTATTAAGTGATTTCTGCTGCCTGACTCCCTTAGGGGAGTTGAATTTCTGATAATCCTCAGCGTGGAACTATTACTTTGGCTGACCTCACCCTCTCACAGGCCAAGCCTTTGTATCCCAGGACAATTAGATTAATCATGCTTCCTCAGCCGATTCACCTCTCCCCTCAGACTGGTGCCATTTCAAACTGGCTGGTGTGGTCCCTGAAACTCTAAGGGGGTCCAGGCAACCAAACCCACAGAAAGGAAACCCCTCTCCATGCCTTTCCAGAATCCTCCACTTTTGGAGAATGCTCTCTCTCACTGTGTGCCCAGCAGAAGTTGGGGTTCACCCTGGATCTTTTTCCTGAGGGTGGGACTTAGCCATCCATGATTTCCATGGAGCTAAAAACACATGGTTATATCTTGAGCAATCTATCTCCCTGTCCAGGTCCCTCCATATCAATGCCCCAAAGGCTCCTCCTCTGTGGTCTCCCAGAACAGCTCACTCAGGCAGGATCCTGTCCCCCAATCAGCTGTCTTTTGAGAGAGAGATGGTGAGTGCCCACTTAAACCTAAGCCTTTTTGCCCCATCCTGAGTAAGTTCCCTTTCCACTTTCTTGAGAACGTCCTTTGAAGGACATTTTTTTAAAAATTTTGAGGAGTTCCCAATTATCTACTTTATCTTTCATTGCTCATGCTATAGCTTTAAATTTTATGAAAAATTTAGTACTACAAGATCTTGTAGATGCTACCGTTCATTATCTTTTATGAGCTTTATGGTCTTGGCTCTTGTACTTATGTCTTTGATCCATCTTGAGCTAATTTTTGTATAGTGTATGATTGTCTCTCATTGTTTTGTATGTGGATATCCAGTATTTCAAGAACCATTTGTTGAAGGGCCACTCTCCCAGTTGAGTGGACTTGGTGGACTTTAATGTCAGTTGACTATGTGAGAATATTTATCAGAAGTCTCGGTTATGTTTCATTGGTCACTATATTTAGCCTTGTACCAATACCATTTAGTTTTGACCACTGTAGCTTTGTATTATGTTTTAAAGTCTGGTAGTGTGATTCCTCCAATTTCATTTTTCCTTTTAAATATATTTTTAGCTATTTGGGGCCACCTTCTTTTCCAAAAAAATTTCATAATAAGCTTTAACAATTCAGTAAAATTGCTATTGTAATTTGCATTGGGATCTTAATGATATTTAGTCTTCCAATCCATGAACATGAGATATTCTTCCATATAATTAGGTCTTTGATTTCCTTTAACATGTTGCATAGTTTTCTGAGTACAAGTCCTTCACACCTTTTCTTTATAATTTAATGTTTTTTTCTTTAATTTTTAAAGAATTCTTAGAAAATATAAATCTTACAGAAAAGATATAGGAGATTACTATATGCTCCACCCCTCTTCCTCTCACACTTTCTCATATTAACACCATCTTTCATTAGTGTGGTACTTTTGTTACAGTTGATGGACATGTATAGACACATTGCTACTAAGCATGGATTATAGTTTACTTTATAGTTTACACTTGCTCTGCACAAATTTATAAGTGTTGAGAAAACACGTAATGGATATAATGGCTTCTATCAATCATTGCAATGTCATGGATGACATTTCCAATATCCCAGAGATGCCCCAACGTTACACCTATTCTTCCTTCTCCCTCCCCTCAGAACCTCTGCTGGCCACTGACTCTATATCAACAATAAATGTTCTTCCTTTGATGGAACAATATTAAGTATATAGTATAATAATAATAAGTCTACTTTAGTCCATTGTTCATTCCCTAATCTTGTGGAATTTGGGATGGTCATGCCCACTCTATTTCTAATTGAGAGGTGCTTAGATCCTATAGGGCAGATGAGTGGAACTGTCTTTCTTGTAGTTGCAGACACTCTCTGCTCAATGGGCTAGGTGTTGACCATCATCATCTCTTGTCAGTTGTCCTAGGTGATCATACTAATCGACTTTTCAGAGTAGACCCTCCCTTAACTGGGTGTAAAAATTTTTAGAAGTTTCTACTTCACTTTTCTTCAAATGTCCACCTCATCATGTTTATTCATAAGAGGCTTGCTGCATCATGAGATTCTTCTCCCCCTTGCAGCACCTACTAAAGCTGGCTCTGAACAGTCCTAGCCAGGAAGTATGCTAGGCCTCCATTTTAAGACGAAGCATAACTACCACAGTCCATGAGAGGTTTGGGAGAAAGAAATATCCCATCACATTTAGTTATCAATCTCTGTACTTTTTTCTCTCTCCCACAACTGACAGCACCTTTTTTGAGGAAAGGGAAAGGTTTCAATTCATTTTTATTATATAATCTCACTTCTCTCACCAAAATATGCTTCTTTGACTGATGCCATGTTTTTCTTGTTGCCACATTTACTTTCAAACTGAGCCCACAGAACTGAGCTATGTCAGTGATGATGTCACACAAAGGTTACTGGAAGCCTTGGTGCTCACTCAGCTACCAACTGCTCCTCTGTGAGGTTGTTAATCTCAGATCTCCCTGTGGAAGGGTACTTTGGCTATAAACAGGACTAAATCAGAATCCAAACCTCAGGAAAATTTGGACAGCACTTATATCTAGGACAAGTGATAAAATCTTGCAGAAACAGTTCTTTTAGGTTCACATCCACCGAGGTAATATGAAACAACAATCTGGGAAGAAGAGATCTTTCCCTAAAACTTTAAGTAAGGATGGAAGAAAAATTGTCTGACTGATGGGAGCTGGAAAATGAGGGGTCTGATTCTCCCTGTCCAGGGTTCCCATGATTTCTCTGGGATCTGATTTATCCTGGGCTAGAATAAAAATGTTGGATCTGAAGTAAGGAGTAAAGCTCACTGAAGCTTTTGCTGAGAAAGTACTTTTTGTTACTTAGTGGAAAATTAACAAAATATCTTAATATGAATGAATAAATGAATAAATGAGTGAGCAAATACCAGAATTTTTAGTCTGAGGGGTTTCCAGAATTGGCTCAGAAAATTTATCCAATTATGTATTCCAAAATCTAAATGTTTTGTGTAGATATAAAGGGAACAAATGGCAAGTGGGGAAGAGGAGTGGGGGACAGAGGAACAGGGTGTTCAGAAAGATTTTTACTTCAGTGTAATTATTATTACATTTTCTAATGAGATTGTATTTTTTGAGGAATTTAAGAAAGCAATATAATTGAGATCATCTAATAAAGGCATGGTAACAGGACCTTCTTTTCAGGATAAAGCAATTTTAACTTTAAACTGTTCTTGGTTTAAAAATGCTAAAAAGAAGCACTATAACTGTGAGAACTAATGCACATTATATGAGTTAAAATCTTTCTTTAAACATAATTTATTTTCCATAAGCCTTCCCTTAAAAGAAGTTTGGAAACACATTAAAAAGTGGTGACCATTTCTCCTATTTCAGTGTTTGCATTCTGAATTTCCTAAGAAAGTCATTTTCATAAAATACTTCTTTAAAGAAGTAACATACTATTAGGAAGGTTCAGGCATATGGAATGATTTCAATGTTACAAATGAGAAAATCATTTGAAATTCAAAAATAAATACCAAAATTCATATATGTATATATGAATCTTTAGTTGTAAACATAAAATCCCAATATTTATTATATTGTTTTCAAAGAGGAAAGATGTTTGCTATAAGGGGGTATCTTATCACAGGCTCCTATGTCCAGGTCCAACAAGATTCAAAGAGTATCAGAGATGTCTTCTTCAACTTCCACTGAGAAGACCATTACTTCATTCACCTATGGGTCTGCTTCAGATTGTCAAAGGTCAGGTGCAAATATTTTAGCAGAGTGCACAGAGTAAATGGTCTAGCTGTTGAGGGGCAAACCAAAACTCTACATTCACCAGTGGGAAATACACCCCGGATCTCTGAGTTTGAACTCTCCAAAGAGAGCACTATCAGCTTTCTCCCCAGTCTAATCAACACTGAGTCCTTGCTCAGCTCCCAAAAGCCCTTCCAGGAGGAACCTGAGACTTGCATCCCTGAGCCCACTGTAAAGATGGAGAAGGATGAGAGGCCCTGTGCTATGACCCCAGTCTGGCTGGTCACCAAGCAGCATGGTTTTCATTGCATGTCTTATTGACATGTGTTCCCCTCCATGGAGACATTACTTGCCACATGTAGAGCATGAGGTGAAGAGGGATTCAGCTGCCATGTCCTCTTTGAGGAGATGCTGGAGAAGCGGAGGTCCCACTGAGAACAGCCCCATTCCAGAGTGCTACCAACTGGCTCAGTGAATCCTGAAAGCCAACATGAGAAAGGAAGTGAAAAAGAGGGAAGAAATCTGTTTCTGCTTACAGGAGAAGTCAGAAGAAACTGAGAGCAGCACATTCTCAAGGAGAGGGTGAAGTGCTTAAAGACCTTCAGGAAGACACCCTGATTTGGAAAGATCAGGATGCTTGGGATGACAAATGGGAACCTTGCTGTGAAGACCTCTCTTCAGGCTACTTCAAAACATCTGCTCTTTAAGAAGCAGCACTCCATCCACTACAGCTCCTAGCTTACCCCAGCCTCATGGGTATCACCTACACTAGGAGGAACTGAACATCAGTTCAGGCTCAGAACCTTACCCAGGTCAGGAGTATATAGAAGCCTTATCAGAACAAGAGTTCTAGAAGACCCTGAATATGAGGCACCCTGTATGTCAGGAAGGAGAAATGGGATATTATTGGGGCATGTGATGCTGAAGAGAGTCTCAGACAAGCCAGCTCCATGGTAAGTGTATTTCTAAAGGATGATGTAACATTTTTTTTTTCACAGTTGAAGGAACAGAATCAGTGCAAGGCTGTGGGGAATAGTGCCTGCATGAAAACAATGGGCCAACCTACAGGCCATGAAAAGAAGGAGGGCATTACAAGAGGATGGGAGGGAATTGTGAGATAAAGTGAGTTCATGACACCAGCAGTTTTCTCACAGGAAGAAACTGAATTTGGGTTTATGATATATTGTTTCCTCTTAGTTCAGTTGAAGTGGCAGTTGAGGTAGAAGAATTCTGCTGAGCACTTTACTTTTCTGGGTAAGAGTACAACCGGTACATCATGGATATACTGCTGCAAAGCTCTCCTTAAATGTATGAGAATTTTTAAATAGATTTTCTCCTGCCATTTTACACATATCATTGAGTCTTGTTGGCTTTTATTTTTTTCTGTTCTATGACCTGACCTATCCTGAGATTATCACATAGACAAAAGCACAGATCATAGTAAAGGCAAAATAGAGAGGTAAAGATATCCTAAACCTGAACTGAAATAGAGCAACCTATATAATCAGAAGTGAGGATGGGGAAGCCAAATTCAGGCCCAAATTCTCTAGTGGGCAGCAGAGCATAACTCATAGTCAAGCATCAAGCCCCAGGGCCTGGGAACTCATGGAGGTACCAGAGGCATATCCATCTCCCTGAGCTATGAGAACCAGAGTGGCACAAAGAAGCTTTCAGAGATACCAGAAAGGTGGTCAGGGCCTTCAGGACAATCACATCCATCCCCATTGTGTCCTATTTTTGCAAATAGATTGTGACAGCTCCAATGACCATTAGCTTCTGAGGCAGAGGTAATTGAGGACTTTAAGAGGTGGTTAATCTGTATAATACCACCATGAAAAATAAAGACCTGTGAAGCACAGGTGTACCACAGTAGGAGCTGGGTAGAGGCTGGGCAGAGACTGGCTCATGGCTTCCAACTCCTTGAAGACCTTTTGCCTAAAATCTTTTTTCCTTATAAATTATATCTTCTCAGTTAACTCCCCATTTGTTCAGTCTTCTGAGAAGGCCTAGAGTGTACAATGGTGAATTTTCAAGTAGAGCACATTGGGGAAAAATGTGAGAGCAGTATATGAGAAAGAGAATCTTGTAGTGGCCGATATGTTGCCTATTGAACTGCACTCTTGTCCAACTACTCTCTATCTCTAGAAATGCACTCTTTATATTTACTTCAACATTGGCATAAAGATAGAGATTACCAGAGATTCTGAGGGGAGGGGGAAGAAAGACTAGGTAGCACATAGAGCATTTTCTTCTGCTTGATATTGCAATGATGGATACAGAGCCTTATACATTTTCTCAAAACCTATAAAATTGTGCTTTGTAAAGTGTAAACCATAATGTAACCTATACACAATGGCTAGTAGCAATGTTTCAATATTTGTTCATCAATTGTAAAAATGTATAACACTAATGTGAGATGTTATTAACAGGGGGAAAGATGAGAAGGGAATGGGGTGGGGTATATGGGAATCCCCTATATTTTCAATGTAACTTTTCTGTAACCTAAAACTTCTTTAAATTATAGTTTTAAAAAAATAGTTACATCAAGGATAAACACATTAACTCTCATAAAATACTTTTTGGTTATTTCTAGGTTTAGAGATAAGATGAGGTCATTGTTTTCAATAGGAAACAGATCTGCTGTGTCTGGCTTTGGTACAGTCTGTAGTCATGCTTTTCATCCAATGAATAAAATAATTTTAGAAAATATCCAATGAAATATTTATATATACATGGCTATTAATTTTTTAACTTATAAACATCATAAACTTGTATAAATAAATAAGTAGAGCCATTCCCTCATGTAAATTATACCTCTTCCATCAAGGTGCCCAATGTTAATGACACATGTGCATTCTTAAATGCTGTCTTCTTTTCTGGGGGACATACATACAGGTACAGATATTCATGTAGATCTCTTTGCCTTTTAGAAAATAGGTCACACTGTCCCTTATTTCTATTCACCTTTTACATTTAATAAACTATCATGGCTCCCTGTAATTCAGTAACTACAATTTTGGATATTCTAATTTTTAATTCATATTGACACATGAATTATATAAATGGGACCCATTACAGTACACATTGCACACACTCATAAATAATTCTACACAGGAGCACATGTTATCTATGCTCTTTTCTTTAATTTCCATCTTTTCTGCATGTTCTACCTCTACCTGCCTCACAAGTGAATCCAAGGCAATTCATATTAACAATCTAGTAAGCAGTCTGCCTTATCTGTGCCAAAACAATCACACCCGATATTCAGATATACATATCTACTCTTTAATGCATTCATAAATACCCCTACATTTGTTCAACATATTCATGTATTTGTTGTTTTACCCAAATGGATCATTTCATATGTACTTTTCTGCATCTTGCTTTCCTTCTTAAATAACAATTCACAGAGCTTTCTGTTACTCAACTGCTGTAATTCTTTCATTCCAATGACTATATAATATTATGGTATCATGTGACTGTACCATAAATTATTCCCCACTGGTGCCCACTACAAGATTAGGGGAAGGGGGGCAGTAATCGCTGCAGGGAGACTGAAACTCAGTAGCATTTATTTCAATTTACAAGTCTCTTTCTCCTGCTCCTTTCTGGAGGTTGCACACTATTCCACTAGTCACCAGAATTTCAAAATTGTTGATTCAGACAGCTCCTGCCACTTCAGTGGTTGTTTTGGTGGGAGGACTATTCTTGGAGCTTCTTACTTTGCCATTTTCCCCACCATCTTTTAAGCATGTTTTAATTCTTGGCTCTCTGTTCATGTCCTGAAAGTGAACCCATGGTAATTCATACTTACTATCTGGTAACTTGTCTATTATTATTCATACCTAAATAATTATACCAAGTTATACAAATATATGTACTCTATTATGTACACACACATAAATATGCATGTACTTGTATTCTAATACATTCATGTATTTGTTATTGTTCTGAGAAAATGGGCTCATTTTATAAAAATATGCTTCTCTGTATCTTGCTTTCCTCCATATATAATACTTAACAAGTTGTTCTCATTCTCAACTGTTATTGCTCTTTTTCACTCCAAAAACTTTTTTCAAACCTTCATGCTCAGTCTTTAGCACAAAGTCTAACATCATTAGTGTTCAATTATATCTGACAAAATAAAGAAATGATAGAGATTTGCTTATTCTTTATTATATCTTATAACCTTCCATCCTGCCCCTCATATTTTCACTTTCAAGCCCCTAAGCAAAGCAATCATCTAATTCTTAAATGTCACCAATTGCCTCTAAGTTACTTCATTCAATGATTCAGTAAAAGACTAATTTGCAAACACAAATATGATCATATAATTTTGCTGCTTTAAATATTTCAATGGATTTCTACTAGCATTTTTCTGTGAATCCCTAATATTTTGAATATAGAATTTCAGGATGAACACTTATATTTATTTAGAGTCAAATTGATACCCATAATGAGACAGAATGTTGGTAAATCACAAGATCTCTCAGAAATAAGTAGCTTTAAGGATTAATTTGCTGCATATTCTCTATAGTATAGCCTAGAACCACCAAAATCCACAAAAGAAAGAGGCATCTGGAGTAAGGCGTGTGTGGGTTGCTTTTGAGATATGTAGAAGGATGACTGAATTAAAGGACATAATCTGTTCTACTTAGTTGCATCTCTGGATTTACCAAATTAAATGGAAGCTATTTTGTATGAAGGGCCAGATCTTGATTAAGCTCTTCTTTTAAGGTCATAGGCCAGTGATTGAACATGGGATCTCCTACAGGGGAAACATTCACACAAACTCTTGAGCCACATCCATTCCCTACACTTATCTTGATT
Organism: Tolypeutes matacus; assembly: GCA_026826555.1. NCBI lineage: Eukaryota > Metazoa > Chordata > Mammalia > Cingulata > Chlamyphoridae > Tolypeutes > Tolypeutes matacus. The sequence goes on from JAKSZT010054390.1 coordinate 42,025, forward strand.
GACATGCAAATTAATCAGGATGCATTGTTTGAATTGGAAGATTCATGAAATCATCAACTCTATAAAATGAGTGCTCACCATCAAAATTTTATTTCTTATTTTCTCATCACAGCTTCAATAAAGTATTGGCTTCTCTCATTTTTCCAATCTAATTTGGTCCTACTGAGTAATGGAGAAAATGTTCAACATGACTTCTTTATTTTTCAATGAATTTTTCATCAGAAGATAATCGTTTAATATGATTATAGATATTTCAGGTAGTTGGTCTTCTGAGGGTAGGTGAGGTTATTGTAAACATATTTTTCCTGGTTTAAAATGCATATATATTGGTCAATGGGAAATTTGTCTCATCTTAACATTTATGGATTGATTTGTCTGTGTCCACATCAATGGGAGAGACAGACCAAACATAGAGCTTATGTAAATGCTAACACTGGTGGAGTTCAGTGATAGGATCCCTGAAGAATTCATATTCAAACTAGGAATAAGGGAAAATGAGTATGGAGTGAGGAGGTATGTTTGTGGATTAAGGTGGAAATGAATGGTGAAAATGTGCTTAGTATAGATATAAAAACACTGCTTCATTGTCTTTTGTAGTTTTGTGAAGGAATGTAAAGGATCAATCCCTGAATATTCTAGTGGAAACCTTGATATTGAAGACAAAAAGAGATGTTTTTTTTTTTTAGGGAGACAGGTAATGTTCTGAAATATAATCCATTTTAGGTATATGCAATTAAGCATCTAATGATGATAGCTCAGAGAAGCAGCCTAGAGAAACAGTTTGTTACTATCAATTCAGAGATAGGGATGGAAGAAATTAAAATCAATTAAATATGTGAGCATGTCAGGATAGTGGATAAAAGAAGAGAAGAGGGGTTAGGATTTAGTTTTAAGGTGTTCCAATAATGTATTGAACTCTTCTTTACAGTGGATAAGTGGAAGGAGTAACTACAGTAGTTTGAGAACAGGAGACTAAGATGTCAGAGAAAGAAAAAATAAAGTCCCCCAAAGTAGGTCATGAATCAGTTATATAAGCTTACATGATAAGATGGATTTTGAAGAGAGGGAGAGGCTTCTGGCAAAAGAGATTGAATTTATGATCAGTTTATAGCTGCCAACAAAATAAGAGAGTAAGAGTTCAATTGAATATATTGAACTCAGCCAGTGGTACCATGACTTTTCAGTTTAATAGGACAGAAATAATAGACAATGTGTGTGCATGCAAGGAATATTAAAAAAATATTATGGTATTAAAGGATAAGTAGCCAAATTTTATGATCCATCTGCTTAGCAGGAGATGATTCAATCTTTTGAAATTGAAGGGCAGTGTGAGAATGTGTGAAATTCAAAAGACATGGAGAAGATTCAAAGTGTTTATGGAGAATAGCACAACTATTTAATTATCAATACAGTATTAATACAGCAGAGTTACCACTTACTTGATAACCACTAATGTGACTCTGTTTGTACCAAGAACAATACCCTAGTCATGTTCTCTGTCAATGCCATCATAGAAAATTGTAAGTATGTGGAGTGTTTATTGATAGACATAGAAACAGTGCATTGGACATAAGAAAAATCAAAATGTTGGTCTTGGTAAATATCTGTTGAAATGAGTAAATGTGGATTAACGTATACTGAAATAATGAAGATAGAGACATTATAGTGACTGATATTTGACAAGGGGGATCAATGCACTGAAAGTTTCCTTGTGGTAGATAAATCTGGTCATGAGAAGCAATCATGTAACCAAGCAAAAAAAAAAAAAAAAAAAAGGCTGTAACCACAAGCTGTGACCCATGGTTATTGATGTGGCAAGGTACATTCCAGGGTAAACCTAGGTATGGTATGTAAAGTTCCAGAAATTTAAGCATGGCATATATGCAAAGCAAAACTCAATTTCTAGCTTAGTCATTTTATAGCCATGTAATTTTGTCATGCTACTAAAATTTTCTCAACTTCTGATCATGTCCTTTTTCGTAAATAATCAATAAATATTTTTTCACAAATAAATCATAATCTATAAATTATTTTGAGAATAACGTAAGTGAATCTGTTACATTTAATACATCACTTTTCCTTTTTTTCTAGATTTCAGATTTCTTCTGTTTATAATACATTATCATTTTGCACATGAAATAACATTATTCATAAAGTGTTAAGGGGAATTTATAGTATATAAATTATTAATGCAAGGATTTTACAACTAAAGATGATTAATATTGGACAGGATTTCAGTAATGATTTTCCTAAAATACCAGATAGAGGAAATTGGTACTTTTCTGTGCCCACCCAGTCTCTGTTTTCTGAGCCTCTTTATCATATAAATTTTGTGGCATATGACAATACATTACAACCCATATAATCTGTTACTTTCTGATGAAGTGAGTTTAAGGACTAGACATGGAGGATTGATGATATTGATAGCTCAAATGATCTAAGTCTTTAATTGATTAACACCCTCATGAACTGCATTTTTAATTTTCATGAATGGGATCAAAATCTTGAGGATATATCTAAAAGCCAGGGTTCTGGGAGTAATATTTCTAGAAATCCCATGTGAGGAAATCAAAATGATTTGGGAGAAGTATATATAAAAGGGCAGGAGTTTGGTAGAGCGGGAAGGGAGTAAGTGTTCAGGGGACTGATAAACAGCTAGTTCATAAACCAAAATTCCTTATATCTGAGAAATTTCATAGTGTTTGTCTTTATGTGGTCACCATAATCCACATGTGGCCACTGTTAGGAATACCTATGTTTTTTAATCAGGGAGAAAATGTAAAACTCAGAACACTATGGGCTAGTTAACATATTAAACAATAGTTTTCATAATCATATCTATAATATCTGTATAAATATTTTATTTATTAAAAGGAGCCATCATCATCTCTTATTATATAGGGAGATGACAGTCTTCCCACTAGTTTTCTGAAGCACACTTTGTATTTCTGTTTATTGGATTCAGTTATAAATCCAGGTGAAAGTTAGGGTATTTAAAACCAGTGGCTCTAGAAATTGTGGACAAGTCTTGAATCTCATGGCTTCTTTCCCCATAGTCATCATTGCCTGCTTTGTCCTCTGCCTGTTCCTAAGATTGAAAAATCAGAGGAATACAGCTGATGGCCAAACAGTTGTCAATGCATGTCCTGGTGAGAGAGGAATTGCTTTTTCTACTGAAATTACATCTCTATTGCCAGAACACGGACAGATTTCTCCTATTACACTGTCTATTATGAGTGCACTCAGTAGACATTCAAGGATCTGAGAATGACCCAAGTGTGTCCATTACTCTGGGATAACTATAATGGGTGAGCAACAAATTAAGAAATAATCTCCTTCCAATATTTGCACTAATTTGTTCCAGGTTCCATTAAAGCTGTGTTCTCAGAGAAGAGAGGGAGCCCATGGCCTTGGTGGAGAAATAATTTCCTCATTAACCTTGTAAGTGGTAGTAATGGTTTTAGGATTGTGGTGACAACATGTGATAGAGATGAGTAAGGACACAACATAACACTCCAAACGGGAGGTAGATATTTGAGCAGATGAGTTCATTCAATCCAGCATTACAGGTGCTGTAGTAAGTGTTGCATAGTGTTCAGAGAGCACAAGAGAGGTTAAACAATGTATGCCATGAGAAATAATTTATTTTCTCTAATAGTAAATATATTAAAGTGTATATAGATATTTTTATATTTTGAAAATATGTTTGAATTTCTTATCATCCCTTAGTCCCTATTCAAGCATTTCCCTTTTTAAATATTTTTTTGTGCAATTTTGATAAGTAGAAGCAATGAATAAGGGAACATTTTCCCCTTGATTTCAGCTGTTCATAGAGGAAAAGGAGTTCAGTAGTTACAGCAAAATTTTAGATTTGGTGAAAACTGTTGAAGAAATGGAGAGACCAGAACACATTAAGAACACTCTATCTTTTATCTGAGAATCAAGGAGAAGATAAGATAGGAAATGATAATCAGGATTTGGAGGTCCAAAGTGAAATTGAGTATGGCCACTTAGAGTCAGGAAAAGTCAGGCCAGGATTGCAAAAGAATATAGCAGTTTTCAAGGGTCCCTGACTTGTGCTATTAGACTGCCTAACTTTATCTCTTATAATCACACCACAACTCTTGTGATATTGCTTTATAATGAAATATTATATGTTCAGCATGTGAATGTCTCTTTAAGTATATCTAATATACAAATACTAGGTTTTCATTCATAGTGTTCTGACTGAAATTTCAAACATAATTTGAGCTTTCTCTCCACATAGCCCTTCCATTCCTCATGATGTCATCTAACTGATCTGACTGTGTTATTAATGTGGAGAGTCCTGTCAGAATTTAAACGCCTCTGTTGTTTTAGGAATCAGGGACCTTCAAATATGTATCCATAGATTTCACACAGGAAGAGTAGACCAAGATAGACACAGTCCAGATAAAGCTGTTTAGCGAATGGACACTGAAAACTATCAATCATCAGATTTCTGTTGATGAACTTCCAAAATTTTATCTATCTATCTATCAATCTATCTATCTATCTATCTATCTATCTATCTATCTATCTATCTACCATCTATCATCTTTATTTTCATCATCTATCTGACTCTCTGTCAAATGTATCGAATTTATCCTTTAACTATTCAACAAGTATTTGGAAGAGTTTTCTCATATGCCATTCCAAGTTCCCTTATCTTTTCATGAAACTTAAAAGTATCTGGAAGAAATTTGATT
>JAKSZT010054390.1:70229-85176 GCA_026826555.1 Tolypeutes matacus
TGCCTAATTTATTTTTACTGAAATATTATTAGGATAATAGTGTAAGATTGTGAAGTGACCTGGTTATGTTGCATGCAGAATTTTGTAACAATTAGTAGGAAGAATATCAAATTTTCTTCAAATCAATACTTGCAAAGTTATGTGAAGGAAAGTTGTTCCTGTAATATGTCTAATATTATTGAGATTTTATTTTTTATGTATCTGGCCAGCTGGCAGATGGTGCTCATCAGCAAATTATAATGACTAGAGTGAATCTGAAAATAACATTGAATATTAACTAAATAGTGGACAATACAAAATGATGTGCTGTAACTTTATATATGCTTAATATGTATGTGCATAACTAAATAAAGGAACATGAAAAAACATAAATTAATAATGCCTGATGGTGCATAAATTTTCACTTTTAAATGCCATTATTGCTATTTTAAGTTATATAGGATGTAAGTTAATTTAAATTTGAGAAGGAAACTAATGTTTTCAGACCTGGAATAGTATGGGTATCTGAGAATGAAAACTTTGCTCAATCTTTAGTGAGGAAATGTGATATTCACTACAATTAAAATTAGTTGCCAAGTGACTTGTGACAAAAAATACAGAGAAATCTCAGGAGATAAGGAGGTGGAACATCACTGCAGATAAGAGGCAGTTCTCATTCTCAAAATGCCTCAGAATTGATAAGGGGTACATACCATCATTCATTAATTATTCCAGTTATTACTAGTATTTGTTTATTTATTTGGCTTATTTTCCCACTAAATACCCACTCTTTGTGAAGAATAAATGGCACTAATATTTAAATGCCTTAGAGGAAGAAACAGTTCCACAAGTAGTAGACCTATCTTGATAGTGTATCTCCATGAAGATGAGCTAGGTTAATGGCATAAACTGTATAATAGGTTTTGGATCCTCATCCATTATCAGGTCATTTATTTCAATATCACATATTTATTACAGTTTTCAATTATTCCAGAAACTGAATTTTCTGGGGAATAATTGATAAAATATACAAGCTTCCCACCTTCACTGCTCTTATGTCATAGTAAAAATGAAACAAAAATAAACAATAAAAGAAAATGTGTGAGATTCAATAATGACCTAGGGTTCTGGGAATAACCCTGTTCAGAGTAGATATGTAGGCTTTTAAGATGGTGGAAGGGACCAAGAGCTGAGGAATGCTGAAAGCTACCAGAAGCTGGAAAAGTCTAAAGGAATGAAGTTTACAGGCTGGAATAGACAAGAAAATGGATTCTTCCTTATAGTCTCCAGATGGAATATTTCCTGTTGACTGAAACATTGATCTCAGACCAAACCAATTTGGACTTATGGCTTCCAGAACTGTAAGACAATAAATTCCATTTTTTAAATGTAGTCTTTATAACACCTTGATTATTTTTAATCTCATCCATTTTGTCTTTCATTCCCATAAGCTATGATACTTTTATTGCAGGCTTTCATATTTTTCTTTATGTTCACTTAGTTTCTTCTTAATAGCCTTTATTTCTTTAGTAATATTTGTTTCAACTCCTTGAGTTGATTTAGGATATTTGTATGATTATCACTGATTAGTCATCTTTAATCCTGTATCTCATCAGCATTTTTGGTTTGTTTCTTTAGTTGAGCCATGTCTTCCTATTTCTTATGTTGACTTGCAATTTTTGCTGGTGTCTAGGCATCTAAATATGTTAGTGAATTTACTCTGATGTTCAATTTCTCCCGCTTGCTTAGTGGTATTGTCTCACAGCGCTTTTTTTTTTTTTTTAAAGATTTTATTTATTTATTCATTTATCCTCCCCTTGCTGCTTGTGCTCGCTGAGTCAGCTAACCACGCCATGCGGGCGGGCTTGCCTTCACCAGGAGGCCCCGGGAACTGAACCTGGGGCCTCCCATATGGTAAACGGGAGCCCTACTGATTGAGCCACAGCCGCTTCCCTCTCACAGTGCTTTTTGATTTTTGGTCCAACTTATTCTAAGTCTTTAAACTTGCCCAGTTTATATTATCAAAATAGATCTGCAGTGCAGATCTTCCTCCCGGAGTTTGGTACAAGAGAGAGACACCTATAAGATTTTTTTTTCTTGCAGTTTCCTGTCCTGCTGGCAGATGGTGCACTTTAGCAAATATTTCCAGGGAGGTGACTCTTTCAACATCCACTTTCAGGTGATTCTTTTCTGGTCAGAATCAAGACTGAAAGTGGGCTCTTCTGGTCAAATTAGCTGAATGGAAACCATTCTCTGACACACCTCTGCCACACCTTAGCTCTTCCCAGGGAAGAAGGCCTCTGTTAACCCAGGATTAATAACTCACTCACAGATTTCATTTTGCTTTCTTCACCTCTCTGTCCCTCACCCTCCTGTGGGTTATGCAACACTCACCTGGTCTGAAGAGTCCCAAAACAAGTCCATTGGACAGCTTTTTGGTTTCCTCTGTTGTTTTCATGACAGAGGTAAGTCCTGCTTACCTATTCAGATACTATCTTCCTGGAAGTGCCTCTTTCTTCTTTTTTAATATAAGCATTAATGGTTATAAATTTCAGGACTGCCTTCACTGTATCCCATAAGTTTTGATATGTTGTGTTCTTGTTTTAATTCATTTTTGAGATATTTACTGATTTCTCTTCAATTCTACATTTTACCCACTTATTTGAGTGGATTTTAATATCCATATTTTAAAAATTTTCCCATTTTCTATTATTAATTTGAAGCTTCATTTCATTATGATCAGAAATTTGCTTTGTATAACTTCATTCTTCTTTCATTTATTGTGATATGGCTTATGACCCAACATATGGCCTATCCTGGAGAAAGATACATGAGTACTTGAGAAAATAATTTTAAGAGTTTCAAGGTATTTCTCATTGAAATGTATAGATGGTGTTGTGACTTTTTAGATATCTACAGAGATTTGTTCCCTCTCTTGCTTTTGTCCTCCATAGAAAGTCACACATGAATAAAGAGGGTATCTTAGGATTCACTCAGCATAATTGAGTTGCTCCAAAACCTTCCAGAACTATGCCCTGCTGGTCAGGTCCTCAATGGGGACAGAAGTTGAGAAGGAGCTGGCCCTCCACTAGGGAGTCTTCAGTCAATGTTCGGGTTGATATGATGCAAGTGCTGATCATGCACCTCTTCAGGGACCTAGTGAGCCTTTCAGGATGGGGAACAAGAACATGTGACAGGGTGACATAGAGGCCATCAGTCAAAACTGGAGAAGCAGTAAAAGCCTCCAGGCTTCATGTCTGTTCACAGATATCTGTGCACTTTTTAAACACATGGGAGGGGATATTTAAAGATCCTTGTACGTTTACACAAGATTTCAGTGACTACTTAGTGCAGAACTAATCAGAAAGTGTACTATCAGAATGGAATTCTTAAAAAAATTTTTTGACTCTTTTGTTGAAGCCAGGCCTAAATGACCCCATTGTTCACTAGCCTTAGGTAGAGACCTCAGACCTTCAGATGTTGAAGTCCTAAAGGACTTCAGCCCAACTCTTTCCCTTCCTGTGGTCCAACAGTCACTTCCCAGGCCCCTGTTTTTTGTCATTAACCAATATAACCCCTTCCCATCAGGAATCATGTTTAGCTAGAATTCTGGTGCACCAGCTGGCTGAGTCTGGACAGGGGAAAGACCTTCAACACTCTAGGTGCTGGGGGAGGAAAGGAAATGACTGCCTTGGCCATCTGGAATTTCTTGTTTGGTCAAGTAGTCTCAAATGTAAAGGGAGAGTTCTGTCAAAGACTTAGTTAGAAGAATTCTTCCCATAAATGTGGGTCTCTGCTGGGTGCCTCTCACTGCACTCTCAGCCAATGGTAACCCTAAGACACAATAATATACCCACCCTCTACCATAATGTCATGCGCTAGTGTTTTGCTAAGGAAGAGGCAGAAACTCTAAATGCTATGAAAAGGCAACTTTATTTAATCAAGAACTTGTGTTTATATCAAAGGATCATAACAATTGAGGAATCACTAAAGAAAATAATCAACTAAATACATAGGAAAGAATGAAAATATATACACCAAAACAGGGCAAAGTCCAACATCAGGTCTCACATGAGGCTGGGAAGTCCCTTGTGACAGCCAGTCAGAGTCCCAATTGGAAAATTGGTTGCAGGCAGAGCTTCCTCTCCTGGGTAAAACTTCAAATGGTAACTTGGGGACTATCCTTTTTTAAGGGGTTGCAAACCTCAGAACTCCAATGAGTCTTGCAAATTGTGAGGAATGACCTCATTGAATGTGACCAAATCCATCCAGTGGGAGAGTGGCCATCCTTGTTCAGGAGAGACAGTGTATTGAGGGGCCTTTGTACAATTCTAATCATAGCACATTAAACAGGACCATAAAGGCTTCAGTACACATCACCTTTAACTTTATGTTACCTTTACAGGGGATACGTGCAAATATTATGTCTAGTGACTGGCTCCTTCTAAAAATTTGTTTTTAGTTAATTAGTGGGGTTGCCTGCATAGCAGCATTACAACATTCCAAAGGACAAAGGACAAGTGAATCATTCACAATTCTACCCTGAAACCACAGAGACTATTGATTAGAAAGCTTAGGAATTCACAAGTCTTAATAATAACAATTTTCGATAGTACATCAACTAGATAATTAAATCTTTCCACACACTTTCTCTGTTCTCAGGAACCTCCTGGCCATATGCACGAAACTTCCTGGACACCAGTGCATTATTCAAGGCCCTGGGCTAGCCTTGCAACATGGCATTTGTCTTTAAAGGAAAACACATCTATACCTGTACTTCATTTAACAAAAGACATCCCAGGAAAGCTGTGCCATTTCAACAAGTGCCTTGGCTTTTTGAGCCAGTGTTTGTTCTTAACCTGTTGGCTGTCCTGCAAAGGCCAACCTGGCAGAGTTGAGCTATGCTGGTTGTCTGGGTAACACTTGGAGCCATTAGGAATGAGGGGAGTAACTAAGAAGCACCCACAATTGGCAACTCATAAAATACACTATTGACCCTGTAAGATTTTTATTTCAGTGACAGCTGAGAAAGACTGCATCTCATTTAAATTGATGCAGGATATGAAAGAAAAATCACAACTACCAGGTTATAACAAAAATGGGAATTTAATGTAATATTTAGATCTAATGTTTGTCATTAACAACAAATACATATTACCCTTTTCATTGATAAAGTTTACTTTTTGCCTTTTATACAGAAATTCAATTGACCCTCCCCTCAAGTCTCCCATGCCAATAAATTCTGTCATTTGTCTCTCAAAGCCCAGAAATCAATGATACATGCCACCTGCAGGATACCGAGGTGGTCAGGAATAACCCTACCACCCACCTGCTACCCCTGTTCTCTCGACTCCAAGGGCATTGAATTCAAAGATGAAATCTCAAACCTCCTTTACAAATATGAAAATAAGTGTTCCCATGGCCAAAAGGTCAGTGAGGTGGGAGTCAGAACACTTCTTCATAGAAGAGAGGAATATAATAAATATGAAAAACCACAGAACACCCAGCACTCCTTATTCCGAAGCCAGGAACCAGGAGAGAACTTTCCAAGAAGATATGTGAGTCTGCTGCTCAACACACCATGCTTTCTCCTTAAATGTTTACAGTAACCTCATGAGGTTTATCTTTAGATTGTGGGTTCCCAGTTGCCAAGGTTGCAAGTTCTGTTGTGCTATATCTGCAAAGAAATGATGTCACTTAATAGGGTCCCTTTATCTGTACCCTGTCTTTGGAAAAAACATGTCCTAAGTCACCTTGGGCTGCTGAATTTTCATCCTCCTTTCCAATGTCATCTACTTGAGTCTATATTTACAAAAACACATTCTTCACCACAGTCTTATAGGGAGGCCTAGGAAAATTAGGACCCCATGATTGAGAAAGAAGTGGGTTGAGACCCAACTCTACTTCTTCCTTTTCTGTGAGCCTGGTCAAGTCATTGTGCCCTTTGGGTTTCTCCAGTCTCCCCACCAGGACCATGTGTACCTTCTAGCACCTACCTCCCAGGGACTTTATCAGGTTTATATTAAAAAATACTATAAAACTCCAGAGCTGGTGACCCCTGAACATAATGCATCAACTTAAAATGTAAGGATTACGACAAGTAAGGAAGATAACATGTAGTATCTTCCAAGGGCCCCACCTTGGAATATGCATCCTTGTGTAATCTCCTCTTTTTTGATGTAACCTGGAATTATTCACACACTTATAAGCAACATGATATGGCCAAAGTGACAGAATGTCACTCCCAATATTTACTAAATTTCTTATATTTCTCATTATCTGTTTACCTGATATATGTGAATACTTTCTCTGTATTTTCCTTCATCTCCTTGAAAATTTTGAAAAAGTCATCATTTGATTTTTCCAGATTCTTGTCTTTTTCATTGGTGTTTTCTGGATTTTTATTATCTTCCTTTTAATGGATCATGATTTCTGCTATCTCTGATTGTCTTGTATTCTTTTTTGTGCACTGTATATTTTATTTTAAAACAGATGATTGATAAGCTTTTGTAATTTATGAGTGTGTGTTAAAATCTAAATACCAATGAATCAACATAGGCTTGATTGGAGGGAAATACCCAAAATAAATTTTTACCATGGCCTTTTGCATGAAATACCAACAGCATTTCTGTCCTGAAATGTTTTCAGCATCTATGCAGTCTCTATAAGTTTGTTCAGAGTGGAAACGCTTATGTGATCCCACTTTTGCAGAAGAGAATGAGAACTGCACTCCTCATCAATATGAGGTGACAGTACATGGGGAAGGAAGTGTCCATGGGCCTTCACCAGGAACCCAGCTTCTGATATAGATGCATCCACCTGTCCCGTCCTGCAGTCATTTCACACGCAGATTATATACCTGCAGAGACCGGGCAACACTTGGTTACTGTACTAGATTTTATATTCCCCAGGCAGTTTCTGAGCTTGGATGGAAGATGATCAAAGCAATTTATTGCAGATTCCAAGAAGAGGCTCTAACTGTGATCTGATAGTTTCTTCTGCACCAGGAGGCTGATTGACCACTGGAAATGAAATCTCTTGCCTCTGTCCCAAAATACATTACTAGACATTAATCACACATTAAAAAACAAACAAACAGATATCATTAAAGGTAGAAACTCCTATAACATTAGAGCTGGTGAGAGAGCCCCACACTTTTCTCAAATCTTCTTTTACCACCCTATCACTTGCCTGTAAGTTTAGAACTGCAGGGTATTGAAGAACCTTAGCAGTACTTCACTTCTTGTAACCCAGAAAACAACAAGAAACTATTTGAGAATCATAGACAAGGAGGCAGTCATTTTCCTTTTTATCTTCCTTGGGGTTGGCCAAGTTAAAGGATGCTAAAATGTCCTGATATCTTAGAGTTCATAGTTACAATGCAAGTCTGAAGAGACAGGGCCCAAGGCCTTACAGAGAAATGTTTTGTCCCTTCAAACTCTAATTATGGGTCCAACAGGCTTCTATAAGACCACTCTGCAATATATGACTGTGGCAGCTTTATGAATTCCAAAAGGAGAAATATTATGTTTGTAAACTGATCTATTCTTCTGGGTGTGATTATATTAAATTCAGTTGAGTTTTCTTTGATTAGATTACCTGTTAAGATTGCTTTATGGCCTTTTTGGTTTGACTATGTCAGTGAAGGCATGGCTCAGTTTGAGTCCTCACCCCATTGCTGGATCTGTTATAAATGGACACTCACAAAGACACACAGAAAGAGAAACCTCTGTCATTTTTTATCCTGCCATGTGATGGAAAGGAGAAGGCTCAAATGCCAGAGACCCCAAGGAGAAATGAACAATTCACCTGACAGATTATAGCTGACCCTGTGAAGAGAGCAGAACATCTGAGACTGATATAGAAGGCCCAGATAGAAACACATCCTATACAAGGACAAAGAAAACTACAGGATCACTTAAGTATGATGTCTCAAAAGACTGGATCTACTGAGCTCAAGAAGATGAAGGAGCCAAGAGCAGAGTATAGACCAGGCTGAGATCACCCACCAACTTGCTTGAACACATGACACCTGACTTTGGTGAGAAAGCACCCTTTATTTTGCCTTGAGTTAGACTTTCCACAGCCTTGGTATTGTAAACTTTTATCCCAGATAAATACCCTTTATAAAAGCCAACAGATTTCTGATACTTTGCATCTGCACCTCTTTGGCAGACTAATACAAAAATGGTTTTTATCATTAGGGCTGCTGTTACAAAAGTCCCAGAAACTTGGATTTGTGAAACAATAGGCCAGCTCAAGTTGTTATAAAAATTAGGCTAAAATTGGTAACAGTACAGGTATTACTCTGTGATCTTGACTTTGTTCCTGCACTTTCCACACAGGAGCCCCTGAATCAGTTTCAATCTTCCTCTTCTTTATGTATGTGTAAAAAGGGCAAAGATAGTTTAAGACACATACTGGCTAAAGACAGTGATGGCCAGTGACAAGGGGAAACAAAAGTCAGGCAGTTCAGCTTCAAAGCAAATTCATGACACTTTTTTTTTTTTTTTTACACTGAACACCCAGTGAAATTTCTGTGAGAAATACAAGGATCTATGCAATTAGATGCCCAACCCCTATTTTTCTGGGAATAAACATCACTCTAAATTTGTAAAACAAATGCATGACATGAGGCAGTATGGAATTTTTTCCTTTTGGAATATTGAAAACCTTCTAAAGTTGACTGAGGTAATGACAGTACAACACTGTGATGAATTTGAGAACCACTAAGTATAGACTTTGAATGGATTTTACAAAGCATGGGACTGTATAACATAATGAATCCCGTGGCAGAAGATGAACTATGGTTAGCAGAACAAATATGAGATCATTCTGTCATGAACTATAACAAGTATATAATACTAATATAGGGTGTCATTAACTGGGTGGGTTGGGGGAACAATATGACAAATGTAAGATATTGGCTATAGTTAGTAGTAATGTTTTGATGGTGCTTTTACATAGTTTGTCACAATTGCTTCATATGTTGCAAGTTGGTGGTGGTGGGGTAATGTGTGGGAATGCTGTATGATGATATGCATGCTTGTTTTGTAAGTTCACAACTTATATTATACACTTATATTTATTGATGTTCATGTATGAATGATAAACTTAAATTTAAAAAAAGTTTTAAAAAATATTACTTGGTGTTCAAATAATGGTCAAAAGCAGAAAATACTCACTGCATTTGGGGACTGAAAAGGACAAAGAGGAGGAAACATTTGTCATCCTTATGGATAATATGTTAAAAGAGGTTTATTGAGGGTTGTTTACTCTAAACATGGAAATCTCCACAGACTGCACAGGGCAGGACTTCTGAGAGGTGTGTTATAAAACAGTGAGTTGGAGCCCACAAATTCTCTGTGCCTAATCAGTCCAGTTAGGCTTCTACAAACCCAGCTGCTCTTTGCACCCTGACCTAGGGTCACTGAGTTCCAGGCCTTCTCTGCTTCTAGCTGATGTTGTGATCCTGAATGTTTCATCCTCTCTGATCCCCAATAAATTCACCAATAAAGTATGGACATCTGACAGGGAGAAAAGGAGGTGAGGGGGAGGAGGGAAGGATTCTGGGCCTCTGGGGACTTTGTGGAGTGGTCACATAGCTGGGTCATAAGGACATCATAGTGATCCCATTGTGATGCACTGAGAGCACAGTCATGGATTAGCCAGGTCTGTATACAGAGACAATGATAAAAAGCCCAAGCCCAGTACCTGATATGAACACAGGAGACTAGGAGCCAGAAGAGGCTCAATAGGCTTGTTACTTCTGCTGGCATCTCCTCCCTTGACTTCTCAGCACTGATCCTGCTGGTGAGGCTTCTCTGGCCACAGCCTTACCTGGGTTTAAGTCACAGACCCATGTCTCCTAGTCCCCAAACAAATCTACCTTCTCTAACCTTGGGACACCAAGCTGAGACCTGATGGGATAGGGATGGAAACGTCAAAATTATGTTTAAATTTATTTTTTTTTCACATACTGCAACAAATGAGTTTATTTTTTAGCCATTTAAAAGAAAGGTAGAAGCTATTCATCATGAGTGTGGGGTATATATGCCATTCCCAGCCACAGGGCAAGTAACCCATTACCTTCATTTTGCCTCTTTGTCTCTCTGTCTCTTTCCCTACTGGATGATGTGCAGCACTTTCCTGGTCTGCAGATCCCCACAGCAGCTCCCTCAAATAGTTTTTGCCATTCATCCATGGTTTTTGTGATAGAGTTGAGACTTTCCTACCTTGATATTATATATTGCCTAAGAGATACCTACTAAAAGCCTCCATGTTGCTCAGTGTGGCCTCTCTAAGTCAAACAGCATAAAAATGCACTACCTTTCACCTGGCATGGGACATGACCCCTGGGGATGAGTCTCCCTGGCACTGAGGGATCATTACCCAGTGCCAACTAGCAATGGATTTGAAAAAAGACTTTGACCAAAAGGGGGATATATTAAATACAGATGAGTTTTTATGGCTAAGCAATTTCAGGTGAGTCAGGAGGTCATTCCAGAAATTATGCTTATGTACATCTCAGTAGGATTTCATTGATGGCCAAAGTAAACAGTGCCTTAAACAGTGGGTCTCCTGAGGGTTCTAGAGATATCTAGACATTATAGGCAGGTCAGATAATCATTGGAATTCAGCACTCTGTCAATGGACCTTACTTTGGAATATATGCTCCCCAATTTAACAGATTTAGATTCATGATATCCCTATAGATGTCTCTTCTGTACCTTTTATTTGAATCTATATTTAGCAATATACCAAATAAATACATGTCCCAGAGACTTAAATCTTTGGTCTGTTTGTATGCCATTTGAGTCCTGAATATCAGTAAAGTTTCAACACTTACTCTCTACTACATTGGATTTACCCAGGACAACTAACAAAAGGGTGATGGTGGACAATGCCTATTACAAAAAACAGAGTATCCACAACTGTAAGCAAGATAGTTCCAATCATCTGACCCATGGGATCTAAATCCCTTCTCAATCAGAAACAGAGTGGGCATTAATATACCAAAATCCTCAAGATTGAGTAATGAACAAACATTGGAGGATGCAGCTATAGACTAAATAGACATCATTATCCTAGACATGGAAGAAATTTTAATCACTGATATAATGACAGTGACCATCAGAGATTTTGTGGGGAGGGAGAGAGAAGAATAGGTGTAACATTAGGCATTTTGAGGAAATGAAATTGTCCCGTATGACATTGCAATGACAGATACAGGCCATTATACACTTTGTCAAAACCTATAAAATTGTGTGGTGCAAAGTGTAAACCACAATGTAAACTATAGACCATGGTTAGTAGCAATGTTTCAGTATGCATTCATCAATTTTAACGAATGTACCACACTAACAAAAGATACTGTTAATAGAGAAAAGTGGTGGAGGGGGATAGGGTGGGGTAAATGGGAGACCCCTATATTTTTGATATATCATTTATGTAATCTAAAGTATTTAAAAATAAAATATTAATTATGAAACATTTAACTATGGAAATTATGGTTGTAAAAAAATTTAAAATTCTCACTAAGATTTTTATTGTTAATTTTATGGTTATGGTTATTTATTGTCATTAACAATGACTCCTTTTATTGACACAATTTCAGGATATATTGGTACTCTGTCAGATTTTTGTTTCAGAGGAAAAATTCCAGAAAATTAAAATTATTATTGAAAAATATTTAATGTACATGCATTTAGGTTCATTTGAAATTGGAATGAACAGCCTCGATTTTCCACATGGGATATAGATATATATATATTATAAAATAAACTCATACTTGCTTATGGAAAAAAAAGAAAGAGACATCAGTAATATTTTCCCTAGTATTTCAGAATGCATTCAACTTGTGTATAAGACTTTTACACTTTATTTATTTTAGTTAAAATTTACATGCAAGAGAATTCACACATTTTAACTGAATTTTAACAGATGCATGCATCTATGTAAGCCAACCCCCTATCAAGTTATTAAATATTAACCCATTAATCTTCACTCTACAAAGTTCCCTCATGCCCCCTCCTAGTAAATGTCCAACTTTAGACAGACAATGACACTTTCTAATAGTTTGCAACAATGGAAGAATTATGCCCTCTCTGGACCTTCACATTTTCAGGATCATACCCTATGTATACTTTTGGGTAAGGCTTATTCACTCAACATAAGGATTTTGTTTATTTCAGTAGTTCATTCTTATTTCTGACTGGTATTCAATTTTATGACATACCGCAGATTTCCTATCCATTTGACTTTTCCTGAGTTTAGATTTTAATTTTGAACCCATTATGAAAAATGTTCTGTCATAGTTCTTGTACACATCTTTACATCATATTGGTGGAGCTCTCATAGCATTTGAAGACAAATACTTTCTATTAGTTATGGGGAGTCTAAGTGCCAGAGTAGGAAATATTTCCATGGCCACAAAAGTCTCATTAGGAATAACTCTAAAATCAGTGATTTATGCCACTGATATTCTCCTACCCCTGGGTATGGTCTATTGTAATCAAGAATGTTTGGAATATCTCACCCCAAGTCCTCGAATTCTCCATGTAATTTTTCCAGCAGAAATTAGCTCCTAAATTTCCTTGGGATGGAGAAAGGGGACTCATTCTTCTATTTTTCCTGGAATCAGGGTTTAGGCTATGTTCAGGCATGAGATTAAACAGATCAAATTGCCGACTTTCTGGGTGGATATCTATACTCCCTTTTCTCTAAGAACCTCATTTCTCCATGTGTTAATAAAAGGGATCGCCTCCATTTTTCTAAAGTTCATTATGGAACTGTGAATGTTTGGGCAGGCACTGTACCCAGAGAATCAGTGTTTTCTTTAAAGTGAAGTTTGGACATCTGTTATCTCCAGCCACAAATGTAGAATCTGGAAGCGAACATGCTCCATTTCCATTCCTTTCTAATTATTATACACACAGCCAGCATCTTCTCTACTTTATCACACATTCTATTTCCCACTAACCTACACTTCGTGGTCCAGCTCCATAAGTCTGCTCGTTGTATTTAGTTCATATCAGTGAGACCAGACAATATTACTTCCTTTGTGTCTGGCTTATTTCATTCAACATAATATCCTCAAGGTTCTTCAATGTTCTCATGTGCTTCCACAGTTGACTTATTACTACACCTGAGTGATTCTCCTGAGACATGCATACACATAACCTCTGGAAAGATCTCACAACTCACTTTGAAATCAAAGCCATAAAAATTTATTTGTATTTAATCTTTCTCACTTTTGGTCTAGGTCTTTTTCCAAATGGATTGCTAGATGGCACTTAGTAATAATCCCTTGGTGCCAGAGAACCTCATCTCTGGGAGTCATGTCCCACACCAAAGGGAAAGTAGTGAGTTTATTTGCTGAGTTTGGCTTAAAGAGAGGCCACATATGAGCAACTAAGAGGCTTTCAGGAAGTAACTTAAGCAAAATATATTACTAACTTTCAAAGTTTCAAATTCACAAGAAGGTTCATAAGTACACACTTCAATATCAAGGGCCTGGCCTATTGGTCAGTCCTCTTTTTCTTGGAACTGTCCATGTACTCTAGAAATTCTTGCCACTCTATTAGAAAATATAGCATGACTTCCTAGGATGTTAATTCAAGGTTATTCTGTGGGTCTCCACCAATGGAGACATCACCTCAGTACCACACGAATACATTCATATTCCATTGAGGGAAGCCCCAGGTACACCCCTCCACACATCTCCCCACCACTGACATGCCACACCAGTAATCCTCCCCTGCCACAGTTGCACCACTTCTGCAATCAAAAACCTCTCCCAAAACCAAGCCAAAAATAATAAAATAAAAGATTAAAAAATTAAAATTTTTTTCATAGTGCCTTTCATTATCTTAAGATATCTTCTCTTTTATGTATATTGACAATTTCTTCTGTGTGTTCTCCCGGTGTCTTGTTTTTTTCACTTTATTTTCCAAGAAGTTTTAGGTTACAGAGGTCACATAGAAAATATAGGTGATTCTAATACACCCCACCCTCTACCTTTGCCACATTCTCACATACCAAAAACTTTCTATAAGAGTATGGTACATTTATTACAATTGATGAAAAAATATCAAGGCATTGTTACTAACCACGGTCAATGTTTTACTTTATGGTGTACATTTTACACTGTACACTTACAAGTTCTGACAAAATGTCTAATGGTCTGTATCCATCAATATAAGATCATGGAGAACAATTCCAATGCCCTCAAAATGCCCTATATTAGCTCACTCTTCCTGCCACCTTCCTTCAGAACCTATGGCAACCACTAATTTTCAGTTTTGGAAGAATAAGGTTCACAATTACATGTATTAATATTGAGGGCATGACATACTGATCTGCTTTCATTTATTATGCACTGACTATTTCCTTGAAAAATTCTTGTCCCTCTATTTGAGAATATAGCAGGACTCCACAGGATAAGCATGTAATGTTTTCTTGTTTATTGTGTGGATCTCCACCCACTGAGATGACACCATATGAAAAGATGAACACATTCATATTCCATAGAAGTATGCCCTAGGTGCACCTTATCCCAAATATACCGCATCACTGTTGCCCTGCACTAGTGATTCTTCCTTGCCATATTGGCCAATAGAACATTCTCACAATTGTAGTTTCAGCCACTCATTGACAATTCCCTAGAGTTAATCTGCTTTTTTCTACAGCCCTTCCCCTGTTCCATGGACAGTCCAAGCCAAAGCCCCATCCTCCTCACCCTCACAATCCATCTCTATCAACCTCATTTACATCCTGCACCACCACCACAGCCACCTACTGTCAACCACTGTCTTCCACCTTATTATGGCTTTTGTCCATATTGAGCATTGGCTCCCCACATTCTACTACCTTTCTGTCTCCTGATAACCTATCTTCCAGACACTATCTCTGTGAGTTTTCTCAATATGCTTAGGTCATATCAGTGAGGTCATTCAATATTTCCCCT
>JAKSZT010054390.1:85276-110050 GCA_026826555.1 Tolypeutes matacus
TCACATGTTTCAATACTTCATTTCTTCTTACAACTAAGTAATATTCTCTTTTCTGTATGCACCACACTTTGCTTATCTGTTCATCTATTAATGGACACTTGGGTTGCTTCCAACTTTTGGCAAGAGTGAATAATGTCACTTATTATTTTCAATAATGAGTATTGATGTGTGTATAATCTGTTCATGTTCCTGTTTTCAATTCTTCTGGCTATATACTTAGCAGCAGGATTCCAGGATCATATGACAAGTTTATATTTATCTTCTTGAGGAACTGCCAAACCATCCTCCACAATGGCTACACCACTCTACATGCCCACCAGCAGTGAATGAGTGTTCCCTTACCTCCATATCCTCTCCAAAAATTGTAGTTCTGTTTTTTTTTTTAATATCCACTAGTCAATAGGTGTAATTTATCTTAATGGAGTTTTGATTTCTAATTCCCTAATAGCTAGTGATGTTAAGCATGTTTTCATGTGCTATTTAGAAATTTGTATTTCCTCTTTGGAAAAGAGTCTATTTAAATTTCTTATCTACTTTAAAAATGGGTTGTTTGCCATTGTATATTTGAGATGTAGGATTTCTTTATATATGGGACATTTGGCCCATATTGGATAAGTGGTTCAAATGTTTTCTCCCATTGAATGGGCTGCCTTTTTACTTTCTTGAAAAACTACTTTGAAGTGCAAAAGTTTTTAATTTTGCAGAGGTCCCATTTATCTATTTTTCCTTTCTTTCCTCACTTTGGATTTAAGTTTATGAAAACATTTCCTAATACAAGATCTCATAGATACTTTCATACCTTATCTTCTAAGTGTTTTATAGTCTTGGACCATATATTTCGGTCTTTGATCCATCTTCATTTAATTTTTATATAAGGCATTGGATGTTGATCCTCTCTCATTCTTTTGGACATGCATATCCAATTCTGCCAGTACCATTTCCTGAAGAGGCCATTCTGTCCCATTTGAGTGGGCTCAGTGGCTTTTCCAAATACCAATTGACTGTATATGTGAGGTTCAAAATCAGAACACTCAATTTAGTTCCATTGTTCACCATACCTTAACTTTTGTCAATACCATAGAGTTTTGGGCTTTATAGATTTGTAGAATGCTTTAACGTCAGGTAGTGTGATTCTTCCAATTTCAGTTTTCTTTTTCAATATGTTTTTGCTATTCCAGGCCCCTTGACCTTCCGAATAAATTTCATAATTCACTTTTCCAATTAGGTAAAAAAAAAACAATGCTGTTTCAAATTTTATTGGGATTGCTTTAAATCTGTAAATCAAATTAGGTGTATTTAGGTAGGTACTTAATGATGTTTAGTCTTCTAATCCATGAACATGAAATATGCTTATATTTATAAAGTCATCATTGATTTCCTTCAACAATGTTGTAAAGATTTCTGTGTACAAGTCCTTTATATCTTTAGTTAAGCTTATTCCTAGATATTTCTTTTTATTTGATATTGGAAATGGAATTTTTTTTTCAATTTCCTCCTCAAATGGCTCACTATTAGTGTATGGAAATGCTACTGATTTTTCCATGGTGCTTTTATATGCTGCCACTTTATTTATCTCATTTATCAACCCTAGAAGCTTTGTTGTCATTTTTCAGGGCTATATACATATATGATAATGTCACCTGAAAATAGTGAATATTTTACTTCTTCCTTTCTAATTTGGATGACTTATTCCTTTTTCTTGTTTAAATGTATGAGCAAGTATGTCTAACACAATGTGAAATAAGAGAGATAACAGTGGTCATCCTTGTCTTGTTCCAAATCTTAGAGGGAAAGCCTTTAGCAATTCACCATTGATTATGATGTCTTTATCATATATGCCCTTTATCATGTTGAGGTAGTTTCCTCCTATTCTTATCTATGAAGTGTATTTATCAGTCTGTGCCAGATAGGCCCATCCCTAGGTATCATGTCCCATGCCAGGGAAAAGGCAGTGAGCTTATATGCTGACTTTGGTTTAGACAGAGGCTACATATGTGTAACAAGGAAATTTTCAGGAGGTAACTATTAAGCAAAATATATGACTAGGCTAAGTTTCAATTTTATAAGAATAAGGTTCGTAAGTATAAGCATTAATAAGATATTATTAAAAAGAGTAATAAGATATTTTTAAATGACCATTTTTAGAATCAACAAGCAGGACTAGGATTAAATTCAAATTTTGGGCATTCTGAATCCATAAATTAGGGAAATCACCTAGTCTGGACATACTAAGCCTACTGGGATCTAAAGCATAACAGTAATAGCTAACATGGTCTTAATATCTACCAGCCTTTCATTGCTCTATGTCTACATGTGTTAGATTACTTCATACTAATGAGAAATCTATGTTAGGGACAGTGTCCTATATATTTTACAGATGAGTAAAGTGAAGCATGGAAAGGTCAAATGAAACATACAAGAGCATAGGGTCAGTGAAGGGTGAAGCTGGAGCTCAAACATAGGACCTAGGCAGGGCTCAGCGAACTGTCACTTACCAACCCCCTTGAAACAGCCACATACTAAGCCGCTTGTCAGAGTAGACACTCCCTTATTGGTTTGTAAACATTTTTAGAAGTTTCGACTTCACTTTTGTTCAAATGCCCACCTCTTCATGTTTAGTCATAAGAAGTTTACTGCATCATGAGATATGTTACTGTTTCCTCTCCCCCTTGCAGCAACTACCAAAGCTTTCTCTGAACAGTTCTAGCCAGGGAGCATGCTAGGCCTCCATTTTAAGAGGAAGCGTAACTATCACAGGCAGATGAGAGGTTTGGGAGAAAGAAATATCCCATTACATTTAATTATCAATCTCTGTACATTATTCTCTCTCTCACAACTGACAGCACCTTTTTTAAGGACAGGGAAGGTTTCAATTCATTTTTATTATATAATCTCACTCCTCTCACCAAAATGTGCTTCTTTGACTGATGCCATGTTTTTCTTGTTGCCACATATAGATTCAAACTGAACCCACAGAACTGAGCTATGTCAGTGATGATGTCACACAAGGGTTACTAGAAGCCTTGGTGCTCACTCAGCTCCCACCTGCTCCTCTGTGAGGTTGTTAATCTCAGATCTCCCTGTGGGAGAATGCTTTTGGTTGTAAACTGATAGCTATTTAGGACTACATCAGAGTCCACACTTCAGGAAAAGTTGGGACAGCACTTACAACTTAGACAAGTGATAAAATCTTGCAGAAACTGTTCTTTTAGGTTCACATTCACCGAGGTAATATGAAACAACAATCTGGGAAGAGACCTTTTTCTAAAACTTTAGGTAAGGATGGAAGGAAATTTGTCTGACTCATGTGAGCTGGAAAATGAGGGGTTTGATTCTCCCTGTCCAAGGTTCCCATGATTTCTCTGGTACCTGATTGATCCTGGGCCAGAACAAAAATGATGGATCTGAGGTAAGTAGTAAAGCTCACTGAAGCTTTTGCTGAGAAAGTACTTTTTGTTACTTAGTAGAAAATTAACAAAACATCTTAATATGAATGAATAAATGAGTGAGCAAATTCAAAAATTCTTAGTCTGAGGGTTTTCCAGATTTGCTCAGAAAATTTATCCAACTATGCATTCCAAGATCTAAATGTTTTGTGTAGGTAAAAAGAGAAGAAATGGGCAATTGGGGCAGAGGAGTGTGGGACAGGGGAATAGGAGCTTAGAAATATTTTCACTTCAGTGTAATTGTTATTTCATTTTCTAATGAGATTGTATTTTTTGAGGAAATTAGGAAAGCAATATATTTGAAATCATTTAATAAAGGCATGGTAATAGGACATTATTTCCAGGAAATGCAATTTTTACATTAAACTGTTGCATGGATAAAAATGCTACAAAGAAGTGATATAACAGTGAGAACTAATGCACATTATACAAGTTGTTATCTTTCTTCTACACATAATTTATCTTCCATAAGCCTTCCCTTAAAAGAAGTTTGAAAATGTTAAAAAGAAGTAATCATTTCTTCTATTTCAGTGTTTGCATTCTGAATTTGCTAAGAAAACTACTTTCATGAAATACTTCTTTAAAGTAGTAGCATACTATTAGGACAGTTCAGTCATATGAAGGGATTTCAATGTTACAAATGAAAAATTCATTTGGAATTCAAAAATAGATACAAAAATTTATATATATATGAATCTATAGTTGTAAACATAAAATCCCAATATTTATTATAGTGTTTTCAAAGAATAAAATGTTTCCTATAAAGTGAAACCTTATCAAAGGCTCCAAGCCCCAGGCCCAGCAATATTCCAAGGGTAACAGAGATGTCTTCTTCAACTTCCACTGAGAAGACCATTACTTCATAGACCTACCCATCTGCTTCAAAGCATCAATGGTCACGTGTAAATGTTTTGCCAGAGTGTGCTGTGTATGGGGTGCAGCTGGTGAGGGGCAAACCCAAACCACATATTCACCAATGCGTAAAACACCCCAGATCCTTGAGGTTGAACTTTCCAAAAAGAGCACCATCAGCTTTCTCCCCAGTCCAATCAACATTGAGTCCTTGCTCAACTCCTGAAAGCCCTTCCAAGATGAAACTGAGACTTGTGAACCTGAGCCCACTGTAAACGTGGAGAACGACGAGAGACTCCATGCTGTGACACCAGCTGGCTGGTCAACAGGCACCATGGCTTTCATTGTATGGCTTGTTGCCACATGTTCCCCTACATGGAGGCATTACTGGCACATGTAGAGCATGAAGTGAAGTAGTGATTCATCTGCTGTATCCTCTTTGATGAGATTCTGGAGAGGCGGAGGTCCTGCTGAGAACAGCACCATCCCAGATGGTGCCACCAACTGGCCCAGCTAATCCTCATGGCCAACATGAAAAAGAAAATGAAAGAGAAGGAAGAAATCTGCCACTGCTTACAGGAGAATTCAGAAATACAAAAACAAGAGCTTATCACACTGCAGCAAGATCTGTCAAAAGTTGCAGAGGCAAGAGGCATGGCAGAAGAAACTAAGAGTAGCACATACTCAAGGACAGAGGGTAAGGCACTTAAAGACCTTCTGGAGGACACCCTGACTTGGAAAGAGCAGGGTTCTTGGGCTGAGAAATGGGAACCTTGCTGTGAAGACCTCTCTTCAGGGTACTTCAATACATCTGCTCTTTAAGAAGCAGCATTGTATCCACTACAGCCCCTAGCTTATCCCAGCCTCGTTGGTATCACCTGCCCTAGGAGGAACTGAATATCAATTCAGGCTCAGAGCCTCACCCAGGCCAGGAGAATATAGAATCCTTATCTGAACAATGAGTTCTAGAAGAATATGAATATGATCTATGTTTGTCAGGAAGGAGAAATGGGAAATTATTGGGACATATGATGCTGAAGAGGGTCCCAGACTAGCCAGCTCCATGGTAACTGTGTTTCTGAAGGATGATGTAACAGACATTTTTTATAGTAGAAGGAAGAGAAGCAGTGCAAAACTGTGGGAATAGTGCCTGCATGGTAACAATGGGCCAACCTACAAGCAGTGAAAAGGAGGAGGGCATTGCAGGAGGATGGGAGGGAATTTTTAGATAGGGCGTTCATGACACTAGCAGTTTCCTCACAGGAAGAAATTGAATTTGGGTTTATGATATATTGTCTCCTCTTAGTTTATTGGAAGTGGCAGTTGAGGTAGAAAAGTTCTTCAGAGTGCTTTACTTTTCTGGATAAGAGTAGAACCAGTAGATCATAGATATACTGTTGCAAAGATTTCTTTAAATGTATGAGAACTTTTACATAGATTTTCCTCTGTGATTGTATACATATCATTGAGTCTTGTTGGCTTTTATTTTTCTGTTCTATAAACTTACTTAATTTGAGATCACCACATAGCCAAAACACAGATCATAGTAAAGGCAAAAAAGAGAGGTAAAGTTATCCTAAACCTGAACTAAACAAGAGCAACCTATATAATCAGAAGTGAGGATGGGGCAGCCAAATTCAGACTCAAATTCTCTAATGGCCGGTAGAATGTAACTCATAGCCAAGCATCAAGCCCCAGGGCCTGGGAACTCATAGAGGTACCAGAGGCTTGTCCAACTCCCTGAGATATGAGACCCAGAGTGGCACAGAGAAGCTTTCAGAGATACTGGAAAGGTTGTCATGGCCTCCAGGACAATTGCATCCATCCCAGAGAGATAGTGACAGTTCCAAAGAACAATAGCTTTGAGGCAGCGGTAATTGAGGGCTTTAAGAGGAGGTTAATCTGTACATTAACACCATGAAAAAGAGAAGCCTGTGAAGCACAGATGTATCACAGTAGGTGGGTAGAGGTTGGACAGAGGCTGGCTCATGGTTTCCAACTTCTTGAAGATCTTTTGCCTAAATCTTCTTTTTTCTTGTAAGTTTTATCTTCTCAGTTAACTTCCCTTTTATTCAGTCTTCTGAGAAGGACTTGGGAGTACAATGGAGTGTTTTCAAAAAGAGCACATTGGGAAAGAAAGTGAGAGCATTATATGAGAAAAAGAAACTTGTAGTGGCCCATATATTGCCTATTGAATTGCACATCCTCTACAACTTCTCCCTATCTCTAGAAATGCACACTCAATACTTACTTCAACATTGATGTAAAAATAGTGGTTACCAGAGATTGTAAGGAAGGGGGAAGAAAGACTAAGTGGAACATAGAGCAGTTTTAGTACATTGGAATTTTTCTGCATGATATTGCAATGACAGGTACAGGACCTTATACATTTGTTAAAACATATAAAATTGTACAGTGCAAAGTGTAAACCATAATGTAAACTATACACCATGGTTAGTAGCAATGTTTCAATATTTGTACATCAATTGTAACAAATGTACATCACTAATGTAAGATGTTATTAATAGGGGGAAAGTTGAGAGGGGAATGGGGTGGGGTGTATTGGGTATCCCCCATATTTTCAATATAACATTTCTATATTCTAAAACTTCTTTAAAAATAAAGTTAAAAAAATATTTACATCACAGATAAACACATTAACTTTCATAAAATTCTTTTTGGTCATTTTTAAGTATAGAGATCAGATATGGTCATTGTCTTCAAATAGGAAGCAGGAGATCTGCTGGGTCTGGTTTTTGTACAGTCTGTATTCATGCTCTTCACCTAATGAATAAAATCTATTTAGAAAATATCCAATGAATTATTTATATCTATATATGCCTATTAATTTTTAACTTACAAGGATCTTACTTTCTATTTTAAGCATTATAATCTTGTATAAATAAATAAATAAGCAGAGACACTCCCTCATGTAAATTATACCTCTTCCATCAAGAAAGCCAATGTTAAGTACACATGTGCATCCTTAAATGCCTTAAATGCTATCTTCTTTACATACACACATACAAGTAGAGTTGTACATGTAAATCGGTTTGTATTTTGGAAAGTAGGTCACACTGTCTCCCATTTCTATTCACCCTTTACCATTTAACAGACTATCATAGTTCCCTGTAATTCAGTAGCTATGGCACAAACACTACAATTTTGAATATTCTAATTTTTAATTCATATTGACACATAAATTATATAATTGGGACCCATTACAATACACATTGCACACACTCACAAATAATTCTACATGGGAGCACATGTTATTTATGCTTTTTTCTTTAATTTCCATCTTTCTTCATGTTCTACTTGTGGCTGTCTCACAAGTGAATCTAAAGCAATTCATATTAACAATCTGGTAAGTAGTCTGCCTTTTTTGTGTGTAAACTATCATACCCAATATTCAGATATACATATCTCCTCTTTTATGCATCCATAAATACACCTACATTTGTTCAATATATTCAGGTATTTGTTGTTTCACCCAAATGGGTTCATTTTTTATGTACAATTCTGTACCTTGCTTTCCTTCTTAAATAATTATTCACAGAGCTTTCTGTTACTCAACTGCTATAACTCCTTCATTCCAATGACTACATAACATTAGGGTATAGTGTGACTGTACCATAAATTATTCCCCACTGGTGCCCACGACTAGATTAGGGGAAGAGGTACAATAATCACTGCAGGGAGGCTGAAACTTAGTAGCATTTATTTCAATTTACAAGCCTCTTTCTCCTGCTCTTTCCTGGATGCTGCATAGTGTTCCACTAGTCCACAGAATTTCAAAATTTTTGATTCAGACAGCTTTTGCCAGCTCAATGGTTGTTTTGGTGGAAGGACTGATTCCTGGAGCTTCCTAATTTCCCATCTGCCCAACCATCTTTCAAGAATGTTCTAATTCTTGACTCCCTGTACATGTCCTGGAAGTGAACCCAAGGTAATTCATACTTACTATCTGATAAGTTGTCTATTAGTATTCATACCTAAATAATTATACCAAGTTATACAAATATATATCTTCTATTATGCACACATATATACATATGCATATACATGTATTCAAATACATTCATGTATTTGTTATTGTTCTGACAAAATGGGCTCATTTTTTATATGCTACACTGTATCTTGCTTTCCTCCATAAATAATACTTGACAGATTGTTCTCTTTACCAACTGCTATTGCTCTTTCACTCTAAAAACCTTTTTCAAAACTGTATGCTCAGTCTTTAGCACAAAGCCTATTGCATCATTTGAACTCACTTATATCTGACAAAACAAATAAATGGTAGAGATTTTCTTATTCTCTATTATATCCTATAACCTACCATACTGCCCCCTCATATTTTCACTCCCAAGCTCCGATGCCAAGCAACCATCTAATTCTTAAAAGTCACCAATTCCCTCTAAACTACTTCATTCCATTCTTCAGTAAAAGAATAATTTACAAACACAAATATAATCATATAATTTTGCTGCTTTAAATATTTAAATGGGTTTCTACTAGCATTTTTCTGTGAATCCTTAATATTTTGAATATAAAATTTCAGGATATATACTTATATTCATTTAGAGTCAAATTGATACCCATAACCAGACAGAATGTTGGTAAATCACAAGACCTCTCAGAAATACATAGCTTTAAGGCTTTACTTGCTGCATGTTCTCTAGAGTATGGCCTAGAACAACCAAAATTCACAAAAGAGAGATGCATCTGGAGTAAGGCACATGTGGGTTGCTTTTAGTTATTTAGAAGGATGACTGAATTAGAGGACATAATCCATTTTTCTTAGCTGCATCTCTGGATGTACCAAATTAAAGGGAAAAAAATTTTTTAAGGGCCAGATATTAATTAGACTTCTTTGTGAGCACCTGGGCCAGGGATTAACCTGACACTTTGTGTGTGGGTAACCTGCACTCAAATCCTGAGCCACATCCACTCCCCTGACTCATTTTTCTCATTTGTTTGCTTGTTTGTTTGTTTTTGTTTGTTCTTTTAGGAGGCACCAGGGATGGACCTGGGACCTCCCATATGGGAAACAGCCACTCAACCCATTGAGCCACATCCACTCCTTAGACTTATCTTGATTGACACCCAAGTTACTCAGGATGCATTGTTTTAATTGTACGATTTATGAAATCATCAAGTCCATAAAAAGAGTGCTCACCATCAAAACTTTGTTTCTCTTTTCCTCATCACATCTTCTTCAATAGAGTATTGGCTTTTCTCATTTTTCCAATCTAATTTGGTTCTAGTGAGTAATGCAGAAAAGATTCAACATGATGTCTTTAATTTTCAATGAATTTTTCATCAGGAGATAATCATTTAATATGACTACAGATATCTCAGATAGGTAGTCTTCTGAGGGTAGGTGATGTAATTGTGAACATATTTTTCCTTATTTAAAATACATACATAATGGTCAATGGGAAATTTGTCTCATCTTAACTTTAATGGATTGATTTTTCAGTGTCCACATCAATGGGAGAGACAGACCAAATATACAGCTAATGTAAATGCTAACATTGGTGGAGTTCTGTGATAGGATCCCTCAGGGATTCATATTTAAACTATAAATGAAAGAAAATGAATATAGAGTGAGAAGGTATGTTTGTGGATTGAGGTGGAAATGAATGGTGAAAATGTTTTAAGTATACATATAAAAATAGTTTGTCTTTTGTAGTTTTGTGAAGTAATGTAAAGGATCATTCTCTGGATGTCTAGTGAGAACCTTAACTAATATTGAAGACTAAAGAAGATGTAATGATCAAATTTTGGGAGAGAGGTAATGTTCTGAAATAAAAAAACATTTTAGGTGTGTGTAATTAAGCATGTAATGATGAGAGCTCAGAGAAGCATTCCAGAGAAATGGTTTGTTACTTTCAATTCAGAGATAGTGATGAAAGAAAATAAAATCAATTAAATATGGAGGCATGTAAGGATAGTGGATAAAAGGAGAAAAGATGGGCTAGGATTTAGTTTTAAGATGTTCCAATAATGTATTGAGCTCTTATTTGCAGAGGAAAAGTGGAAGGAGTTACTTTAGTAGTTTGAAAATAGGAAATAAAGATGTCAGAGAAAGAAAAACCAAAGGTCCTGAAAGTAGGCCATGAATTAATTACATAAGCTTACATGATAAGATGGATTGTGAAGAAAGGGAGAGGATTCTGGTAAGATATTAAATTAATGATCAGTTTATAGTTACCAACAAAACAGGAGAGGAAGAGTTCAATTGGATATATTGAATTCAGCCAGTAGTATCCTGACTTTTCAATAGGCAAGGAATAGTAGCCAATGTGTGTGAATGCAAGGATTATTAAAAAATATTATGGTATTAAAGGGTAAGTGGCCAAATTTTATGAACCATCTGCTTATTAGGAGTTGATTCAATCTTTTCAAAGTGAGGGGCAATGTGAGAATGTGTAAAATTCAAAAGACATCAAAAAGATTTGAAGTGTTTATAGAGAATAGCAGAACTATTTAATTATCAATTAATACAGTACAGTTACCACATACTTGATAGCCATTAGTGTGGCTCTGTACCAGGAACCATATCCTAGTCATGTGCTCTGTCAGATGACATCATAGAAAATTGTAAGTATGTGGAGTGTTTATTGGTAGACATAGGACTATTAGGATGGACATGAGAAAAATCAAAATACTGGTCTTGGTAAGTATCTGTTGAAATGATTAAATATGGCTTAAATTATACTGAAATAATGAGGATAGAGCCAGTATAGTGACTGATATTTGTCAATGGGAGTCAATGCATTGGAAGGTTCATTGTGGTAGATAAATCTGGGCATGAGGAGCAATCATGTAAGGAAGTAAAAAAAAAAAAGGCTCTACCACAAGCTGTGACCCCTGTTATTGATGTGACAAGTTACATTCCAGGGTAAACCTAGGTATGGTATGTAAAGCTCCAGAAATTGAAGCATGGCATATAGGCAAAGCAAAATTCAATTTCCAGCTTTGTCGTTTTATAGCCATGCAACTTTTTCATGCTACTAAAATTTTCTAAACATCTGATCATGTCCTTTTTCATAAATAAACCATAAATATTTTTTCATAAATAAACCCTAATCAATAAGATATTTTTGAGAATAATGTAAGTGAACTTATTACATTTAATACATCATTTCCCCCTTTTTTCTAAATTTCAGATACAAGGGGGTGTTTTTTTCTGTTTATAATACATTATCATTTTGCCAATGAAATAAAATTATTAATTATTATTAAAGTGTTAAGGGGGAGCTTATAGTTTATAAATGATTAATGCAAGGATGTTACAATTAAAGATCATTAATATTGGATAGGACTGCAACAACCATTTTCCTAAAATATCAAATAGAGGAAATAGGTACCTTTCCATACCCACCCAGTCTTCATTGTCTGAGCATCTTTATCTTATGAGATTTGTGGCACATGGCAGAACATTACAACCCTTATAATATGTTACTTTCTGATGAATGGAGATTAAGGACTAGACATGGAGGATTGATGATTTTGATACCTCAAATGATCTAAGTTCTTAATTTATTAACTCTATCATGAATTGCATTTCTAATTTTCATGAATGGGATCAAAGTATTTTGGGGACATGTGTAAAAGTCAGGTTTCAGGGAGTGATATTTCTAGAAATCCCATGTGGGGAAACCAAAATGATTTGGGACAAGAATATACAAAAGGGCAGGAGTTAGGCAGAGCAGGAAGGGATTGAGTGTCCAGGGGACTGATAAACAGCTAGCTCATAAACAAAAATTCCTTAAATCTGAAAAATTCCATAGTGTTTGTCCATATGTGGTGACCAAAATCCACATGTGGCCTGAGTTAGGGATATCTTTGCTTTGTAATCAGGGTGAAAATGTAAAATTCAGAACACTGTGGGCTAATTAACATATAAAACAATGGTTTTTATATTCATATCTATAACATATCTGTATACATATTTTAATTATTAGCAACTAGAGCCATAGTCATCTCTTATTACATTGGGAGATGACAGTCTTCCCACTGTTTTTCTGAAGCACACTGTGTATTTCTGTTGGTTGTGTGCAGGTATACTTCCAGGTGAAATTTAAGGTATTTATAACTTGTGGTTCTGGAAACTGTAGACAAGTCTTGAATTTCATGGCTTCTTACTCCATTGTCAGCATTGCCTGCTTTGTCCTCTGCCTTTTCCTGAGAGTGAAAAATCATAGGAACATATCTGATCACCAAAGAGTTGAAAATACATATCCTAGTGAGTAAGGAATTGCTTTTTCTACAGAAATTACATCTCTATTCCTAGAACACAGAGAGATTTCTTCTATTACACTGTCTATTTTAAGTGCACTCAGTAGATATTCAAGGATCTGAGAATGACTCAAGTGTGCCCATTACTCTGGAATAATTATGATGGGCCAGCAAAGGATTAAGAAATAATCTCCTTCCAATATTTGCACTAATTTCTTCCAGCCTCCATTAAGGCTGTGTTCTCAGAGAAGAGAAGGAGCCCATGGCCTTGGTGGGCAAATATTTCATCATTAACCTTGTAAGTGGTATTAGTGGTTTTAGGATTGTGGTGACAACATGTGTTAGAGATGAGTAAGAGCACAACTTGACACTCCAAATGGGAGGTAGATATTTGAGCAGGTGTGTTCAATCAATCCAGTGTTAAAGGTGCTGTGCTAAGTGTTGCATAGTGTTCAGGGAGCACAAGAGAGTTTAAGCAATGTATGCCATGAGAAATAATTTATTTTTTCTAATGGTGAATATATTAAAGTATATATAGATTTTTTTTTTTTTGGAAAGATATTTTAATTTATCACCACCTTTTCCCTAATCAACCATTTCCTTCTTTGTAAATAATATTTGTGCAAATTTGATAAGTGGAAGCAATGAATATGGGAATATTTTTCACTTGATTTTGGCTGTTCAAAGAGGAAAAGAAGTTTAGTAGCTACAGCAGAATTTTAGATTCGGTGAATTGTTCAAGAACTGGTCAAACCAGAACACATTAAGAGGGTAACTCTGTCTTTTATCTGAGAATCAAGGAGAAGATAAGATAAAAAATGATATTCAGGATTTGGAGGTCCAAATTAAAATTGAGTATGGCCCCTTAGAGTCAGGAAGAGTCAGTCCAGGATTGTAATAGTGTATAGTATTTTTCAAGGGTCCCTGACTTCTGCTATTAGACTGCCTAAACTTATCTTATAATCACACCACAATTCATGTGATATTGCTTTTTAATGGAATATTATGTATTCAGCATGTGAATGTCTCTGTAAGTATATCTAATATACAGATATTAGGTCATCATTCCTAATGCTCTGACTGGAATTTCAAATTTGAACTTTCTCTCCGCATAGCCCCTCCATTCCTAGGATACCATCTAACTCATCTTAGATGTGATTTTAATGTGGATAGTTCTGTCTGAATTTCAATGCCTCTGTTGTTTAAGGAATCAGTGACCTTCAAAGATGTAGCTATAGACTTTGCTCACAAAGAGTGGGACTTGATGGACAAAATCCAGTGAAAGCTGTTCAGAGAAGGGACACTGGAACCTAACAATCATCAGGTTTCTACTGATGAACCTCTGAAATTCTATCTATCTATCACCTATCTACCTACCTACATATCTATCTATCTATCTATCTATCTATCTATCTATCTATCTATCTATCTACCATCTATCCATCATTATCATCTATCTAACACTCTGTCAAATGTATCCAATTTATCCTTTAACTATTCAACAAGTATCTGCAAGAGCTTACTCATATAACATTCCAAGCTCTGCCCTTATCCTTTCATAAAACCTAAAAGTATCTGGAAGAAATTTGATTCTTCACTTATTAACTGATATCTTTTTTCACACACTTATACATAATCTTTCAGACTAAAATTTCACATCTTTCTTGCTATGCAATCTCCAGTACACTGAAATGATTTGAGAACTGAATGAACTTTATTTAATTGGATATATAAATCCATTAAATATTATCTAATAATTATTATGCTTTAGGGACTGTGTTGGTATTTCATGACACAGTTGAAAAATAATCAGGATGCACTTTCCATATATAAATATTTGTTTTTGTAGACCTTATGATTATTGGATTCTTTAAAAAAATACTATTCAACTACTGTGGAAACATAATTTTCCCTTTATGCAAAGAAAAAGTTGCTGCAGTCTCTCAAACTGAGCATAGGCCTCAATGACCACAGAGCTTTAAGATTTTATGGCATACGGTCAAGCATACTCTTCCATTGAAGGACTGACAACATGCTGTGTTCAAGGTGTGCTTCCTGTTTTGACCTTCAATGTTTACTGTATTCTTTATCATTACCTGCCCTGGACTTACAGATAATGCACTGTTATTAGGAGATAATTAAAAAACCATTGTATCTCTTTCACATAAATAGTGTATCAACTCCACAAATCAGATTTGATTTCTCAGTTGTAGCAATGAGAGGAACTGTGGAAATAATGATTAGAATTTCTCCAAGTCCAGAAGCCAGGTGAGCTCCAGGAACCTGTGCATTCACACAAAAAGGGGCATGCTCAATAAATTAATAGATGCTTGGAAATATCATCAAAAGTGTCCTTGAGTGAGTGATATTCTCTTAAATGTTGGCATGGTAAAAGAGCAAGAAATCCTGTAATGATGTCATTATATCTCACAAGTAGTCATTTCTATTGAAGTACCCATTTGTCATTGTCTTTGGCTTTAGGAAAAGGAATATTAATATACTTATTGCAGTTAAACTTTCATATAATATCCACTTCCATGGTCCTCCTCTTTGAGGTTTATCTTCACTTTACCCCCAAATATTTAATCTTCATTTAATTTACCCCTTATTTTACTACTGAAAATACTTTACCTCTCAATTTTATAAAAAGAGATTCTAATCCCTATGGTATACCTTAATGTGACATCCTCTCACCATTCCCTATCTATAATTGACAATATTGAAATATATCACAGTATCATTTGGTTTTCTCAGTTTCTGTAATTCTGTTAATGCTATTCTAATAATATTGTTTGTTTTTTCCCCCCAATCATTTCAGGCAAGGAATCTGACTTTTTTCTTTAATTTTTAAGAAGCTTTAGACAACATAAATGTTACATTTAAAATATAGGGGATTCCCATATAACACACCCATCCCTCCCCCAGAATTTCCCCCATTAACAACATCTTTCATTAGTGTGGTACATTTGTTACAATTGATGAAATCATATTGCAGCATTGCGACTAAGCATGGCCTATAGTTTTCATTATGCTTTACACTGGGCACTGCACAATTTTGTAGATTTTGAAAAAAATGTTTAATGGCTTGTATCTATCATTGCACTATCATGTAGAATAATTTCAGTGTCACAAAATTGCCCCATGTTACAACTCTTTCTCCCCTTCACTCCCCTCAGAAACTCTGGTGACCACTGACTTTCCATCGATGTTATACATTCCTACATTACTAAAATAATACTAAATCTAATTTATTCCATACTCACAACCCCACCTTATGTTTGTTCATTACTCAATCTTGAGGACTTGGGATGGTGATCCCCTCTCTAGATTGGATTGAGTGGGATTTTAGATTACAGCAGGGCAGATGGATGGACCTGTCTTCCTTGCAACTGTAGATACTCTGATTTTTGAAATGGACATTTTCCATCATGGTGCTTTTGTTAGTTGTCATAGGTGAGTCAAATGAACTGGAGACTAGGTGTTGCTTGCAACTTTGCTGAGATACAGGGGTCATCCAGCATATGAACAGCAAGAAGATATAATTCTCTGGGATGAATAAAAGGGACAGCAGAACCATGTGTGGGATAATTATAAATAATTCTAATTCTGATACATTGGGAAGATAGGTTATCATATATTCCAAAGGAAGGCTCACCAAAGGGGTGCCATTTCCTAGGGTTGTCTGTCCTGCCTATAGTGTCTAGATGTCTATAGATCCTTCCAGAGCACCCCTATTTGAGACTTTGTTTACTGTTGCACTCAGTGTGTTTCTCTTGAGATTTGCATAAGTCTAAATTCTGGAATGACCTCCCATCTCATTTTGAATACCCTTAGCCATAAAATTTCATTTGTATTTAATATTTCCCCTTTTCAGTCTTGGTCTTTTTCTAAATGCACCACTAGTTGGCACTTGGAAATAATCACTTGGTGCCAGGGAGGCTCATCCCTGGGAGTCATATCACATGCTGGGCAGAAAGTAGTGAGTTTATATGCTGAGTATGGCTTAGAGAGATGCCACAATTGAATGTCAAGGAGGCTTTCAGAAGGTAACTCTTAGGCAATATATATTACTAGGCTAAATTTCAATTTCACAATAACAATGTTCATAAGTACAGGCATGAATATCAAGGGCCTGGCATATTGGTCTGTCCTCCTTTGCTAGGCACTGCTCATGTGCTCTAGAGATTTATACACTTTATTAGAGAACAAAGCAGGACTTTCCAGGGTGAGAATTCAATATTCTGCCAGTTATTTTGTCGGTCTCCACCCACCAAGACAATACCCCATGACTAAATGAAAACATTCATGCTCCATAGAGGCATGCCACAGGTGTACCCCACCCCACAAGTTCCCCAACACTGATGACTTGCAGTGACCCTACCCTGCCACAGTTGCAACCCTTTTGCAATCCAACACCTCCCAAAAAACAAAGCCAAAAGTTAAAAATTACATAACATAAATTAAAATAAAATATATGTAATAATTTTTAAAAATTGCACTGTGCCTTTCATCACCATAAGCTCTGTTATCTTTAGGTATACAGACAATTTCTTCTGCATGTTACCCCAGTGTTTCATTTTTTCTTCATTTTCCAAGAAGTTTTAGGTTACAAAATTGTCAACTAGATTATATAGGGGAATCCCAAATACCCTACTCCCCCCATACCCTCCCCTACCAATAATACCCAACATGAGTAAGGTGTATTTGATAAAATTTATGAATAAATATCAAAGCAAAGCATTGCTACTAACCATGCTAATGATTTACATTATGCTATACATTTTGCAAAGTATATTTTATAGATTCTGACAAAATGTATAATGACCTGTATCTCTCAATGCAAGATCATGCAGAGCAATTCCAATGTCCCTCAAATACCCTATATTCCAATCAACTTTTCCATCTCCTTTCTCTCAGAAAGTATGTCAACCACTAAGTTTAAATTATTGAAGAATAAGTTTAATAGTTACATGCATTAATGGGGGGGTGGGAGTTTGAGATGATTTTCATAACTAATTCAACCTCTTTGCTTGTGATGGATATGTCTAATTCATCAGTTTCTTCTTTTGTCAATGCAGATTATTCTGTGTTTCTAGAAATTTGGCCATTTCATCTAGATTATTCATCTTATTGGGATACAATTTTTCAAAGTTTCCACTTATGAAACACTTTATTTCTATGGAGTCAGTGGTGATATCCCCTTTCTCCTTTTTATGTATTTGCATATTCTCTCTTTTTTTCTTTGTTAGTTTAGCTAAAGGTTTGTTAATTTGATTAATCTTTTTAAAGAATCAACTTTTGGTTTTGTTAAATTTTCTAGTGTTTTTATTTATTTACAATTTCATTTAGCTCTGCTCTAATCTTTGTTATAGTTTTCTTTCTGCATGCTTTAGGTTTAGTTCATTTTACTTTTTCTAGTTCCTCAATAGTTACATTTAGGTCTCTGATTTTAGCTCTTTCTTCTTTTGTAATATAGGCATTTATGGCTATAAATTTCCCCTTCAGCACATCTTTAGCTGCATCCCATTGGTTTTCATGGGTTGTGTTCTCATTTTCATTTATTTCTAGGTAATTACTCATTTCTTTTGCAATTTCCTCCTTGACCCACTGTGATGGTTAGGCTAATGTGTCAACTCGGCCAAGTAGTTGTGTCCAGGTGTTTGTTCCAGCAAGCACTGGGTTAATTGTAATACAAGAGCATTTATGGACTTCAATCACCAGTGAGTTTACTGCATGGATGGCTGATTACATCTGCATCAATCAGGGAGATTACATTATCAATGGGTGGTGCTTTTATCCAATCAGTTGAATGACTTAAAAGTGGAAGTGATTTCAACACTCAGAGAGAATTTCCCAGCTCGTCATTGGACAGGCAACTTCTCCCAGAGACTCATCAACAACCTTTCATTGAGCTTTCATCAGAGCCCCTGGTTTGCAGCTTGCCTGAGGAACCTGGACTTGTGCGTCCCCACGGTCACATGAGAGACTCTTTTAGAGTTCCATATTATTCACAGATATCTCCTGCTGATTCTGTTTCCTGAGAGAACTCTGACTAATACACCCACTTATTGTTTAAGAATGAGTTGTTTAATTTCAATATCTTTATGCTTAATCTGCTTTTCTGCCCCTTACTGATTTCCAGCTTCATTGCATTGTGGTCAGAGAAATTAATCACAAAATTTCAATCTTTCTAAATTCATTGAGACATTTTCTGTGACTTAGCATGTGGTCTATCCTGGAGAAAGATCCAAGTGTGTTCAAGAAGAATGTGTATCCTGAACTTGGATGTAATGTTCTGTATATGTCTCTTAGGTCCATATCCTCTAGTGTATTTTTCAAAGTCTCTGATTCTTCATTAACCCTCTTCAAGATGTTCTGTATAATATTTATAATTGTGTATGAGTGTCCATCACTATAATTGTAGAGGCATCTATTTCTTCTCTTATTTTTTTCATTGTTTGTCCATTGTATTTTGGTCGGTTGTATAAATATTTATGATGGTTCTTTTTTGTTGATACATTACCCCTTTTATTAATAAATAGTGTCCTTCTTTGTGTCTTCCAATAGCTTTCCATTTTAAGTATATTTTGTCTGATATTAGTATAGCAACTCCCACCCTTGTCTGGTTATTTTTTGCATGTAAAATAATTTTCCAACCTTTCACTACAAACTTCCTTGCATATCTGGATCTAAGATGAGTTTCTTTTAGACAACATAGAGATGGGTTATATTTCCACATCCATTCTTCCAAACTGTGGTTTTTATTGGAGTGTTTAATCCATTAATATTTAATGTTGTTACTGTCAAGGCAGTACTTGTATTAGCCATCTTTTATTTAAGTTTATTTATGCCATTTTGTTTTTATATATCCTTTTATCCTTTTGTTATTGTTACTAACAATCTTCCTTCCTACACTCTCCTCCAATGCCATCTTTCCTGTTTTGTTTTGTTTTCTTCTTTTATCTTGTAACTCTCACTTTAATATTTCTTTAAGGTCAAGTCTCTTATTGACAAACTCAGTTAATTTCTGTTTGTCTGTGAATATTTTGAACTCTCCTTCATTTTTGAAAATCAGGTTTGCTGGATTCAGATTTATTGGTTGGCAGTTTTTTATTTTCTTTTAGCATCTTAAATATGTTATAGCATTGCTTTCTAGCCGACATGATCCCCAATCATTTCAGGCAAGGATGTGACCTTGAAAATAAGAAATTTTATCCATGCAACATATCTGCAGGTGGGCCTAATTCAACATCATGTCAATGGTAAATTTCATGTGTATGAACCCAGGTAATACAAATAATGTCTTGGGAATGGAATAAGTCATGCATTCAGAACAATCACGATGGTGAAACTAAAGGTGTGATTAAACATTCTCTCTGCAAAAATTTTGGAAATTTTAATTTTAGGTAAAAATTAATTTGTCCTCAAAATTATAAAATGAGAGCTTATAAAAGTGTAGTTGAAAAATCATGGCTATATCATTGATCTTTGAAATACAAAAAAGTCTTCCAAAGTAATTAAATAGCTATGAAGATGAGATGACACAAAAAATAGAATCTGTTCAAGAAAATAACACACCATGTTCCAACCAAGAAGTTCTCACACTCTGGAGGATCTACTGGAATTTAATGAATTGGAAGAAGATTTCATTCATTGCCCGACAATAATTCAATATGTGTTATCTCATATGAGAAAGAAAACTTATATTAGAGAATAATTTCAAGAAGTCCCCAGTGACCAGTTAACCTTTAATTAGTATAATCAAATTGACACTATAAATAAATTATATAAGTCTCATCAATGTGGGGAAGCCTTCAGAAAAAGTTCTGAACTTAGACCACATGTAAGAACTCACACTGAAGGAAAAATACAGATGTCAAATATGTGGGAAAACTTTCAGGAAATCTTATATTAGATAACATGAGAAAATTCAAGCTGGAGATAATCCACACAAATCCTGTGTATGTGGTAAAGTCTTTAGACAAGGTATTCCCTTAGACAACATTAGAAAACTCACACTGTAGAGAAACAATACAAATGTCATGTATGTGCAAAAGTGTTTAGACAAGTTTCTTCCCTTAGATAACATGAGAACATGCACATTGGAAAGAAATCATACAAATATCATGTATGTAGGGTAGCCTTCAGTAAACCTTCTGTGCTTAGACAATATGAGAACACTCACACTGGAGGGAAGCCTTCTGAAGGCCATCTTTGTAGGAAAACCTTCAGTTCAGATTTCTAATAATAGAAAACATGAGAAAATCACACTGGAGATAAGCCATGTGTATTAGTCAGCCAAAGGGGTGCTGATGCAAAATACCAATAATCTGTTGGCCTTTATAAAGGGTATTTATTTGGGGAAGAATATTACAGTTACCAAGCCTTAAAGCATAAGTTTCTTCCTTCACAAAGTCTATTGCCACGTGTTGGAGCAAGACAACTGATGACATTTGCCAGTGTTCAGGCTTTTTTGGGTTCTTCTCTTCCAGGGACTCCATTTCTCCCTGGGCTCAGCTCCTCTGTTTCCTCATCCAGGTCAGCTGTAGATGGTGAGGCTCTCTAGCCATTGCCTCTCTTCACAAGGCCAGCTGTGAAATGTCAGGCAAATGGTGATCTCTTTTCCTGGGGTCTTCCCTCCTTCTCAACAACCAAGCTCCTCTGTATGCCTACTTCCCAGGGCTCCAGCTCAAGACTTTGCATCAGAAGTCCAACTCAAAAACTCCAACTCTGTCTTTGCCATGTCTTTAACATTGATGCCCCACCCACCAAGAGTTGGGGCTCAATGCCTTACTGAGGTGGCCCATGTCATAATTTAATAATGGCCAGATGAACAGACCAGTTTACAAGCATAATCCAATATATGTTTTTGGAATTCATAACTATATCATACTGCCAAACTGCTACACCAAGCAAATGTCATATATGTGAGAAAGTTTCCAATTAATCTGAGCTTAGGAAACATGAATACACTCACACAGGAGAAAAACCTTTTGAATACTGACTACATGGGAAATCCTTTAGTCAACATTTTACCCTCAGACAACATGAGATGGTTCCCACTGGAGAGAAACCTTTTGGATGCCATCTATGTGGTAGAGCCTTCCTTCAGATTTCTAACCTTAGAAAACATGAGAGAACTCACAATATAAATGTAATGAATACAGAATAGACTTTTTCCATAGACTAATGTTTAAACAAATGAGCAAACCCATGCAGGAGTATAATTCTATGCCAATGTAGTCTAGGATAAATGACTTTATTTTTAATTTAGGCATGAATGAATTACACTCAGAAGAAATCTATGTCTATATTGACCTAGAGGACATACATTTATCCTGAGTTTCAGCCTAAGTGCACCAAAGAGAAACACAGGTTAGTAATAACTCCCACAAGAGAAAATCAGACAGGAAAATCTTTAACAAGAGCAGGAGACTTTAGAAGAACAGCAGATTATTCTTG
This sequence comes from Tolypeutes matacus, assembly GCA_026826555.1. Taxonomy (NCBI): domain Eukaryota; kingdom Metazoa; phylum Chordata; class Mammalia; order Cingulata; family Chlamyphoridae; genus Tolypeutes; species Tolypeutes matacus. The sequence goes on from JAKSZT010054390.1 coordinate 107,284, forward strand.
CTGAAGTAAATATTCAATGAAATAAGGATGAAAAATACTTTATGTATATCTCATTGTAATGAATGGAGGAAAGTCTTTACTGATTTCAATTTTTTTCATCAGCTTGAATATTTTCATACTGAAGAAAAGACAATCATAAATCAAAGTGAATAAATATTTAGCTAATGTTCACATCAGAAATATCAGAAAGGGGAAAAACATTAACAAAACATGTTGTCGCATGCTATTCAGAATATTGCCTAATTAATTTTTATTGAAAAATAATTCAGATAATAATGTAAGATTATGAAGAGATCTGGTTATGTTGCATACAAAATTTTTAACAATTAGTAGGAAGAATATGAAACTTTTCTCCAAATCAATACTTGCAAAATTGTTAAATAAGAGCTGTTGCTGTAATTTGTCTAATATGATTCAAATTCTATTTTTATGCAACACTAAACTAAATTATAATGACTGGGGTGAATCTATAAATAACATTGAATGTTCACTAAATGACAATACAAAACGATGTAACTATTATATATGCTTAATATGTATGTGCATAGCATTATTAATGGAACATGAAAAAATAAATACATTAATAATGTCTGGTGATGCATAAATTTTCACATTTAAATGTCATTATTGCTATTTTAAGTAATATAGGATGTAAATTAATGTAAATATGAGAAGGAAAATAATGTTGCCAGACTTGGAATAGTATTGGTATCTGGGAATGAAAACTTCATTAAATTCTTAGTGAGGAAATGTGATATTCACTACAATTAAAATTAGTTTCCAAGTGATTTGTGGCAAAAAATGCAGAGAAATCTCAGGGCATAAGAAGGTGGAACATCACTACAGATATTAAGTAGTTCTCACCCTGAAAATGCGTTAGAATTGATATGGTATACATACCATCATTCATTAATTCATTCAATTATTAATAATATTTGTTGATTAATTTGGCTTATTTTCCCTCCAAATACTCACTCTTTGTTCAGAATAAATGGTACTAATATTTAAATGCCGCAGAGGAAAAACAGTGCCACAAGAAGTAGGCCCATCTTAAAAGTATACCTGCATGAGGATGGGATGGGTTAATGGCAGAAACTGTATAATAGGTACTGGATCCTCTTCAGATCATTTATTTCAATATCACATATTTATTAAGGCTTTCAAATGTCCCAGAACCAGAATTTTCTGGGGATTATTTGATAAAATATACAAGCTTCCCACATTCACCGGTCTTATGCCCTAGCAGAAATGAAACAAAAATAAACAAGAAAATAAAATGTGTGAGATTCAATCATGACCTAGGATACTGGGAATATCCCTTGTAAGAGTAGATACTTTAGGCCTTGAATATGGTGGAAAGAACCAAGAGCCAAGGAATGCTGAAAGCTATCAGAAGCTGAAAAATGCTAAAGAATGAAGTTTAGAGGCTGGAATAGACAAGAAACTAGATTGTCCATTATAGTCTCCACATGGAGTGTTTTCCTGTTGACTAAAATATTGATCTCACACCAGATCAATTTGGACTTATGGTCTCTAGAATTGTAACACAATAAATTCGAATTTAAAAATGAAGTAGTTCTTATAACACTTGATTATATTTAATCTCATCCATTGTGTCTTTCATCCCATAAGTGGTGTGACTTTTATTGCAGGCTTTCATATTGTTCTTTACGTTCACCAAGTGTCTTCTTTTTTTTTAATCAAACAATTTATTACACAATATATTTGGTTTATAGTAATGCATTCATACCGTATTTGTCCTTTTGTGTCTGGCTTACTTCACTCAACATAATGACCTCCAGGTTCATCCATGTTGCCATATGCTTTATGACTTCATTTCTTCTTACAGCTGCATAATATTCCATCGTGTGATGGACATTAGTTTGTTTATCCATTCATCTGTTAATGGACACCTGGGTTGTTTCCAACTTTTGGCAATGGTGAATAATGTGGCTATGAACATCGGTGTGCAGATGTCTTAATATCCTTTATTTCTTTAGTCATATTTTGCTTTGAATTGATTTAGGATATTTGTGTGATTATCATTGATTAGTCATCTTTAATCCTGGATCTCATCAGGATTTTTGGTTTGTTCTTTTAGTTGAGCCATATCTTCCTGTTTCTTATGTTGACTTGCAATTTTTGCTGATGTCTAGGCATCTGAATATGTTAGTGAATTTACTCTGATATTCAATTTCTCTCTCTTGCCTAGTGGTTTTGTTTCACAGCTCTTTTTGATTTTTGGTTCAACTTATTCTAAGTCTTTAAACTTGCCCAGCTAATGTTATCAAAATAGATCCGGGGACTCACAACTGCAATGCAGATCCTTTCTCAGGAATTTTGTACAAGAGACACCTATAAGCAGTTTTTCTTTCCTTGCAATTTCCTGGCAGGCTGGCAGATGGTGCTCATCAACAAATATTTCCAAGGAGGTGACTCTTTCAACATCCACTTTCAGGTGACACTTTTCTGGTCAGAGTCAAGAATCAAAGTGGGTGCTTCTGGTCAAATTAGCTGAATGGAAACCATTCTCTGACACATCTCTGACACACTTTACCTCTTCACATGGAGGAAGACCTCTGTTCTCTCTGTTGGCTGCAGTATGCCACAGGTTTTATCCAGGTTGATTGCCATGAGAATTGGGCATGGGTGCCAATCCCAAGCCCAGGGGGTTAGTAACTCACTCACAGTTTTCCTTTTGCCTTCTTCACCTATCTGTCCCTCACCCTCTTGTGGGTTATGCAGCACTCTCCTGGCCTGCAGAGTC